>AP027115.1:33644170-34161670 GCA_028142955.1 Pinctada fucata
ATGGGACGGATAGTTCTTACGTCGTAACGTCGTATCTTAGATGCGCGGAAAGTTCAAAAATCAAAGTAGCGCGCATCCTTAAGGCAAAGATCGGCATACTATTTTTGGTTTTGGTGACTTCGGTGATATATAAAGTTTACATTCAGACTGTTCCCAATCATTCCCAGCCGGGATTTTAAAAGAAAATAAGCAATAAAATGCAGGTAAACAGATCGCTGGCGAAAAACTGCCCTTGACAACGCCCGATTTATGTCAAAATGCCACAAAATTTACCTGATTAAATGTTATGACTTGAAACGGTATCTCTATTGCCATCAAAATCACCTGTGTCATTCTTGTTTACACATGTAGCATAGTCAGTATGACGCGTTTTTGATGACGTGGTACAATGTCGTCATATTCAAATTTTTTGTCACGTGACTTCGTTTTTAAACTTCAAAGACAAGTGCCGACTGGCGTTCCGGCTGTAACCCGAGTAAGGATCAATCTATCAGTCAAATATTATACTGCTGTCGACTTTCTCGAGTAAGGACTATCGGTCAACGGTAGCATAATAACCGTACTTATATTACACTGCCATTGACTGATAGTTCTTACCCGAGTAAGTATTATCAGTCAACAGCAGCATAATAAAACGGTCCGGGCCCGAATCACAAAACGAAATAGATATTATACATCATCAGATCATTTTACATGTACTACGTGTACTAACCTACCATTGAATTTCCAGAATACTGCATGGGCCAGTGCAATCCGTACGTCAATCGTTGATTATTGGATTGAATTCATTTGTATCACTCGTATGCCCTTTGTCGTGTGGAGCTAGAAAAAAAGTTCCCCGCGAGGGGTTTGACAGTAAGTGTTTTGAATATATTTCCCTGGCATTGTCACCATGGCACTTTCTATATAGACTTAACTTCAGACAGTGCATGGATTTTATATATTTTCATTTCCATGCTTAGACATCGACGGCGGGTGCGACTAGCCAACAGGGATGCTTACTCCTCCCGGGCGCCGTGTCCCACCGCTAGCTTGCTGGGGTCCATCGATGTTTAATTTTGTGTTCTATTGTGAGTGTTGTTGAGATTATCGTCAGGACCTTCTTCAACTCCAAACTGCGTACCCCCTTGGTCTAAACGATCAAATTTATGGACAAGGAAACATTTCCTCGACGTCAACTAATATTAATGTATTTTCAATCCGCCCAAACACTAAACGGAAGCATAGGTCTCACGGAAGACGACGAAACCGAAAACTCAGAATAAGATCTAGATTACACCTTACCCTCAACGATCTTCTGATCATTGCTCGCAACGGCGGCAGACATGAACTGCTTCATGCTCTCTCATCAGTTCCAGCAGTTCAACTGAAATCTATCTTGGATGAAGCACTGGTTGCATTCTTAAGAAATACGGATTGATTCAGACTTAATATCATTGTTGCATTCGCACAGAATAAACTTTATCCAGTTGTTAAAAACATCCCACCAAAAAAAAAAAAAAAACGATTCTTAAAAATTCCATTTATTAACAAAGGATTCGATCTTCTTAACATCTCTAATATTTTTCGGGATCATCGTGTACAAAGTGCTATTCCTCAATATTTTGAAAATTTAGAACCTCCTCTTATTTGTTACAAATATAAGAGACCTATTCGAAATTTCGTTTTTAACTACAACAAAGTTACATCAGATCCTAAAATACTTGAATCATGTCCTGCTTCTTGAGAATGTGCAACATCTGAATATCTATATAAACCAGCTGGTCATATTATTACAGGTGACTTTTCAATTATCCAAGACAGGCAGCTCCGTGGTCTTCTCAAAAAAGGACCTAAGTATAGAATCCCGTCCAAGATAGATTTTATTAAATGTCGCGAAGTACTAAAGGAAGCCTTAGATAACTATACCAAACGATGGTGTAAATCGGAAGGAGTCGAATCGCATTCTCTGAATGACTGGAAAAACCTCATTTTGGACATTACTGACATTCGAATAGACAACTTCCACAAAAATCCTCATCTTTTTGAAAATCCAAGTTCTAGATCTGAAAGATATTTTAAATCCAAATTACGTAATTTACATGAAAAATTTGTTTTCGCTCCTGCAGATAAAGCAGCAAACAACACCATAATTATATGAAAACTTTACTATATATCAACTTTAGTTTCGGAACTTTCGTCTACAAATACTTATATCAAAAGCAATGAAAGTGTCCCTAACATTTTGTGCAAACATAGCAGTGAAATTTCTTCATTCAACATCCCTATTTCTAAATTGGATCTTCCTACAATATATTGCATACCAAAACTGCACAAATCTCCTTACAAATTTAGATACATTGCTAATTCTAGCAACTGCTCAACTACAAGTTTGTCTAGACATCTGACGTCAGCCCTCACGGCGGTAAAGGAACACGTTGCAAAATATTGTGAAACTGTTCTTAACAGGAATGATGTAAATTTATTTTGGTCTATAAAAAATTCAGGGGATGTGATTGACAAGATAAAATCTAGAAATTTTCAAGCCAATACGATTGCTTCATACGATTTTTCAAATATGTACACCACGCTTCCTCACGACAAGATCAATGATCAATTGTCCAAACTCATTAAATGGTGCTATACTCGAGAGGGGAAAATTTATATTTGTACATCTGAATCAAAAGGTTTCTTTTCCGCCACAGAATACAAATCATACAAATCATGGACATGTAGCGACCTGTGTAGTGCCTTGTCCTTCCTCTTGGACAACATTTATGTAAGATTTGGTGAGAATCTCTACAAGCAGGTTGTAGGGATTCCTATGGGTACAAATTGTGCGCCTCTTGTTGCAGATTTATTTTTATACACATATGAAAAGGAATTTATTCAAAATCTTCAAAAGCAAAGAAAACATGATGATGTGAAATGCGTCATTAGTACTTCTAGGTACCTGGATGATATTCTTACTATCGATAATCCTGTTTTTGAAAAGTATAAAGATGTTATTTATCCACAAGAATTGACTCTAAACAAGGCAAACTTTACAGACACTGAAACACCATTTTTGGACCTAAATATCAAAATTGTCAATGGAGAAATTCATACAAGTGTATATGACAAACGAGATGATTTTGGCTTCAACATAGTAAATTTCCCCTGGCTTGACGGTGATGTCCCTAGATTACCGTCATACGGTATCTACATTTCACAGCTCATCCGGTATGCTAGAGCATGTACTGATGTTTTGGATTTTCATAATAGAAATCTACAAATTACAAAGAAACTTTTAGGTCAAGGTTTTCGCTTTCACAAACTAGTAAAGACTTTCTGGAAATTTTACAAAAATTATGATCAACTTCTTTTGAAATTCGGACCCATAAAAGCAACGGAGTATATTACTTTAGGTATTTCACAACCTGCATTTTATGGTGACATAATTAACAAAATAAGAAGGATCAAAGGTAGACAGCATATGTATCGAAAATGCGTCAGAGTCATCAAACGCCTTTTATACCGTGGATATGATCCTAATGTCACCAGACGGACACTAAGTTTGGTACTTGACCAATATACAGTCTTGTACGAGCGCATTCTTAAGACTTGCACTCTGACTGACTGTGAAGACGGGACTCCATGACGGGCCCTGTCCAAACCTCTTTAGAGAAGACAGGGCCCCGACCACCTGTCCTCTCTGAATGTCAGTCGGACTCCTCGGGTGATTACATACATGAGCTCGCTACAGCAACCAGAGCACGGACTGTATTACGCATGCCCTCTTTTTATATCCATTTACATATGCATCTGTGTCTCTGGGGCCTCTGCGTTTCGCGGTCTTGTTTGTGTGACGTCATCTTACAGTGAGGAGGTTGTTTTACACCACATTTGTACGTTCTTCGAGACCTCTAGGTAACTGGAGAAGTGAGAGGGTTGTGCGCACGTAATCCAGGATAACCACATCGTCTGCTATTTACTTGGCAGATGGCCGTCCTAAGTCGGCACCGGTTGCCCATTGGTCTCGTTGCTTTATGTGTAGTCTTTTATGTTTCTATGTTGTGAGTTGGTGTTCCTTGTCCCTTTTGCGTCTCTTTCTGTGGGTATCTGTTCTGTGTTTTTTGCATGGGTGTTTTGGGATTTTGCTGTGGGTGCTGCAACCTAGTGTTGTTGGAGATCCCCTCCTTTCTTTCATTTGTGTCAAACTTATTCCCTTTGCCGTGTGGAGCTCGTAAAAAAGTTCCCCGCGAGGGGTTTGACAGTAAGTGTTTTGAATATATTTCCCTGGCATTATCGCCATGACACTTTCTATATAGACATAACTTCAGACAGTGGATGAATTTTATATATTTTCATTTCCATGCTTAGACATCGACGGCGGGTGCAGCTAGCCAACATGGGATGCTTACTCCTCCCGGTCACATGGTCCAACCTCTAACTTGATGAGGGTCCGTCGATGTTTAATTTTGTGCTATTGTGTGTTCAGATTATCTTCAGCATTTTCTTGAACTCTTTTGTGTTTATGTGCGTGTTTTTTTCCTTGTACCTTTTGTGTTTGGGCGTGTTATTTGTTGCTCCTTGTCCCTTTTGTGTTTGGGTGTGTTATTTGGTGCTCCTTGTCCCTTTGGTGTTTGGTTGTGTTATTTGGTGCTGTTGGTGCCTTTTGTTTTTTGGGTGTGTTATTTCTTGTCCCTTTTGTGTTTGGTTGTGTTATTCGGTGCTCCTTGTCTCTTTTGTTGTTTGGGTGTGTTATTTCTTGTCCCTTTTGTGTTTGGGTGTATTTGCTTCTCCTTGTCCCTTTCGTGAGTGGATGTGTTATTTGGTGTTCCCTGTCCCATTTGTGTCCTTTATTGTGCTCGTCTACACTGTTTCAACATATGGGTATTTCAATGTTTTGCTGTGAGTATTGCAATAAAGTTTTTGTGGAAATCCCATCCTTCTTTAATTTCAACACTATATGATCATATTTCATTAACGTATCGTATGGTAATCTTGAGTTATAAATATCTGTGTCACAATCATTTGATTTTAATAATTTGAAAATAAAATTTCATTCATTCCTAAAGACTAATGCCAAATAAAAATAAACGAATATGCATTGTCCATGGTTACAAATTGTACATTGTCAGCCACTCGTGGTAGAAGGTCACGAAGTTCTCGAATTCCTCCTGGCTGATGTATGGTTTATCTGTGTATTCAACATCCCTCGAACTGTTTTCCTGAAATGCAAATCAAGTATATTAATTTTTAGTTTCACTGCACTTGAATTTCAAGAATCAGAATCTGACAGTATCTTATAGAATCAGTACATATATCTAAGAATTTATCACGTTGATCGGTGCTCCATCCCGTCCTGTATCTTGAGCTTCGGAAATCTATCTTACATTGAAGCATTTTTGTACTCTTTGAAATCCCCCCAAAAATTGCTCTTAAATCTCCTCTTTAAATGAATCTCCAACAACACCCAGTTTAGGAACAACAGAAACCCACCCCCCCCCACCCCCCAATGTAAACACACAAAGCAGAAACGCACAAAAAGAGACGCAAATGGTACAAGGAACGCCAAGTCACATAGAAACATCAAACACATAAACTTAGAAGACCAATTGGCAACCGGTGCCGACTTAGGACGGCTATCTGCTACGTCAGTAGCAGACGGTATGGTTATCCGGATTACGTGCGCACGATCTTCCGACTTTTCCAATTATCCAGAGGTCATGAAGAACGTACAATTGTGGTGTAAATAATGTGGAAGGGTTCCAACTCTATTCCTTCTTGAAGAAAATTTCAAACCAATTTGTTATGCACGAGACACGTGTTTCGAACATTAAATTCTCATTAATGATGTTCCAGCCAAAGTGTTTTTCATAAGACGCCCAAATTCATTTCACTAGCGCTGTATTGCATTATTTTTAGAATCTAAATTTTTGTATTTAATATACAGAGGGTACAAGGTTCCAAATTTCCTGAAGGGTCGATTCAGTAGCATATCTACATAATATCTATATTCAAAATAGAATTTGAGGGATGGTGCTAAATGTTGACCTCCTTTAATTTCGATAATATTTTTGGATGCATGTTGGCATGTCAAGTTTGCGAAAAAGCCAAATAATATGTATGATGTCAAATTGATAGAGTGCCAAAGCATAGCTTCTTTCAGGCGACAGAGCTGGAAACTAGTAATTAATACACTTCAAACATCCAATTTCATGGGGAACGTGTTTAACTGCTCCACACTGCAACAGGAAATAAGTCTTTATATCAATAAGACACAAGGGTTCCAACTCAAGGCATTCTTGAAGAAAAATTCAACCAATTTACCATGCACTAGACACGTGTTTCGAATATCAAATTCTCATCAGTGATGCTTCCAGCCAAAGTTTTCCAATAAGCCGCCCAAATTTATTTCACTAGTGTCAATACAAACAGACAGCATGACGCAGGGGTCCAAGAAACACACAGATTTAAGATGTTTCATTATTCAACTGCAAATGCTTGGGAGTCAATGATGTAACTGAAACTCTCCTGGTTGTTTGGTTATTTTAATCTAACTGACACATCCTTGTGTCAGCCAATCAGAGCCTTCGGCGCCCATATTTGTTGACCGATCGGAACGAAAAATACAAACTATGTAGAGGACTTTGAGTACTTGCTTCCTGTAAGGTTTCGTAAAATTCTGTGCAGCAGATGCAGAGAAGTCGAAAATGCGTCAGCCAATCAGACCCCTCGGCGGCCATATTTGTTGACACCGATCGGCACGAAAAACACTTACTTGGTAGAGGACCTTGAGAACTTGCTTCCTGTAAGGTTTCGTGAAATTCTGTGCAGCAGATGCAGAGAAGTTGAAAATGCGTCAGCAAATCAGACCCCTCGGCGTCCATATTTGTTGACACCGATTGGCACGAAAAACACTTACTTGTCAGAGGACCTTGAGTACTTGCTTCCTGTAAGGTTTCGTGAAATTCTGTGCAACAGATGCAGAGGAGAAGTCGACAATGCGTCAGCAAATCAAAGCCCTCGGTGTGTCCATATTTGTTGACCGATGGGCACTAAAAACACGAATATGGTAGAGGACCTTGAGTACTTGCTTCCTGTAAGGTTTCTTGAAATTCTGTCCAGCGGTTGTAGAGGAGAAGTAAAAAATGCTTCAGCCAATCAGAACCTTCTAGATGTAGAATCGAAAGCGAGGTGCACAGCTGTGCAATATCGTAAAATACGGATCCGCTGGCTAGCCATCTAATTGGTTGATACAAATTTATAATATATATACAATTTACCATGCACTAGACACGTGTTTCGAATATCAAATTCTCATCAGTGATGCTTCCAGCCAAAGTTTTCCAATAAGCCGCCCAAATTTATTTCACTAGTGTCAATACAAACAGACAGCATGGCGCAGGGGTCCAAGAAACACACAGATTTAAGATGTTTCATTATTCAACTGCAAATGCTTGGGAGTCAATGATGTAACTGAAACTCTCCTGGTTGTTTGGTTATTTTAATCTAACTGACACATCCTTGTGTCAGCCAATCAGAGCCTTCGGCGCCCATATTTGTTGACCGATCGGAACGAAAAATACAAACTATGTAGAGGACTTTGAGTACTTGCTTCCTGTAAGGTTTCGTAAAATTCTGTGCAGCAGATGCAGAGAAGTCGAAAATGCGTCAGCCAATCAGACCCCTCGGCGGCCATATTTGTTGACACCGATCGGCACGAAAAACACTTACTTGTTAGAGGACCTTGAGAACTTGCTTCCTGTGAGGTTTCGTGAAATTCTGTGCAGCAGATGCAGAGAAGTTGAAAATGCGTCAGCAAATCAGACCCCTCGGCGTCCATATTTGTTGACACCGATTGGCACGAAAAACACTTACTTGTCAGAGGACCTTGAGTACTTGCTTCCTGTAAGGTTTCGTGAAATTCTGTGCAACAGATGCAGAGGAGAAGTCGACAATGCGTCAGCAAATCAAAGCCCTCGGTGTGTCCATATTTGTTGACCGATGGGCACTAAAAACACAAATATGGTAGAGGACCTTGAGTACTTGCTTCCTGTAAGGTTTCTTGAAATTCTGTCCAGCGGTTGTAGAGGAGAAGTAAAAAATGCTTCAGCCAATCAGAACCTTCTAGATGTAGAATCGAAAGCGAGGTGCACAGCTGTGCAATATCGTAAAATACGGATCCGCTGGCTAGCCATCTAATTGGTTGATACAAATTTATAATATATATTAATATACCTGTTTTAATATCTCATTGTTGATTTCAAGGATACTTTCATTCATGAGTCGAAGAAAACGTCCATCTGGGCAAACATTCAGCCAACTCATTTCCATCAAAAGCTTCTTCTGATATGAAAGATCATAATATGCCAAAGATGATACAAACAGGGATCTAAATGTTCTTAGATCAGGATGACGTCCTACCATCTGTAAATAAATATTTCATATGACTTTTTATCAAGAGCCCAAAGGATGGGCACATATCGCTGACCTGGAATAAATTCTGAAATTGCCAACATTTACTTGTAAATGTATACATGTACAGCTAAAACGAGTCGGAAATGCTTTGCTGGAGTTTGGTATAAACTTCTTTATCCAATTTATCTCTTTTTCGGCTTAAGGAAGATAAAAGTTCCCATATAAAAGATTTTCACAGTTTGTGAATCATTGTTTGTGAATAATGAAAATAATGAAGCACTGATACAAATGAATTATTCTTCAAAATCAGTTACCACAAAAATTGAAATAAAACTCCGTTAAAGACGGTATGGTCGGATAACAAAGTAAGTTTTGTCACTTGGTCAAGGTCACTAGGTCAAATATTACGTTTATTATTATTAATTGTCTTCTCAGAGGCAACCTTCATGTATAATATCATGTTTCTACAGTGTATAAGTTATCGAGATTTTGCTCCACCAGAAAAGTTAACCAAAATGCAACCTTCATGTATAATATTAAGTTTCTACTGCATACAATTCCTTCGATTTTGCTTCAACCAGAAACTTTCACCAAAATCTTAAACTAGGTCAAAGTCTAGGTTCAATGTCACTACGTCAAATATCACGGCATACATTGAAAGGTCTTGTCACGGGCATTTTAAATGTATATTATATAGTTTCTACTGCATACAGTTCCTTAGATTTTGTTTAAACCAGAAACTTTTACCAAAATCTTAAATAAGAAACACAGTACATTTACTTAATGGCGTACTTCGATACATATGCAAAATTATAATTCAATTTTGCATTGTATGGATCTTAGTAACCTTGCTTTGTCTTCTTTGCTGTTAACAAGGATTTCTTTTAAAAGTCTCAGTGATCATGTATTATTCTATACATATCCGATTGCCTACATCAGATCTAAATGAAAAGTACAGAACTCGTAATATTCTGCCTCTACAGAAGATTTGTAACTGTTTTTCATTACCTAAAGTGTATAAAATTTAAGGTCACATTTACGGCCCATATTGGGGCTTTCCTTGGGTATATATGTACGTTCGTAGCTTCAAAACCAACGGTTAAAATAAGATGAAACTTTGCATGTAGAAAAAGTATGTTTCAATTATAAACATTTATAGTTTTTAGGAAAATTAAACGATAGGATCAAATTTAAGTCTGGCTATCCTGGACCTCCTTAAATGAAGGGTTCAAAACCTTATTTGAAGCTCTCTAATTTTGTCTATATACAATATTAATTGAAGATTTTTCTTGCATCCTTAAGATTAGGACGTAAATTTTAAATAAGCTCACTTGTAGTGTCTGATATTATAAAAAAAGCTGGTGACCATGAGAACATAATTAGCTTATTTTTATATATTCATTTCAAAATGCTGTTTGTATTTTCCAATTTTCCTTCTCTCTTAATGGGTATATGATAAGGAAATGGAATTTATTTTGTAAAATGAGCAAATCCAAAATAAAACCACTTGTTGCTATGTACATAAGTTACCTTGGCAACGGTAACTATGGTCTATAATATGACTAATTTTGCAACTTCAGAGTTATTTTAAAACTTTTTGCATCATGATGAACATATAAAAATAGCAATCCAAGGAATGCTTGTGTCGCCTGCAAAGCGGTTTGATTATTATTCTAGAAAGTGGATCAAAATTATTGGTATCAGAAGAAAATCTTGTCAAATGAAATTCATTTGAAATATCAGACCTCTTAATTACAAATTAAAATATATGGTCATTCTCAAATTCTCAGAAAAGAGTGTCAATCATCTAGATCAAGGTCACTGCGTAAAAATTGGCAACAAAAAGGTATCATCATAAGAAATATTAAAGACCTATCACCTACCAATTAATATGTTAATATATATATATATATATATATATATATATATATATATATATATATATATATATATATATAAACAACCTTAATTTCTTAGAAAAGATGGACAAATAGCTAAGTCAAGGTCAAAAGGTAAAAAATTATGGTACTTGTAGAAAGGCATTGTTACAAGGAAAATACATGTGAAATACCAAAGCCCTATCACCTACCAATCAAAAGATATTGCCAATTATACTTTACTTGAAAAGTAGGTCAAATATAAACAAGACCTCGAAGTCATGGCATTCCTAAATATATACGACAAGTTGAGAGAATTGTTTAAAAAGGGTCCCAAATACAGAGAAAGTATGTCCTTCACATCGAACAATGGTTCCAACTCTCTACCTTCTTGAAGAAAATTCCAAATCAATCTACATGCACCAGACACGTGTTTCGAATATTAAATTCCCATCAGTGATGCTTTCAGCAAGTGACAAGTCTTGTAAATAAATCTTGTGTTCATATTTGATTTTCCATCCAAGGAAAGATGAGCATTAGATATTTTGGTTAATTTGTTGGCTTGTGACAAATAACAGTTGATCTATAGAGGCAGCGAGTGCACGAAATACAGCAATAGTCTGATCCTGAAGCAACAACAGAGAAGAATTCTTCTAAGGCCATTTTTTATGATATTTGAGCGCCTCTCTTTATGCTGTATTCTGTCTATTATCCTCTTTAACAGACTACTCTTATTTACTTTTTCTCTCTTTATGTTGCATTCTATTTTTCTGTCTATCTCTCTTTCACAGACTCCTCTAAAGTGCTTATCTTCTCTTTATGCAGTATTCTGTCCTTTTGTATTTCTCTCTATTTAACACACTCCTCTAATGTACTTCTCTCTTTATGTTATTTTTTGTTTTGTTTTGCTCCTCTAAAGTACTTCTCTTCTCTTTATGCTTCATCTGTCATTCTGTCTATCTCGTTCTGTAACATACTGCTCTAAAGCACTTCGACTCTCTTTATAATGCGGAGTGGTTCCAACTCTACCATTTTGAAGAACATTTCAAACCAAATTTTCATGCACTAGACACGTGTTTCGAATATTAAATTCTCATCAGTGATGCTTCCAGCCAAAGTGCTTTTCATAAGCAGTCCAAATTAATTTCACAAGCGCCCTCTTGTGTTGTTTTTAGAATTTAGATTTCTGCATCTATTTAACAAAGAGTACGCAACTCCAAAATTCCTGTAGGGTCGATTCAGTAGCATATCCAAATAAAAACATCGCATGCCATTATAAAATCAAAATTTATAAAAGGTTTTTTTTTATAAATTCATTCATATAATTCTGAGGTATTACCTTCCTAAAATGCAGGAATTGAAACACGTCTCTCTCGTTGTCTAATGATGCGCATAGTATATCAAAGAAAGAATGCTGCATAAGCTTACTCTTGTCAGACTGCTCTAGAATTCTCCACATTTCCTGAAATACAAAACAAGAGGCCCAAGAGGGTCATTTTCGCTCACCTGAAAACTACGTTTGTTAAGCATACCAAACAAGAAGAAGTTTGTCAAGAGAAGAAACGTTACTTCGGAGTGTAACCAAAAATAACAAAACTTTATGAGACACCTCTATAGATCATCCCGATACTTTCTGTTTGTCGTTATGTACTTCAGTTCTGAATAAAGCCTACGCTCACGCAGCAAGAAACGCCCGTTGGGATTTTTTTCACAACACCAAAATATCTAAGTCCCATAACTCCATAAGGACAAATGGGATGAACCTGAAAATGGAAAAGCGGCTTCCTCTTCAAAGTCTGATCACAATGTACAAATATCATGAAAATCTGTTGACGCATATTCAAGTTATTGCGTTCCATGCACCTATATTTTGCCCTAAGCTTAACATGTTTGTGCCTATAACCCCCCCCCCCCCTTACACATAATATCTGGATAATGTGACAAAAAATTTGATAATCCGTTATATATGTGAAAGAACATCCTTTCTACTTGAAGTATACAAAATTTCAAAACATTTTGACCAGAAATAGATTTTTAAAGAATTTTTAACTATTTTAGTATATTTTCACATTGTATCTAAACTATCTAAGTCCCATAACTCCGTAACGACAAATCGGATGAACCTGAAAATCGAAAGGCGGCTTCTTCTTCAAAGTCTGATCACAGTGTAGAAATATCATGTAAATCCGTTGACGCATATTCAAGTTATTGCGTTCCATGCGCCTATATTTTGCCCTTAGCTTAACATGTTTGTGCATATAACACCCCCCCCCCTCCCATTACAAATATCTCAGTTATGCGACCAAAAAATAAAAACCCGTTACATATGTCAAAGAGCATCCTTTCTACCTAAAGTATACAAAATTTCAAAACATTTCGATCAAAAATAGATTTTTAAATAATTTTTAACTATTTTAATATATTTTCATTGTATTTTAAAATATCTAAGTCACATAACTCTGTAACGACAAATCAAATGAACCTGAAAATCGAAAGGCGGCTTCCTCTCCACAATCCAATCAAAATGTATGAATATCATGAAAATCTGTCGGCGCATATTCAAGTTATTGTGTTCCATGCGCCTATATTTTGCCCTAAGCTTAACATGTATGTGCATATCACCCACCCCCCTTCCCATTACAAATATCTCGGTTTTGCAACAAAAAATTAAAAACCCGTTACATATGTCAAAGAACATCCTTTGTACTTGAAGTATACAAAATTTCAAAACATTTTGATCAAAAAGAGATTTTTAAATAATTTTTAACTATTTTAGTATATTTTCACTGTATTTTAAAATATCTAAGTCCCATAACTCTGTAACGACAAATCAAATGAACCTGAAAATCGAAAGGCGGCTTCCTCTCCACAGTCCAAACATGATGTATGAATATCATGAAAATCTGTTGACGCATATTCAAGTTATTGCGTTCCATGCTCCTATATTTTGCCCTTAGCTTAACATGTATGTGCATTTAACCCCCCCCCCCCCTTCCCATTACACACAATATCTCGATTATGTGACAAAAAAATTAAAAACCCGTTACATATGTCAAAGAACATCCTTTCTACTTGAAGTATACAAAATTTCAAAACATTTCGACCAGAAATAGATTTTTAAATAATTTTTAACTATTTTAGTATATTTTCACTGTATTTTAAAAATCTAAGTCCCATAACTCTGTAGCGACAAATCGGATGAACCTGAAAATCGAAAGGCGGCTTCCTCTCCACAGTCCAATCATAATGTTTGAATTTCGTGAAAATCCGTTGACGCATAATCAAGTTATTGCGTTCCATAGGCGGACGGACAGACGGACAGACGGACGGACGGACAGACGGACAGACTTCGCCATACCATAATACGACCCGTCAAATGACGGGCCTATAAAAAGTTTGTCAAAGGAGGGAATCCCCCGTGACCTACTTTTGCCTGTGGTGGCGCACCTACGAACGGTTCCGAGCGAAAAAAAGAATTGTAGGTTACCACGAGTACCTCATATCTACCAGATTTCATCGAAATCTGAAAAAGAGTGGTTATGGAAGAGAAGCTAAAACTTTATGAAAATCGCCACCCTTCCTTTTCACATAAGAAAAACAAATCCTAAAAAATTTATATTTTACCATAAAATACAAATCAAAGCATTTATTTACTTAAAATGACAAATATGCTGTAGAATGAAATGCATTTCGTGCAGAAAGTTTCGACACTTGGCGAATAAAATTTCTTCAACTAAAAGAGGCGATATCTCATTGGTCGGACGTTAAAAACAACAACAACAACAAAAAAGTGGAAATGCCTTTGCAACATTTAGAAACGTTTCTACATTTCTCTAAGTTCCATTTTCACATTTCTTGCTTTTATCAAGACAGTAAATAGTTGGTACGTCTGATTTCGAAATAGTTAAAATGGAGAAATATAATCCAGATGCTTTTGTAAAATGGAAGGGATTTTTTATTCTAGTGTTTTTGGTAGAAAGTTCCGAAAGTAAAACTGATATGTAATAGCGCTTTCAAATGATTATAGTGTTGTTTGCTGCCTTGTCTGCCGGAGTTTAGATTTATTCAACTCAGCGGACAAACGGACGGACTCCTGACACAGGGCGATCGCATCAGCTCGACTCAGAATGATCATTGACCAGTAGAGCTAATAAAGCCTACGCTCACGCAGCAAGATAAGCCCGTTGGGATTTTTTTTTCACAACACCAAAATATCTAAGTCCCATAACTCCATAAGGACAAATTGGATGAACCTTAAAATCGAAAGGCGGCTTCCTCTTCAAAGTCTGATCAAAATGTACAAATATCATGAAAATCTGTTGACACATATTCAAGTTATTGCGTTCCATGCACCTATATTTTGCCCTTAGCTTAACATGTATGTGCATATAACCCCCCCCCCATTACACATAATTTCTGGATTATGTGACAAAAAATTCAAGAACCCGTTATATATGTCAAAGAGCATCCTTTCTACTTGAAGTATACAAAATTTCAAAACATTTCAACCAGAAATAGATTTTTAGATAATTTTTAACTATTTTAGTATATTTTTACTGTATTTTAAAATATCTAAGTCCCATAACTCTGTAACGACAAATCGGATGAACCTGAAAATCGAAAGGCGGCTTCCTCTCCACAGTCCAATCAAAATGTATGAATATCATGAAAATCCATTGACGCATATTCAAGTTATTGCGTTCCATGCGCCTATATTTTGCCCATAGCTTAACATGTATGTGCATATAACCCCCCCCCCTTCCTATTACACACAATATCTCGCTTATGCGACCAAAAAATTAAAAACCCGTTAAATATGTCAAATAGCATCCTTTCTACCTTAAGTATACAAAATTTCAAAACATTTCGACCAGAAATAGATTTTTAAATAATTTTTAACTATTTTAGTATATTTTCACTGTATTTTAAAATGTCTAAGTCCCATAACTCTGTAACGACATATCGAATGAACCTGAAAATTGAAAGGCGGCTTCCTCTCTACAGTCCAATCAAAATGTATGAATATCATGAAAATCCGTTGACGCATATTCAAGTTATTGCGTTCCATGCGCCTATATTTTGCCCTTAGCTTAACATGTATGTGCATATAACCCACCCCTCCCCCCTTCCTATTACACACAATATCTCGGTTATGCAACAAAAAAATTAAAAACCCGTTACATATGTGAAAGAACATCCTTTCTACTTGGAGTATACAAAATTTCAAATTATTTCGACCAGAAATAGATTTTTAAATAATTTTTAAATATTTTAGTATATTTTCACTGTATTTTAAAAATCTTAGTCCCATAACTCTGTAACGACATATCGAATAAACCTGAAAATCGAAAGGCGGCTTCCTCTCCACAGTCCAATCATAATGTATGAATATCATGAAAATCCGTTGACGCATATTCAAGTTATCGCGTTCCATGCGCATATATTTTGCCCTTAGCTTAAAATGTATGTGCATATAACCCACCCCCCTTCCTATTACACACAATATCTCGGTTAGCGACAAAAAAATTAAAAACCCAATACATATGTCAAAGAACATCCTTTCTACTTGAAGTATACCAAATTTCAAAACATTTCGACCAAAAATAGATTTTTAAATAATTTTTAAATATTTTAGTATATTTTCACTATATTTTAAAAATCTAAGTCCCATAACTCTGTAACGACAAATCGGATGAACCCGAAAATCGAAAGGCGGCTTCCTCTCCACAGTCTGATCACTATGTATAAATTTCATAAAAATCCGTTGACGCGTATTCAAGTTATTGCGTTTCATAGGCGGACGGACAGACGGACAGACGGACGGACTTCACCATACCATAATTTGTCCCGTCAAATGACGGGCGTATAAAAAAATCATATGTAGCACTCCAAGCTTTACTTTGTTCGTTCCCTTCTGACAATGCACACCAATGAAGCAACGAAGTCGAAAACCAATTTGATAAATATACCTTAGCTTCAGCATGATCACGTCTTCGAAGCATCCTGTACGTAATTGGGGTAGTGTATTTCGAAGTGCTAAAGGCCCATCTCTCCAAACCTAGTCTTAAAAGTGATGATTCAATTTTAATAGTAATCGGCGTCTTGTTTGCTCTGTATCTTATCCACAAACGAGAAACTCCTCCTGCCTTATGCACACGAACACGAAATTCTTTTATACCATCTAGAAGACTCTTTCTATCCTCGCTAGTTATTCTTCCTGGTAATGAGATGACACTTGGTAGTGTTTCAAAAGGATTCAGTATATCTGAGATTTTATGTTCCCTTTTCACATTTAAAGGAAATGACAAATGATTAGACGTTGTTATCATTTCCTTCTTCTGCCGTGTATCCATCTCCAACAATTCAACCATTTCAGTCAATTCAATTTGTGTGCTCTTCTTCAATTGACCCTCTGCATTACTATTATTTTCGGTGCCAAGTGTACATCTGGTGTGCTCGTCTTTGCTTAAATCCTAGTAGAGATCAAATACAGGAGAACTAGATATGATTTATTGAATTTGAAGACGTTTAACATTATGTTTAATCCGTACACACACAAAACAAGAGCCCCAACGCTCACCTGATACCCATACACACTCTTTAACAAACTGACATTGCATAATGATAGTGCAAGTGCCATACAAACATAGTGTAATCAAAGATTACAAAGCTCACCTCATGGCAGCAAACAGAAATAAGTCGAAGATTAAATAGTTTTTAATAGCTATTCTCTGTAAGCATTTGCACTTTCATGAAGGACGCATGGCACCGTATCTCTATCATTTTGATGAAATTTATATAAAAGGTTGGGTCTGACCCAAAAGTAAAAAAAAAGATAAAAATTTTCTTAATGTCACATCCGGTTGCCATGAAAACGGACTTTGAATATTGAAACCAGAAGTCTCTGACGAGACTGTAGCTCTCCTGGTCGTTTTTTCTTTAAAACATCAATTTCCTTTCTTAAAGACCATAGGGAGCAGGTGCCCAAACAAATTATAAGTAGCACGACAAAACAACATATCCATTAGACTGCAACTATAAAATCACTCATATAATTTATAATATCCGAGATATAGTATTTCAAAAAAGAAAGCCACACCAATTTTAAAAGATGCTAGGGGCCAGAGGATTCTAGCTCAAATGAACTATCAATGACACAACTAGACCACAGATCCATCATATTGCAAAAAGAATTAAGTCTCCATCACATGGAGTTATTTAGGAGAAAATGACCACACCCATTTTCTAAGACCCTGGGGGTAAGGGGCTCAAACAAAATATCAGGTGCAACACTAAACCACAGATCCATCATATTGCAAAAAGAATTAATTCTCCATCATTTATAGTGTCAGAGGAGTTGCAAGCACAAGATTACATAGAATGATAAAGGAAACAAGAGCCCCAGGGGGCACAACGCTCACCTGATACCCATGCACGCTCTAATTGACATACTGACATTGAATACTGATAGTGCCAGTACCAGGATTTTAGCCCACAACCTTTCTAAAACGATTTTTGCCGGATGCAGAGAAGTGTTTTTTTCAGACAACCTTTAAAAGTACAAAAAAAAAAAAGAAAAAAATAGTCACATTTCAAAACAATAATTTTTTTACTGATTTGAAAAAAACGGATAAAGTGGTCCAACGTCATATGCCCAGCTAGTATAGTTCAATTATGCAACATCAAAAATAAAATCATATTGTAAAATTCCACATTAATGTGCAGCAGAAAAAGAATAAAACAATGAAATGATTTCACAAATTAAGTTTATTTAAAATTGAACACAAAACCTTTCATTATTGATAGCTAGCATCCAGAAATTATAAAGCCTGTGTTTGTGAAACGAGAATGTCCCCGGCGGCATCTTTGTAAGTATAAACGCCATTTTCTGTTAAGTATGTGAGAGGTCAGGGTCAGCATAATATTGGTATCAATGGAAAGATCTTGTCACAAGGAATACACATGTACAATATGAAAGCCCTATCACTATAACCATTCAAAAGTTATGCCCAATCTTAAAGTTTTTGAGAAGTACGTGAAAGGTTAAGGTTATGGTCATGAGGTCAAAAATTTTGGTAAATACACATGTGAAATATGAAACCTCTATCACAAGCTTCCATTCAAAAGTTATGCCCAATGTTAAAGTTTTTCGGAAAACAGACAGACAAACAGACAGACGGACAGGCCAAAAACTTTATGCTCCCGAATCTTTTATTCCAGGGGCATAAAAAACAAAGATTTTTCGGTTTTGCCTTTATTCACTGAAATCTATGAATTATGTTTTTGAATAGTATTGATTTCATCTCAAATACATGAAACGTACAGTTAAAATCGTTTTGATCCAATATTCATCAATTCAAGTGAGTTGTGCAGAAAGTGTGCCAGTTTGTTTTCCAAAAAAGCAGTGTATGTTGTATCAAACCTCATGACCCAGTGAAGCCACTTGAACAAATAATTTTCAGTAAATATGCTGAAATGCGACGCTTCTTGCCTATGCATATTTCAGCAGGCGAGAAGGAGCGTCGCATTTCAGCATACGCTGTTCAACAACTCAAGTGGTTTCTCTAAGGTTTCGCAGTTTGAAACAAATTAAAAGGCCCATGTTTTACCTCATCATAGGTCTGTTACACGGACAAGTTGTTAGCGGAGAGAGTTCATGAAATGTATCGGTTGCATTGGATTTGCCGACAAGAAGTTATTTGGTCCAATAAAAACTCATCATGTATCTATTATTTCAACAGATAAAAATTCCCAAATGTCTTAACACAGGATCCTGTCGTTTTATGAGAGAAAATGTTTTATTATTCACAACCTCAGGCCTCTGTGTTCCTCTTAGAAATATTATACATACAAGATGACGAACACAGTGGCTTAAGGTTGTGCATAATAATTTATTTTCTCTATTAAAACAGTTAACAGCTTCTGTGGTCCAACATTTCATTGGAAGATTTCCACTCTGACCGGAATTATTTATTTTCAAGAATTTCAGATATTTAATGTCCTGTGCATTCTCAAAATCCGGAGGAAGAGATTACTCATTAGACGTTTCTTCAAGAAATCAGTCCGTAAATTACTTCATCTAAGAGAGTCTAAGACAGAGGAAATTCGAGGAAGTTACTTTATACATGATAACAAGTATATGCAAGTGTTCCCAGTACATGAATGATAACCATTATGAAAGTGTTCCAAGTATAAAAATCTATTCCGTTTGCACTGTATCTCCTGAAATATATCACAGTACTGCTTTGCGGTTTGTAAATTTGCAATGAAGCGCCTAGCGGAATACGATGCGCCTTGGGGACGAAGATGAATTAATGCATATCTAGGTCATTGTCCTGTCAAATAGTTCCGATTATTTTCTTATTATTTTCAACAATTGGTGGAAAATACACACAATGTTTATCTTGAATTGTCTTCCCGTGATTGTTTACTAGATAGATGAAATAAAATTTTGAATATAGTTTTAAAGTGTGTGAGACATCTACATGTGTGGAAGAATACGTGTGAAAATGGGTCCTCAGATCATAAAATTCGAAAAATTCCGGTCCGGAACCAGGTGCATGGCTTTGAAAAAATATTAAAAAAGTTGTGTACTTTTAATCTTTACGGCATTTTTTTTGTGATTCAAATAAAATTTCTTCATTCAAAAGTAGTATCAATGTGTATAACCCGGTCCGATTTGAGAATTTTTCTCCTATTTTTGGTAAGAAAACATACATTATACCTATGTACAATCTTAAAAAATATTCCTTAAAAATCCAAAAGTGGATATCTTGACAAAATTCTTTCACTTGTAGGGTACCATGCATGAGTACCTCATACCTACAAATTGTCATGACAATCTGAAGAGTGTTTATAGAAAAGAAGCAGAAAATGTATGAAAATCACCCCCCCTTCCTTTTTACATAAGAAAAAAATTCATAAAAAATCAAAAAAATAAAATTTAAGCATAAAATACATATCAAAGCATTAAGTAAGTTAAATATGATAAATATTTAGTAAATGAGTGTGTAAAATCATACACTTATTGAGTTATTTAAAGAAAAAGTGCAAAAATGTGCATTTCTGACTAAGTCCGAAAAGACGTAAAGAACGCGTCAAAAATTTGACTTCGAAGTGGAACCAAAAATAACAACACTTCTTAAGACATCTCTCTAGATCATCCTGATGCTTTCGGTTTGTCGATACATGATTCGGTTCTGAAGAAGAAGTTTGTCATAGGAGGGTACCCCCGTGACCTACTTTTGGCTGTGGTGGCGCCACCTGTTGACAGATCCTGACGAAAAACAACAACACTTGTAGGGGACCATGAGTACTTCATACCTACCAAGTTTCATCAAAATCCCTTCAGCCGTTCTGCAGAAGAAGTTGAAAATGTGAAAAGTTTATGACGACGGACGACGACGGACGACGACGACGACGGACGACAGACGCAACACTATGGCAATAGCTCACTTGAGCCTATGGCTCAGGTGAGCTAAAAAGGGGGAAAAAATTTTGTTGGGGTCCCGCCGGGGTTTAAAGCCACTCCCCATGGGTCCATTGGGCATGGAAAACATATATTATACCTATGTACAATCTTAAAAAATATTCCTTAAAAATCCAAAAGTGGATATCTTGACAAATATCTTTCACTTGTAGGGTACCATGCATGAGTACCTCATACCTACAAATTGTCATGACAATCTGAAGAGTGGTTATAGAAAAGAAGCAGAAAATATATGAAAATCACCCCCCCCCCCCTTCCTTTTTACATAAGAAAAAAATTCATAAAAAATCAAAAAAATAAAATTTAAGCGTAAAATACATATCAAAGCATTAAGTAAGTTAAATATGATAAATATGTAGTAAATGAGTGTGTAAAATCATACACTTATTGAGTTATTTAAAGAAAAAGTGCAAAAATGTGCATTTCTGACTAGGTCCGAAAAGACGTCAAAAACGCGTCAAAAATTTGACTTCGAAGTGGAACCAAAAATAACAACATTTCTTAAGACATCTCTCTAGATCATCCTGATGCTTTCCGTTTGTCGATACATGCTTCGGTTCTGAAGAAGAAGTTTGTCAAAGGAGGCTGTGGTGGCGCCACCTGTTGACAGATCCGGACGAAAAACAACAACACTTGTAGGGGACCATGAGTACTTCATACCTACCAAGTTTCATCAAAATCCCTTCCGCCGTTCTGGAGAAGAAGTGTAAAATGTGAAAAGTTTACGACGACGACGACGACGACGACGACGGACGCCAGACGCAACACTATGACAATAGCTCACTTGAGCCTTTGGCTCAGGTGAGCTAAAAATGACCACACCCATTTTCTGACACCCTGGGGGACAGGGGCTCAAACAAAATATAAGGTGCACAATAAGACCACAGACCATCACATTGCAAAAAGAATTAAGTCTCCATCATTTATAGTGTCAGAGGAGTTGCAAGCACAAGATTACATAGAGTTATTTAGGAGAAAATAACAACACCCATTTCTAAGACCCTGGGGGTAAGGGGCTCAAACAAAATATCACGTGCAACACTAGACCACAGACCCATCATATTGCAAAAAGAATTAAGTCTCTATCATTTATAGTGTCAGAGGAGTTGCGAGCACAAGATGAAATAGAGTTATATAGAAGAAAATGACCAAACCCATTTTCTAAGACCCTGGGGGTCAGGGGCTCAAACAAAATATCAGGTGCACAAAAAGACTACAGACCCATCATATTGCAAAAAGAATTAAGTCTCCATCATTCATAGTGTCAGAGGAGTTGCAAGCACAAGATTACATAGAGTTATATAGGAGAAAATAACCACACCCATTTCTAAGACCCTAGGGGTCAGGGGCTCAAACAAAATATAAGGTGCACAATAAGACCACAGACCATCACATTGCAAAAAGAATTAAGTCTCCATCATTTATAGTGTCAGAGGAGTTGCAAGCACAAGATTACATAGAGTTATTTAGGAGAAAATAACAACACCCATTTCTAAGACCCTGGGGGTAAGGGGCTCAAACAAAATATCACGTGCAACACTAGACCACAGACCCATCATATTGCAAAAAGAATTAAGTCTCTATCATTTATAGTGTCAGAGGAGTTGCGAGCACAAGATGAAATAGAGTTATATAGAAGAAAATGACCAAACCCATTTTCTAAGACCCTGGGGGTCAGGGGCTCAAACAAAATATCAGGTGCACAAAAAGACTACAGACCCATCATATTGCAAAAAGAATTAAGTCTCCATCATTCATAGTGTCAGAGGAGTTGCAAGCACAAGATTACATAGAGTTATATAGGAGAAAATAACCACACCCATTTCTAAGACCCTAGGGGTCAGGGGTTCAAACAAAATATCAGGTGCACAACTAGACCACAGACCCATCATATTGCAAAAATAATTCAGTCTCTATCATTTATAGTGTCAGAGGAGTTGCGAGCACAATAATACAGAGTTATATAGGAGAAAATGACCTCACCTATTTTCTAAGACCCTGGGGGTCAGGGGCTCAAACAAAATATCAGGTGCACAACTAGACCACAGACCCATCATATTGCAAAAAGAATTAAGTCTCCATCATTGATAGTGTCAGAGGAGTTGCGAGCACAATATTACATAGAGTTATATAGGAGAAAATGACCACACCCATTTCTAAGACCCTGGGGGTCAGGGACTCAAACAAAATATCAGGTGCACAACTAGACCACAGACCCATCATATTGCAAAAAGAATTAAGTCTCTATCATTTATAGTGTCAGAGGAGTTGCGAGC
Source organism: Pinctada fucata (assembly GCA_028142955.1). Taxonomy (NCBI): domain Eukaryota; kingdom Metazoa; phylum Mollusca; class Bivalvia; order Pterioida; family Pteriidae; genus Pinctada; species Pinctada fucata. The sequence goes on from AP027115.1 coordinate 33,667,198, forward strand.
ACAATATTACATAGAGTTATATAGGAGAAAATAACCACATCCATTTCTAAGACCCTGGGGGTCAGGGGTTCAAACAAAATATCAGGTGCACAACTAGACCACAGACCCATCATATTGCAAAAATAATTCAGTCTCTATCATTTATAGTGTCAGAGGAGTTGCGAGCACAATATTACATAGAGTTATATAGGAGAAAATGACCACACCCATTTTCTAAGACCCTGGGGATCAGGGGCTCAAACAAAATATCAGGTGCACAACTAGACCACAGACCCATCATATTTCAAAAAGAATTAAGTCTCTATCATTTATAGTGTCAGAGGAGTTGCGAGCACAAGATTACATGGAGTTATATAGGAGAAAATGACCACACCCATTTCTAAGACCCTGGGGGTTAGGGACTCAAACAAAATATCAGGTGCACAACTAGACCACAGACCCATCATATTTCAAAAAGAATCAAGTCTCTATCATTTATAGTGTCAGAGGAGTTGCGAGCACAAGATTACATAGAGTTATTTAGGAGATAAAGCCTACGCTCACGCAGCAAGATACGCCCGTTGGGATTTTTTTCACAACACCAAAATATCCAAGTCCCATAACTCCATAAGGACAAATTGGATGAACCTAGCTTAAAATCGAAAGGCGGCTTCCTCTTCAAAGTCTGATCAAAATGTACAAATATCATGAAAATCTGTTGACACATATTCAAGTTATTGCGTTCCATGCACCTATATTTTGCCCTTAGTTTAACATGTATGTGCATATTATAACCCCCCCCCCATTACACATAATTTCTGGATTATGTGACAAAAAATTCAAGAACCCCTTATATATGTGAAAGAACATCCTTTCTACTTGAAGTATACAAAATTTCAAAACATTTCAACCAGAAATAGATTTTTAAATAATTTTTAACTATTTTAGTATATTTTCACTGTATTTTAAAATATCTAAGTCCCATAACTCTGTAACGACATATCGAATAAACCTGAAAATCGAAAGGCAGCTTCCTCTCCACAGTCCAATCAAAATGTATGAATATCATGAAAATCCGTTGACGCATATTCAAGTTATTGCGTTCCATGCGCCTATATTTTGCCCATAGCTTAACATGTATGTGCATATAACCCCCCCCCTTCCTATTACACACAGTATCTCGCTTATGCGACCAAAAAATTAAAAACCCGTTACATATGTCAAAGAGCATCCTTTCTACCTTAAGTATACAAAATTTCAAAACATTTCGACCAGAAATAGATTTTTAAATAATTTTTAACTATTTTAGTATATTTTCACTGTATTTTAAAATGTCTAAGTCCCATAACTCTGTAACGACATATCGAATGAACCTGAAAATCGAAAGGCGGCTTCCTCTCCACAGTCCAATCAAAATGTATGACTATCATGAAAATCCATTGACGCATATTCAAGTTATTGCGTTCCATGCGCCTATATTTTGCCCTTAGCTTAACATGTATGTGCATATAACCCACCCCTCCCCCCTTCCTATTACACACAATATCTCGATTATGCGACAAAAAAATTAAAAACCCGTTACATATGTCAAAGAACATCCTTTCTACTTGAAGTATACCAAATTTCAAAACATTTCGACCAGAAATAGATTTTTAAATAATTTTTAAATATTTTAGTATATTTTCACTGTATTTTAAAAATCTAAGTCATATAACTCTGTAACGACAAATCGGATGAACCTGAAAATCGAAAGGCGGCTTCCTCTCCACAGTCTGATCACTATGTATAAATTTCATAAAAATCCGTTGACGCGTATTCAAGTTATTGCGTTCCATAGGCGGACGGACAGACGGACGGACGGACAGACGGACAGACGGACGGACTTCGCCATACCATAATACGTCCCGTCAAATGACGGGCGTATAAAAATGACCACACCCATTTTCTAAGACCCTGGGGTCAGGGGCTCAAACAAAACATCAGGTGCACAGCTAGACCACAGACCCATCATATTGCAAAAAGAATTCAGTCTCTATCATTTATAGTGTCAGAGGAGTTGCGAGCACAAGATTACATAGAGTTATATAGAAGAAAATGACCACATCCATTTCTAAGACCCTGGGGGTCAGGGGCTCAAACAAAATATCAGGTGCACAACTAGACTACAGACCCATCATATTGCAAAAAGAATTAAGTCTCTATCATTTATAGTGTCAGAGGAGTTGCGAGCACAATATTACAAAGAGTTATATTGGAGAAAATGACCACACCCATTTTCTAAGACCATGGGGGTCAGGGGCTCAAACAAAATATCAGGTGCACAACTAGACCACAGACCCATCATATTGCAAAAAGAATTAAGTCTCCATCATTTATAGTGTCAGAGGAGTTGCGAGCACAAGATTACATAGATTTTCATAACCACGCCCATTTTCTAAGACCCTGGGGGTCAAGGGCTGAAACTACATGTCAGGTGCACAACTAGACCACATACCAAGTAAGATGCAAAAAGAATTAACTTTCTATCACCTATGGTTTGAGAGGAGTTGCGAGCACAAGAATTGTTTACGGACGGACGGACGGACAGACGGACAGACGGACGTACGCCGGACGACGGGGTATCGCATAAGCTCGACTGGTCTGAGACCAGTAGAGCTAAAAATGAATATTTGGGCATTTTTGAATTAGCATAACTCATTTATGCAGCATAATCTAAAGCAAACACTAATGAATTATCAGTAACCTATCATTGCTTTTTCAAGTTAAGTAAAAATAATGTTGGGTTTATGGTCTAATTTATATGTTTCCATGGCAACAACACAGGTACTCATCAAAGTAGTGTTTTTGGCATTTTTTCAAAATTCAATGATAAATTTCTTACATTTTCAGTTGTTTATGCAAATTATACATAAGAAAAACCCATGGAATAAAGTTTGTGTACGTTGCTATGGCAATATGAACTGAAATCGCAAAAATGAAAGCAGTTTTAGACAATATTTAGAGACCTTTTTTTTTCCTAGATCATTAATTTTTAATTCAAAGTAATGATAATTAATGAAAGTATTCAAGTAGATCTTTCAAAACATGAAAAAAATTTTCTTTATAATATGTAAGAAATAGCCCGTTGCTATGGGAACGATTGTGTAAAATTGTACATAAGCCCAATTTGAGTCCTTGGATACGGGCATCCAAAGTTAAGTAGCGTGACATTTTTTAAATCTAAAATAAAGTTTAGACTTTCCTTTATAATGTATGTAAAAAACAGTTGTGTAAGCCTTTTTCAGTTTTTTGGGAAAAGGCTTCGAAAAAAAAAACCAGCAAAAAATGCATATGTTTTATTGTATGGCCGAATTACCATAGCAACCATTAATTATTTGAAATGTTTTGCATGTGTTTTGAAAGAGGCTCATTTGATCTTTATTTATAATAAATCTGAACTTTCAGGGATTAATAATGACTGTTTAATAAAAATAATAAAAAATGGTTGCCATGGTAACATATGTTCCCAATAGCTTTTTCACGGTTTTAAAAATAGCTCTTGGTGTTGGATATATTCCAACATTTCTCATCTGTTCATCATGATGCAGAAATTTAAAAAAATAACTCTGAAGTTGCAAAACAAGTAATATTATAGACCATAATTACCATTGCCATGGTAACTTATGTGCATAGCAACAAGTGAGTTTATCTTTACTCATTCTATAAGATAAATTCCGTTTTCTGAATATATACCAATCAAGAGAGCAGGAAAATTGGAAAATACAAACAGCATTTTGAAATAAATATATTAAAATTAGCTAATTATGTTGTCATGGTAACCAGCATTTTTGACAATAACAGACTCTACGATTGAGCTTATCTAAAGTTTTAGGTCTTAATCTTTAGGATGCTTAGAAATTCTTCCAGAAATGCCGTATATAAACCAAATTATAGAGCTACGATTTAGCTCAATTTTGCCAATTTCTCAACTTTAAAGGCCGTTGCCATGGTAACCAGATGACCTAGAAATAAAATTTTGGTCTAATTTACCTTTTTCTATTGGTCCCTACTTATGTGTGAAATTTAATGAAAATCGGAGACCATGCGTGCCGAAATTTTTTAAATGGTTACAGAGAATTGCTATTAATTTAAAAATCTGTCCTACTGAAAACAAAACCACTTCCACACAAAAACAAAAATGAAAAGGGGAGTAGAATATTTCATTTGCTATACCAAATTCTGCATGAATGGGTGTTCTCTATTGATATCAAAATTTCTTAAACACATGCACTCATGCGGAAAATGTAGGTCATGACCTTAATTTGAACGTAGATTTGTGATCTACTTATAAAGACGCATCATCTGTACAAGTTTGTCCTTCCTAGCACTTATAATAGAGCAATAAAACTTCTAAACATTGATACCAAAATCTTCCTAGCACGTGCACTCAAGCGGAAAATATAGGTCATGACCTAAATTTGAACGTAGATTTGTTATCTACTCAAAGAGACGCATTGTCTGTGCAAGTTTGGTCTTCCTAGCACTTATAATAGAGAAATAAAACTACTTAAGGAGGCTCAATAATCGTTTGACGTCATCATATTCCCGGCGTCGATACTGGTTCGAGTGCGGTGTCGGTCTTCAAACTCCTCTAATTCGCTTGTTTCTTGCCGGATTTCAACAAGTTTGGTATTGATGGAACCAGAAAATTATCATCTACAATCTGAGTGTAATATATATATAATCAAATGTATCGTTAAATCTATATATTAAAAAATATCCCGTAAGTGAGACACCCTTGCTACTGCCGTAAACGTTTTTATTTTTATAACGTCATCATCGGAAATTCAACCGTGTGTTGCTTGGCAATAAAAAAGTAGAAAAACTAAAGTTTAATGATCAAACAGGATATTTCTTTGAGATTTTAGCGATATAATAGATAAAATATTTCAAGTTTGCAATCTGTCATTATCTTTGGTAATACGAATTTTTCTACATTTTTTTCAACTATCGTACTATGCAGCAAGATGTTATCGAATAAAGTTTCATTACTTAAAAACTTTGAGCGAGTGAATTTTAGTTTTAACCCTGCTTTGTTCAAAGATATATCTATTTTACAGATAAGTGCAGGCATTATCGAGAACGAGGGAGGTTAATGACGTCCACTGATTGACCTTGAACGTCAAAATGTTTAAAAACGCTTCCGTTTACTTTTTCTATTTCTCTTATTCATATTTCCGTATCAACGACACCCGGCGATCGTTGTACTTTAAAAAAAAACCGCTTATTTTACATTGTTAACGCCTTTTAAAAAATAACTATATCTAGAAATGTCATCTTCTGTGTTACTTATTTCAGAATCGCCCCCTTCTTTAAACATTATGGAGAACCCTACCCCCCCCCTCTTTTTTTTAAACCGTTACTATGACAACCAAGTATTTTGAATCAGGATGAACGAAAACATGTACTTTTTTATATTTTTTTTTTTGGAAGAAAAGACTTTGTCGTTGAGAAATATGTAAAAGAAAATAACTTCTGACAAAGACTTCTTATCACTTGACAAATAAGGGTACAGGGTACTTTTTCTTTAGATTTTAATTTTGGGTGGGGGATGCACAAAATGTACTTTTCGGAAACAGTTTTAGCTATTTTACTCTTTGAAAGCATCATCTATAAAGAAATAGACATATTTGATAATATCATGGTGAAAATAATCACAAGAATGGTTTTAATGTGACATTGTTATCCCTATATCATGTATTTATCTATCAAAATTCACTGTTTTGCGACAGATCTTGGAATTGGTTAATACATGTATATTCAGAGGACCACAAGTCAATCAAATCAACGATAATATGTAATGTTAACTACAAATATAAATCATCAGACATGAATGCCAAATAAACAGAATAATTTTTTTTTTGCTCTGACAAAGAATTCTTGGATTATTGAGCCACCTTAACATTGATACCCTAATCTTCCTAACATGTGCACTTAAGCGGAAAATGTAGGTCAAATTTAAGTTTTTGCAGATTTTGCATGAATTGTTTTTCGTATGTGTATAAAAACAAATCCGCAACCAGAGGCGCATTAGTACCCATATGAATTCCAATAACTAGACTGTAAAGAGTGTCAACAAATCTTACAAAGATGTTGTCTAAAAGAAAGGACAATGCCATGCAAAACTCAGATCGAGTCCATGATTTGAACGATTTGTATTCTACTGAGGAAAAGAATCATTTTTTGTCAGAAGTACATATTAATGTTTTACCCTCGCCATCAAAACACCATTTGTTAAGTTCTGATAAGCGATTTTTTATCTGGTCCATGCTGCAAACTGATCTGTACTTACATGATGCCATTGAATTTGAAGACGTTTAACATTCTAAAGTCCAGGTAAAATGCTTCTAAGTGAATATGTAGTACTAAGTTAAAGCGCAATGTATGTTGAATTCTATAAGTAATAAGACTTATCAGAAGACAACATCGCTCGCCATGCAGGTTTTTGATAGTAAAATGGCAATTTCATAAAAAAAAAATAAAGGCCAAGGTAACCAAGTCAAAGTCAAAGTATCAAAAGAAAATTCTGGCCAAGACGATTCTATATGTGAAATATTAAAGCCGTACCACTCCTAGCTCAAAAGTAGGTCAAAGGTCGAGGTCACTTCATTGCAAGTTTGGTTGACGTAGGACTCACAGTAAGGCTGGAATATACATGTTCCATTTTAGCTAATATGCTAACTCAAGTGTGAAATGTGGGTCAGATGCAGCATCCTTGCCATGTATTGTAGTGGGCATCCTTAGATGCATGATCCATGTTAGTTTTCTTGATGTAGGACTTAAAGTTAGGCGGGAATGGACCTGTCCCATTTTACCTAACCTGCTCATTCAAGCATGAAATATTGGTCAGATGCACATCTGTTCCAGTCATTGCAGAAAGCATGCTGAGATACATCCCCCACACAATTTTGGATGACCTAGGACTTACAGTTAGGCGGGAATGTACCTGTCCCATTTTACCTAACCTGCTCACTCAAGCGTAAAATGAGGGTCAGATGCAGCCTCTGTACCATGCATTGTAGTAAGCATCTGCAGATGCATCATCCATGCAAGATTGGTTGATATAGGACTTATAGTAAGGTGGGAATAGGCATGTCCCACTTTATTTAACCTGCTCACTCAAGAGTGACATTTCGATCAGATGTAGCCTCCGCACAATGTATTGTAGTAAGCATCCTCCGATGCATCATTCATACAGGTTTAGTTGATGTAGGACTAACAGTTTGGCGAGAATGAACCTGTCCCATTTTACCTAACCTGCTCACTCAGGTGTGAAATGTGGATCAAATAAAGCCTCTGCACGATGCATTGTAGTAGGCATCCTCAGATGCATCATCCATACAAGTTTGGTTGATGTAGGACTTATAGACAGGCGGGGAGTGACATACAATGTAGACTATTTTACCTATCCTGCTCACTCAAGTGTAAAATGTGGGTCAGATGCAGTCTCCGTACCATGCATTTCAGTAAGCATCCTCAGATGCATTATCCATGCAAGTTTGGTTGATGTAGGACTTATATAGTCAGGCAGGAATGGACATGTTCCATTTTACTAAACCTGGTCACTCAAGCATGAAATGTAGGTCAGATGCAGCCTCCGTACCATGCATTGTTGTAAGCATCCTGAGAGGCATCAACCACAAAACGTTGGATGACTTAGGACTTATAGTAAGGTGGAAATGGACCTGTCTATTTTACCTAACCTGCTCACACCTCATGACAATCTCAACAACACTCATAATAGAGCACAAAATTGAGCATCAGACCCCTAACAAGCTAAAGATGGGACCAGATGCCCGGGAGGAATAAAAACGTTTATAAAACAAATCCAGAAGTCTTTGATGAGACTGAAGCTCCCCTTCTTGTTTGCTTTAATTAATCTATGTGACACACTCAATTTCAAATACCCTGTGGATCTGAGGCTTAAACAAAATACAAGACCAGAGAATGAATAATGTAATGGAAAGAGAGTTAACTCTCTATCAATTATACTTTCTGAGAATCAGTGCTCACAAGTGTACAATAAAGCCTACGCTCACGCAGCAAGATACGCCCGTTGGGATTTGTTTCACAACACCAAAATATCTAAGTCCCACAACTCCATAAGGACAAATCGGATGAACCTGAAAATCGAAATGCGGCTTCCTCTTCAAAGTCTGATCACAATGTACAAATATCATGAAAATCTGTTGACGCATATTCAAGTTATTGCGTTCCATGCACCTATATTTTGCCCTAAGCTTAACATGTATGTACATATAACCCCCCCATTACACATAATTTCTGGATAATAGGACAAAAAAATTAAGAATCCGTTATATATGTGAAAGAACATCCTTTCTACTTGAAGTATACAAAATTTCAAAACATTTTGACCAGAAATAGATTTTTAAAGAATTTTTAACTATTTTAGAATGTTTTTACATTGTATCTAAAATATCTAAGTCCCATAACTCCGTAACGACAAATCCGATGAACCTGAAAATCGAAAGGCGGCTTCTTCTCCACAGTCCAAACATGATGTATGAATATCATGAAAATCTGTTGACCCATATTCAAGTTATTGCGTTCCATGCGCCTATATTTTGCCCTTAGCTTAACATGTTTGTGCATATAACATCCCCCCTTCCATTACAAATATCTCAGTTATGCGACCAAAAACTTAAAAACCCGTTACATATGTCAAAGAGCATCCTTTCAACCTTAAGTATACTAAATTTAAAAACATTTCGATCAAAAAAGGATTTTTAAATAATTTTTAACTATTTTAGTATATTTTCACTGTATTTTAAAATATCTAAGTCCCATAACTCTGTAACGACAAATCGAATAAACCTGAAAATCGAAAGGCGGCTTCCTCTCCACAATCCAAAGATGATGTATGAATATCATGAAAATCAGTCGACGCATATTTTAGTTATTGCGTTCCATGCGCCTATATTTTGCCCTTAGCTTAACATGTATAAGCATATCACCCACCCCCCTTCCCATTAAAAATATCTCGATTTTGCGACCAAAAAATTAAAAACCCGTTACATATGTCAAAAAACATCCTTTCTACTTGAAGTATACAAAATTTCAAAACATTTCGATCAAAAATAGATTTTTAAATAATTTTTAACTATTTTAGTATATTTTCACTGTATTTTAAAATATCTAAGACCCATAACTCTGTAACGACAAATCGAATGAACCTGAAAATCGAAAGGCCGCTTCCTCTCCACAGTCCAAACATGATGTATGAATATCATGAAAACCTGTTGACGCATATTCAAGTTATTGCGTTCCATGCGACTATATTTTGCCCTTAGCTTAACATGTATGTGCATATAACCCACCCACCCTTCCCATTACACACAGTACCTCCATTATGCGACAAAAAATTAAAAACCCGTTACATATGTCAAAGAGCATCCTTTCAACCTTAAGTATACAAAATTTCAAAACATTTCGACCAAAAATAGATTTTTAAATAATTTTCAACTATTTTATTATATTTTCACTGTATTTTAAAAATCTAAGTCCCATAACTCTGTAACGACAAATCGGATGAACCTGAAAATCGAAAGGCAGCTTCCTCTTCACAGTCCAATCATAATGTATGAATTTCATGAAAATCCGTTGACGCATAATCAAGTTATTGCGTTCCATAGGCGGACGGACAGACGGACAGACGGACGGACGGGCAGACGGACGGACTTATCCATACCATAATGTATTACTAGATTAAGGCTCTCTTCGCATTGTTTATCCATTGAAACAGGTCGTTACAAGAATATTCCTTTAGATAGAAGAATTTGCCCAATGTGTAAAACAGATGTAGAAGATGAATTTCATTTTGTTCTTAAATGTCCCGCCTATACCAGTCTTAGAGTAAAATTTTTAAAACCATACTATTTTCAACGACCCTCTGTCTTTAAACTTATCCAACTTTTCACATCTACAAATACTAAAGAATTATGTTATTTAGGAAAATATATCAAAAATGCTTTTGACATAAGAAAAAGATTGTGATCTATGATAGTTATAATTTTATTTAAGACCGTATGTACTTAACCTTGATAAGCATTTGTAATTGTATATTCATATTTGTATTTACATGTATATTTATATGCTGTAAGGCATTTGATGAATAAACTATACTATACATAATACGACCCGCCAAATGACGGGCGTATAAAAAGGCAACACCCATTTTCAAAGACCCTGAAGGTCAGGGGTTAAAAAACACAAGGTACAAATCTAGACTACAGACTAAGGATAATGCAACAACAATCATCTTTCTATCAATTATACTTTCTGAGAGTTGGTGCTCACAAGATAACATAGTTATAAAGGAGAAAATGACCATGCCCATTTTCCGAGAACCTGGAGGTCAGAGGCTCAAACAAAATATTAGGTGCACAACTAGACCACAGACTGAAAATAATGCTAAAAGAATCCTCTTTCTTTCAATTATACTTTCTGAAAATTGGTGCTCACAAGATTACATAGGGTTATATAGGATAAAATAACCATGCCCATTTTCCAAGACCCTGGGGTCAGGAGATAAAAAAAACTATCAGATGCACAGCTAGACCACCGACTGAGAATAATGCTAAAAGAATAATATTTTTATCAATTATACTTTCTGAGAATTGGTGCTCAAAAGATTACAAAGAGTTATATAGGAGAAAATGACCACGCACATTTTCCAAGACCATGGGGTCAGGGTCTCAAACAAAATATCAGGCGCACAACTAGACCACAGACTAAGAATAATGCTAAAAGAATTATCTCTTTATCAGTTATACTTTCTGAGAAATGGTGCTCACAAGATTACATAGCTATATTGGGGAAAATGACCACAACCATTTTCCAAGACCCTGGGGACCAGGAGCTTAAAGAAAATAGCGTCTGTACTATGCATTGTAGTAAGCATCCTAAGATGCATCATCCATGCATGTTTAGTTGATGTAGGACTTGCAGTAAGGTGGGAATTGACATTTCCCATTTCACCAAACCTGCTCACTCAGGTGTAAAATGTGGATCAGATAAAGCCCCTGCACGATGCATTGTAGTAAGCATCCTCACATGCATCATCCATACAAGTTTGGTTGATGTTGGACTTTTTGAAAGGCGGGGAGGGACATACAATGTAGACTATTTTACCTATCCTACTCACTCAAGTGTAAAATGTGGGTCAGATGCAGTCTCCGTACCCTGCATTACAGTAAGCATCCTCAGATGCATTATCCATGCAAGTTTGGTTGATGTAGGACTTATGTAGTGAGGCAGGAATGGACCTGTCCCATTTTACTAAACCTGGTCACTCAAGCATGAAATGTAGGTCAGATGCAACCTCCGTACCATGCATTGTTGTAAGCATCCTCGACGGCATCAACCACAAAACGTTGGATGACCTAGGACTTATAGTAAGGTAGAAATGGATCTGTGTATTTTACCTAACCTGCTTACACCTCACGACAATCTCAACAATACTCACAATAGAGCACAAAATTTAGCATCGATGGACCTATAGCAAGCTAGAGGTGGGACCAGATGCCCGGTAGGAATAACCAGACTTGTCAGAATGACAACATAGCTCGCCGGTGGCAACCATATGTAAATTGCAACAACAACAATAAAAAAGGTCTTATCAAAGCCCTATCACTAACCATTCAAAAAATATGGCCAAGGTTAAAGTTTTTCAAAAGTAGGTCAATCATCTCCAAGGTCAAGGTCACAAGGTCAAAAATTTTGGTATCCATGGAAAGGTCTTGTCACAAGGAATACACATGTGAAATATCAAAGCCCTATCACTTACCATTCCAAAAATATGGCCAAGGTTAAAGTTTTTCAAAAGTAGGTCAATCATCTCCAAGGTCAAGGTCACAAGGTCAAAAATTTTGGTATCCATGGAAACATCTTGTCACAAGGAATACACATGTGAAATATCAAAGCCCTATCACTTACCATTCCAAAAATATGACCAAGGTTAAAGTTTTTCAAAAGTAGGTCAATCTCCAAGGTCGAGGTCACAAGGTCAAAAATTTTGGTATCCATGGAAAGGTCTTGTCACAAGGAATACACATGTGAAATATCAAAGCCCTATCACTTACCATTCCAAAAATATGGCCAAGGTTAAAGTTTTTCAAAAGTAGGTCAATCTCCAAGGTCAAGGTCACAAGGTCAAAAATTTTGGTATCCATGGAAAGGTCTTGTCACAAGGAATACACATGTGAAATATCAAAGCCCTATCACTTACCATTCCAAAAATATGGCCAAGGTTAAAGTTTTTCAAAAGAAGGTCAATCTCCAAGGTCAAGGTCACAAGGTCAAAAATTTTGGTATCCATGGAAAGGTCTTGTCACAAGGAATGCACATGTGAAATATGAAAGCCCAATCTGTATTGGTTTAAAAGTTATAAGCAAGGTTAAAGTTTTTGTGCACGCGCACGCAGACGCAGACGCAGACGCCAACGCCGACGCCGGGGGTATGACAATAGCTCTCCGGACATTCGTCCCGGCGAGCTAAAAAAGTCTATAAAACAAATCCAGAAGTCTTTGATGAGACTGAAGCTCTCCTTCTTGTTTGATTTAATTAATCTATGTGACACACTCAATTTCAAATACCCTGTGGATCTGAGGCTTAAACAAAATACAAGACCAGAGAGTGAATAATGTAATGGAAAAAGAGTTAACTCTCTATCAATTATGCTTTCTGAGAATCAGTGCTCACAAGAGTACAAAAAGATATATAGGATAAAATGACCACACCCATTTTCAAAAACCCTGGGGATCAGGGGTTAAAACAACACAGGGTATAAATCTAGACTACAGATTAAGGCTAATGCAAAAATAATTCTCTTTCTATCAATTATACTTTCTGAGAATTGATGCTCAAAAGATTACATTGGGTTTTATTGGAGAAAATGACCACACCCATTTTCCAAGACCCGGGGGATTAGGGGGCTCAAACAAAACATCAGATGCACAGCTAGACCACAGACTGAGAATAATGCTAAAAGAATCATCTTTCTATCAATTATACTTTCTGAGAATTGGTGTTCACAAGATAACATAGAGTTATACAGGAGAAAATGACCACGCCCATTTTCCGAGAACCTGGAGTTCAGGGGTTCAAACAAAATATCAGTTGCACAACTAGACCATAGACTGAGGATAATGCAAAAACAATGTTCTTTCTATGAACATGATGAATTATACTTTCTGAGAATTGGTGCTCACAAGATTACATAGTTATATAGGAGGAAATGACCACAATCACTTTCCAAGACCCGAGGGTCAGAGGCTCAAACAAAATATTAGGTGCAAAACTATACCACAGACTGAGAATAATGCTTAAAGAATGATCTTTCTTTCAATTATACTTTCTGAGAATTGGTGCTCGCAAGATTACATAGGGTTATATAGGATAAAATAACCACGCCCATTTTCCAAGACCCTGGGGTCAGGGGATCAAAAAAACTATCAGATGCACAGCTAGACCACAGACTGAGAATAATGCTAAAAGAATCATCTTTCTATCAATTATACTTTCTGACAATTGGTGCTCAAAAGATAACAAAGAGTAATGTAGGATAAAATGACCACGCCCATTTTCCGGGACCCTTGGGGTCAGGGTCTCAAACAAAATATCAGGCGCACAACTAGACCACAGACTAAGAATAATGCTTAAAGAATAAAGCCTGTGTTTGTGAAACACGAATGCCCCCGGAGGCATCTTTGTTAGTATGAACACCTTTTGAAAGTTTTTGTAAAGTAGGTCAAAGGTCAATATCAAGATAAAAAAGTTTGGTATCAATAGAAAGGTTTAAACATAACAAATACACGTGTAAAATATCAAAGCCCTATAACTTACCATTCAAAAATTATGCCCAATGTGAAAGATTTTGAAAGATAGGTCAAAGGTCAAGGTCATGGTAACGAGGTCAAGAATTTTGGAATCAATGGAAAGGTTTTGTCACAAGGAATACACATGTCAAATATGAAAGCCCTTTCACTTACCATTCAAAGGTTATGCCCAATGTTAAAGTTTTTGAAAAGTAGGTCAAAGGTCAAGGTCAAGGTCACAAGGTCAAAAATTTTGGGTATCAACGAAAAGGTCTTGTCACAAGGAATACACATATGAAATATGAAAGCCCTATCACTTACCCATCAAAAGTTATGCCCAATGTTAAAGTTTTTGAAAAGTAGGTCAAAGGTCAAGGTCACAAGGTCAATGGAAAAGTTTTTGAAAAGTAGGTCAAAGGTCAAGGTCACAAGGTCAATGGAAAAGCTTGTCACAGGTCAAAGGTGAAGGTGAAGGTCACAAGGTCAAAAATTTTTGTACCAATGGAAAGGTCTTGTCACAAGGAATACACATGTGAAATATGAAAGCCCTATCAATTCCCTTTGAAAAGTTATGTCCAATGTGAAACTTTTTCGGACAAACAGACAGACAGACAGACAGACGGACGGACGGGCCAAAAACTATATGCCCCCGAATCTTTGATTCCGGGGGCATAATGATCTCTTTATCAATTATACTTTCTGAGAATTGGTGCTCACAAGAATACATAAAGTTATATTGGAGAAGATGACCACAACCATTTTCCAAGACCCTGGGGACCAGGAGCTCAAACAAAATATCAGGTGCACAACTAGACCACAGACTAAGAATAATGATAAAAGAATTATCTTTTTATCAATTATACTCTCTGAGAATTGGTGCTCAGAAGATTACATAGAGTTATATAAGAGAAATTTACCACATCCATTTTCCAAAACCCTACGGATGAGGAGCTCAAACAAAATATCAGATGCACAACTAGACCACAGACTAAGAATAATGATAAAAGAATAATCTTTTTTTTAATCAATTTTCCTTTCTGCGAATTGGTGCTCACAAGATTACACCAAAAGTTATGCCCAACGTTAAAGTTTTTGAAAAGTAGGTCAAAGGTCAAGGTCACAGGGTCAAAAATTTTGCTATCAATGGAAAAGTCTTGTCAAAAGGAATACACATGTGAAATATGAAAGCCCTATCACTTACCTATCAAAAGCTATGCCCAATGTTAAAGTTTTTGAAAAGTAGGTCAAAGGGTAAGATCAAGGTCACAAGGTCAGAAATTTTATGGAAAGGTCTTGTCACAAGGAATACACATGTTAAATATGAAAGCCCTAGCACTTCCCATTGAAAAGTTATGTCCAATGTGAAAGTTTTTCGAACAAACAGACAGACAGACAGACAGACAGACAGACAGGCCAAAAACTATATGCCTCCGAATCTTTGATTCCGGGGGCATAATTATCTCTTTATCAATTATACTTTCTGAGAATTGGTGCTCACAAGATTACATAGAGTTATATTGGAGAAAATGACCACAACCATTTTCCAAGACCCTGGGGACCAGGAGCTCAAACCAAATATCAGGTGCACAACTAGACCACAGACTAAAAATAATGATAAAAGAATTATCTTTTTATCAATTATACTCTCTGAGAATTGGTGCTCACAAGATTACATAGAGTTATATAGGAGAAATTTACCACATCCATTTTCCAAAACCCTACGGATGAGGAGCTCAAACAAAATATCAGATGCACAACTAGACCACAAACTAAGAATAATGATAAAAGAATTATCTTTTTTTTTTATCAATTTTACTTTCTGAGAATTGGTGCTCACAAGATTACATCAAAAGTTATGCCCAATGTTAAAGTTTTTGAAAAGTAGGTCAAAGGTCAAGGTCACAAGGTCCAAAATTTTGCTATCAATGGAAAAGCCCTATCACTTACCTATCAAAAGCTATGCCAAATGTTAAAGTTTTTGAAAAGTAGGTCAAAGGTCAAGATCAAGGTCACAAGGTCATAAATTTTATGGAAAGGTCTTGTCACAAGGAATACACATGTGAAATATGAAAGCAATATCACTTCCCATTGAAAAGTTATGTCCAATGTGAAATCTTTGATTCCGGGGGCATAATTATCTCTTTATCAATTATACTTTCTGAGAATTGGTGCTCACAAGATTACATAGAGTTATATTGGAGAAAATGACCACAACCATTTTCCAAGACCCTGGGGACCAGGAGCTCAAACAAAATATCAGGTGCAAAACTAGACCACAGACTAAGAATAATGATAAAAGAATTATCTTTTTATCAATTATACTCTCTGAGAATTGGTGCTCACAAGAGTACATAGAGTTATATAGGAGAAATTGACCACATCCATTTTCCAAGACCCTGGGGATGAGGAGCTCAAACAAAATATCAGATGCACAACTAGACCACAAACTAAGAATAATGATAAAAGAATTATCTTTTTTTTTTATCAATTTTACTTTCTGAGAATTGGTGCTCACAAGATTACATCAAAAGTTATGCCCAATGTTAAAGTTTTTGAAAAGTAGGTCAAAGGTCAAGGTCACAAGGTCCAAAATTTTGCTATCAATGGAAAAGCCCTATCACTTACCTATCAAAAGCTATGCCAAATGTTAAAGTTTTTGAAAAGTAGGTCAAAGGTCAAGATCAAGGTCACAAGGTCATAAATTTTATGGAAAGGTCTTGTCACAAGGAATACACATGTGAAATATGAAAGCAATATCACTTCCCATTGAAAAGTTATGTCCAATGTGAAATCTTTGATTCCGGGGGCATAATTATCTCTTTATCAATTATACTTTCTGAGAATTGGTGCTCACAAGATTACATAGAGTTATATTGGAGAAAATGACCACAACCATTTTCCAAGACCCTGGGGACCAGGAGCTCAAACAAAATATCAGGTGCAAAACTAGACCACAGACTAAGAATAATGATAAAAGAATTATCTTTTTATCAATTATACTCTCTGAGAATTGGTGCTCACAAGAGTACATAGAGTTATATAGGAGAAATTGACCACATCCATTTTCCAAGACCCTGGGGATGAGGAGCTCAAACAAAATATCAGATGCACAACTAGACCACAGACTAAGAACAATGATAAAAGAATTATCTTTTTTTTTATCAATCTTACTTTCTGAGAATTGGTGCTCACAAGATTACATACAGTTATATTGGAGAAAATGACCACAACCATTTTCCAAGAGGCTCAAATAAAATATAAGGTGCACAACTACACCACAGACTGAGAATAATGCTAAAAGAATTATCTTTCTATCAATTATACTTTCTTGAATCATTTTTTAAGATTACATACAGTTATATAGGAGAAAATGATCATACCATTTTTCCAAGACTCTTGGGTCAGGAGCTCAAACAAAATATCAGGAGCACGACTACACCAATGCTAAAAGAATTTCCTTTCTATCAATTATACGTTCTGATAATTGGCGCTCATAAGATTACATAGCGTTATAAAGGAGAACATAGGTAATCACAGATTACGAAGCTCACCTCGTGACAGCAAAATTCAATTCAAAGATATTTCTTAGTACATGTATATGGCTTTTAAAGGCAAAACCACTCAAGCGGAAAAGTAGGTCAATGTCATTTTATGAAAGTTTGATCAAAGATACATCCAATATGCAAGTTTGGTACATGTAGCAGTTATACTTTGCTCAATATTGGCTTTATAGAGCAAAATCACTCAAGCAGAAAAAGTAGGTCAAGGTCATTTTATGAAAGATTGATCAAAGATACATCCAATATGCAAGTTTGGTACATGTATCACTTATACTTTGCTCAATATTGGCTTTTAAACGCAAAATCACTCAAGCGGAAAAAGTAGGTCATGGTCATTTTATGGGAGTTTGATCAAAGATACATCTTATATGCAAGTTTGGAACATCTAGCACTTATACTTTGCTCAATATTGGCTTTTAAAGGCAAAATCACTCAAGCGGAAAAAGTAGGTCAAGGTCATTTTATGAGAGTTTGATCAAAGATACATCTAATATGCAAGTTTGGAACATCTAGCACTTATACTTTGCTCAATATTGGCTTTTAAAGGCAAAATCACTCAAGCGGAAAAAGTAGGTCAATGTCATTTTATGAAAGTTTGATCAAAGATACATCCAATATGCAAGTTTGGTACATGTAGCACTTATACTTTGCTCAATATTGGCTTTTAAAAGCGAAATCACTCAAGTGGAAAAAGTAGGTCAGATGCTGCATCCGATGCATGGGTCCATCTCGGCATACAAAGATGAATCACTAGTGCAAATTTGGTTGATGTGGCATTAGTTCTTTGTCAGATACTGAGCTACCCCAAACTTCTTATCCAAATCTCTCTAGCGGAAAATGTAGGTCAGATGCTGCATCCGATGCATGGGTTCACCTCAGCATCCAAAGATGAATCACTTGTGCAAGTTTGGTTACTGTAGCATCAGTACTTTGTCAGATACTGAGCTACCCCAAACTTCTTAACCAAGTCACTCAAGCGGAAAATGTAGGTCAGATGCTGCATACGATGCATTGGTTCACCTCAGCATCCAACGATGAATCAATTGTGCCAGTTTGGTAACTGTAGCATTAGTACTTTGTCAGATACTGAGCTACCCCAAACTTCTTAACCAAGTCACTCAAGCGGAAAATGTAGGTCAGATGCTGCATCCGATGCATTGGTTCACCTCAGCATCCAAAGATGAATCACTTGTGCAAGTTTGATTACTGTAGCATCAGTACTTTGTCAGATACTGAGCTACCCCAAACTTCTTAACCAAGTCACTCAAGCGGAAAATGTAGGTCAAATGCTGCATATGATGCATGGGTTCACCTCAGCATCCAAAGATGAATCAATTGTGCCAGTTTGGTTACTGTAGCATTAGTACTTTGTCAGATACTGAGCTACCCCAAACTTCTTAACCAAGTCACTCAAGCGGAAAATGTAGGTCAGATGCTGCATCCGATGCATGGGTTCACCTCAGCATCCAAAGATGAATCACTTGTGCAAGTTTGGTTACTGTAGCATTAGTACTTTGTCAGATACTGAGCTACCCCAAACTTCTTAACCGGACGCGGACGCGGACGCGTGGGGTTATAGCATAAGCTCACTCAACTTCGTCGAGGTGAGCTAAAAATGACCACTTCCATTTTCCAAGACCCGGGGGGTCAGGGGCTCAAACAAAATACAGATGCACAACTAGTCCACAGGTCCATTATAATACAAAAAGAATTTATTTTGTTCTAATCACAGATTCAGAGGATTCGCGCTCACAAGAAAAGTTTAACGGACAGACAGAAAGCCGGACAACATGGACAAAGGGCGATCGCATAAGCTCAGCTGGTCTGGCTAAAAAACTGAGAATTCTGAAAAGTGGTGCTCACCATTGCTTACCATTGGTGAGAATCGGTGCTCACCATGTGTTTGTCAAACACCAATGCCCCAGTTGGCATCTTTGTCAGTAAAAATTGTATAATGGTCAAACTCCAAGGTCAAAATCACAAGGTGAAATATTTTGGTATCAATGGAAAAGTCGTGTCACAATGAATACACATGTGAAATATCAAATCCCTGTCCCTTACTTTTCAAAAATTATGGCCAAGGTTAAAATATTTCAAACGTAGGTCAAACTCTAAGGTCAAAGTCACAAGGTTTCCATGGAAAGATCTCGTCACAAGGAATACACATTTGAAATATGAAAACCCTATTAGTTACCATCTAAAAGTTATGGCCAGGTTGAAGTTTTTCAATAGTAGGTCAATCTCCGAGGTGACTAGGCCAAAACATTTTGGTATCCGTGGAAAAGTCTTGTCACAAGGAATACACATGTGAAATATGAAAGCCCTATCCCTTTCCATTATAAAGTTATGGCAGGTTAAATTTTTTTTTCAAAATTAGGTCAATCTCCAAAATTAAGGTTACAAGGCCGCAATTTTTGGTATCCATGGAAAGTTCTTGTCACAAGGAATACACATGGAAAATATGCCAGCCATATCAATTACCATTCAAAAGTTATGGCAAAGGTTTAAGTTTTTTCAAAAGTAGGCCAATCAAAGGTCAAGGTCACAAAGTAAACAATTGTGGTATCCATAGAAAGGTGTTGTCACAAGAAATACACATGTACAATATGAGGTAATTTTGGTATTTACGGAAAGGTCTTGTCACAAGGAATACATACTGTGAAATTTGAAAACCCGATCAGTTACCATTCAAAAGTTATATCCAAGGTTAAAGTTTTTGCGGACAAACAGACAGAAAACAGTCAAACAGACACACCAAAAACTATATACCCCCGAATCGTCGATTACGGAATAAAAAACATAGTGTAATCAAAGATTACAAAGCTCACCTCATGGCAGCATTCTATCATGGCAGGAGTCAAAGAATACACAGTTTTGAATTTGAAAACATGTCCTACTGAGAACTAACAAAAATGATACCACACAAAAACAAAATAGAAAAGGGAAGTAGAGTATCTCATTTATTGACCCAAATTTGGCCTGAATGGGTGTACTCTATTGACACGCAAATCTCCCTAACGCATGCACTCAAGTGGAAAAAGTAGGTCATGACTTACATTTGAACATAGATTCGTGCTCTACTCATGAAGACGTATCATCTGTGCAAGTTTGAACTTCCTAGCACTTATAATAGAGAAATAAATCTTCTTTACATTGAAACCGAAATCTTCATAACAAGTGCACTCAATCGGAAAATATAGGTCACGACCTACATTTGAACGTAGATTCGTGATCTACTTTTAAAGACGCATCATCTGTGCAAGTTTCCATCAATAATCCAAAATTCGCGGATTACCTGAGCAGTATCTATCCTTCGGAGCTTGAAGTCAAAGAAACTTCAGAGACAAATAATCCAGCATCCTATTTGGACATAATGTTGTCCTACGACACTGATGGTCACGTGAACACCTCACTCTATGACAAACGTGACGACTTCAATTTCAGCATTACGAACTTTCCTTTTCTGAGTAGCAACATCCCTTCGTCGCCTGCTTATGGCGTGTTCATATCTCAGTTGATACGCTATGCCAGAGCAAGTACCAAATATACGGATTTTGTTCTGAGAGCTAGGCGTCTTTCAGATAAGCTTCTCAGTCAGGGATATGTTTGTGACCGACTAACATCGTCACTGAGGAAGTTCTACGGTCGATATGGGGAACTCGTCATACACTATGATGTCCCACTATTCAGAATGGTGGATGATATTCCGTTAAGACCATTTGAACCATCCAACCAAAGATTGTACTCTATTTCTTCCAAAATGGAAGTAACCGGATGTGACAGTTCTACCGAATTGAAGCGACGGATGTTGCATGCAAGCAGGAGATGCTTACTCTTCCTGGGCACCTGGTCTCACTCTCATTTCGGGAGTTCGCTTCTTTTCATATGGTGGAGGTTTTTGTTTTTGTTTGCTTTGGTTCCTGTTTTATCCTGATTTTGTATGCCTTCGAGTTCTGATTTTCTGAATTATCGATTTTGTACTGTATACAGGGATATGGTCATTATCCATATTTGTCATTTGAACTTCCTAGCACTGATAATAGAGAAATAAAATTTCTTAACATACTAGTGCGGACACCGACGACAGGGTGATAGCATAAGCTCCCTCTCACTTCGTGAGGTGAGCTAACAATATAAATTGACCAATCGGATTCTAATTAGTCATGTTAGTCCTATTCAAAGAAATGAGATGATCTCCAATAACACCCGGTAGCAGTACCAAAAGCAAAACCCCAAAACACGCACTGCAAACACCCGAAGCAGACAAGCACAGCAAGAGACGTAAATAGTACAAAACAAAGGATGGAATCTCCAACAACACCAGGTTGCAGCACCCACAGCAAAACCCCAAAAACACCCAATTCAAAAACACAGAGCAGACAAGCACAGAAAAAGACACAAAAGGGACAAGGAACGTCAACGAACAACACAGAAACATCAAACACCAAGACTACACATAAACCAACGACACCGATCGGCAACCGGTGCCGACTTCGGACGGCCATCTGCCATGGAAATAGCAGAAGGTGTGGTTATCCTGGATAACGTGCGCACAACCCTCCCACTTTTCCGATTACCCAGAGAACGTACAATTGTTGTGTAAAACAACCTCCTCACTGTCAGATGACCACACACAAACATAATGTGTAAACAATAACAGACCGCAAAACGCAGGGCCCAAGTAACACAGATGAGTATGTAAATAGATATAAAAAGATGACCACACACAAACATAATGTGTAAACAATAACAGACCGCAAAACGCAGGGGCCCAAGTAACAGAGATGAGTATGTAAATGGATAAAAAAAGATGACCACACACAAACATAATGTGTAAACAATAACAGACCGCAAAACGCAGGGGCCCAAGTAACAGAGATGAGTATGTAAATGGATATAAAAAGACGGTGTACGTAATACAATCCGTGCTCTGCCGCCAAGAGGTCATGTATGTTATCACCCGAGGAGTTCGAATGACATTCAGAGAGGACAGGTGGTCAGGCAATGTCTTCTCTAATGAGGTTTGAACAGGGCCCGTCATGGAGTCCCAACGCACAACACAGAAACAGCTAAACCAAAGGTCTACACATAACCAACGAGACCAATGGTCAATCGGTGCCGACTGAAAATATGGGGTTTTTTTTTAATTTGAAAAAAAACCCCCAACAAATAAATAAAAAAAATCATCGATATATGTACCTACCATTTCATCTCTTTCATTTCTAAAAGCGAATGGAGAATTATTTTTCACTCCATGTCTTTTAGAATCCTTCCAAAACTCCTCATTTGAATATGGAAATGCTGTTTTCTGAAGCATTCTTTCAAATTCATCTTCATTGACAATTTCACAATGATATGTGATCAGAAGTAAGGTCCTGAAGTCTTCTAATGTAGGCTTTATGCTTGGCACTCTACAAGCAAACAACCGCCAAGCCTGAAAAAGAAAAAAACCTAATGTTTCATGTCATAAAATTTGCTGTCTTCAATAGTATACTTTTTTCTTCATACCCTCTAAGTCAATAGTGTCAGAAAGCTGGTCGGATGTCTCGGTGAATGAGATCAATTACGGACTGTTTTACTATTCATATTGATATGTGACCAGTAGAGCTAAGAATATAACTATCAACCATATATTGTCATGTGGCCTGAGAAAAAACCCAACGAGGGGTCTGGTTTCTTGTCAGGGAACGAGGCTTGCCGGAAACCAGACCCTAATGGTGGGATTTTCACATACCACAGGACAAACATATGCTTGATCGTTTTTCTCTTATTTCTAGGGGTGTTTCTTGAAATTCTATAAAATCATGAAATTATCAACTTTATCGAACTCGAAAAATAAAGGAATATTCGTTTCCAGTGCCCTCAAAAATGGTTTATTCTATAAGAATAAACCGTGGTCCTTAGCCTAAATCGATTTAATAAGAATTAGAATGTAGAAACAGGAGTTTTAAAACGACGATTTCATTGAGACGTCGTCGCCTTAGGTGCAAAATCATGACGTCACAATGGGATAATAACGACGTCACAATATGGATACGGCCTATACGGTCGACGTCAAAAGTCAAGCGAGGACATGTGGGATACAGTGACCCTACATAAAGCGTCGCTATGGGCAAACTCTATCCCACGTTGAGGGGAATGAGAGAATAACTAGTGTTCATTCCTTCCTTATTGTGTAATATTTGTGGAATATTTGATGTTTCTATGTTGATAGATTTAGTGCTGGGTCAATATATCGATTTATCGACAGGTATCGATATTGGTCATCGATACGAGTATCGATATTTTTGCTCCGAAACATACACTGACTTTTAGCACGAATAACAACAATGATTAAGGAATATTACATGTAACTTTTATTAGACTTTTTTCACCGTGACGGACTTTGCACTTCGAACTTCGTACTTCACACTTCGAACATTGAAGAATCCGTGGTGTAGCTGCCGTTCACGTATAAACTCATAAGCGGAGTCATCTACATTGTGATTAGTATATTCAACGGAATTGGTATATTGGACTTCCTGTTCTTCTGTCAACCAACTTATAAAACTTTCTATCATAATCAAAGTGCGAAGTGCGAAGTTCGTTACGATGAAAAAATGTCTATTGGAAAGTCGGCATGTAGGTTATATTTTTGTCATTCATAATTAATTGAAACTTCAGACAATGCAGTGCATGTATCTTATATGTTGTTTTTATTTTCGTGCATTAACATCGACGGCGGGTGCGGCTAGCCAAGAGGGGATGCTTACTCCTCCCACCTCTAGCTAGCTAGAGGTCCGTCGATGCTCAATTTGGTGCTCAATTGTGAGTGATGTTTTTATCGTCAAGATCTTCTTTAACTCATTCAAAGTAATCTTTAGATTTTTATCTCAAAAGCTTTGGAATGCGAGGTATGACTACACGTGTTTGTTTTCTCTAAGACACATTGAAAAGTATTTGACAGGAGATTTTACGAAATAATGATAAATAGATCTATCTATGACTTCATGCAACATAAGGGAAAATAATAACATAAAAACCCTTCAGGGGAGCGTAATCGTATGTAGAATATAAAGAAATGTGCGGGAACTGTAAGTTTCTTCAAACGCATTTGTAAATTTCTGTTTACCAAAACCTAGGTCCTGTAGCATCATATCCCAGCCATCTTGCTACGTCTTTCGGTATATTTAATACGTACTTTTCACCGATTTTGGTCATATTACATTGTTAAGACTGAGGATCACTGACGAGGGTTAAATAAACGAAACGTGCATGTCTGGTCCATGCTGTAAATTTATCTGCTGCAAAATGATGCCAATGAATTTGTAGACGTAAAACATTTGTACCTCTTGGTGAGTGTCTCTTCTGGGTGGACTAGGAGTCCCCGAGGGCACATGTAGCCAAGTTCGTTCAATTTCGGTTGGTCGTTTCTTCAAACGCATTGAAAAATTTCCAAAACCTGAGTCCTGTAGCATAATATCCCAGCCATCTTGCTACGTCTTTCAGTATATTTAGGACATAATTTTCACCGATTTTGGCCATATTACATTACTGTTTAGACTGAGGATCACTGACGAGGATTATATACCCGAAACTCCCATATCGGGAGTTCGCTTCTTTTCATATGGTGGAGGTTTATGTTTGTTTGCTTTGGTTCCTGTTTTATCCTGATTTTGTATGCCTTCGGTTTCTGATTTTCTGAATTATCGATTTTGTGCTGTATACAGGGATGTGGTCATTATCCATATTTGTCACGTGCATGTCTGGTCCATGCTGTAAACATGGTAAATTTATCTGCTCTAAAATGATGCTAATGAATTTGAAGACGTTAAACATTAGACCTAACCACCAGGAACCTGTTTGACTCTGTGTTAGGAGAAGGTATTTTATTTGTGAATAGAATTGCACGCTTAGACAACAGACCCATCATATTTCAAAAAGAATTCATAGAGTCAGATGAGTGGCGATTACACGATTACATCGTGATATAAGGCCATCCTAAATAAATTCTACGTTTAACGTCTACTTCGCACAGAGGTTTTAGAATATTTCTCAAAAAAAAAAAATGAAAAAAAAAGAAAGAAATAATTTTGCAAGTCCTGTCCAATCCGGTTTGTCGTAACCGTAACAGTTGTATTCGTTACATTCGCTTTAAAAAATCATTTCCAAAAAGAATATCACGGGACGTATTAGCCTTCACAAATGAATATAATGAGTGTTTGAAAAGGGTAAGGGTTAGTATTAGTATCATATAATGTACGAAATGTTGCATAGTATCCTCATGCAAGATTGACTTCATAGATATCAGAAGCGATTGCCATCTTTCAGTGCTCATTTGATCCACAATGTACAATCATGATAGAGTGACAGACACAACATCATGATGATTGTACCATTCTAGTGTTCAAGTGTCACAAATACATTTCTGAATCTAAGTCTTGCTTCTTGTCGTCTACTTGTATTCAGTAGAGATAATGTTCCGCTCCCTCCCCTTATATCCCCAATATTGCTCCTAATGCCAAGCTGCTGTCCTATGACCATTTAATATCATAATGCAACACATACTGTCCTGATTCAGTGAAAAGCATGACGCTTACCTTTAGTTATTAGAAAGAATAAGTACCAAGATTTTTGTCTGTCTCTGAGCCTTATTTGGCATAATTACATGTATCTTTAAGGGTTTTTGTGTCACTTCGTGAAAGATGTCGAGAGGCAATTTTAATCAATTATATCTAATAATCAAATTCTACTAAAGCAAGGATTTGTTTGAAAATTTTAGGGTTCTTTTTTCTACCTTCCTCAAAGGTTTGATAAATTAACCTTGCCCATTTAGGGCGGCCTTAGAGAAAATGGCCACACCTATTTTCTAAGACCTGGAATATCAGGCGCACACTAGACTACAGACTAATCACCACGCTAAAAGAATTAAAGTTTCCATTATCATATTATCAGATGAGTTGTGAGCACAATATTACATAGAGTTATAAATTTTCTAAGACCCTGGGGGTCAAGGGTTCAAACAAAATATCAGGCGCAATTCGAGATTTCAGGTCAATAATTAATAGGGTCAGAGAGTTGCGAGTACAAGGTTACATAGAGTTAGGAGAAAATGACTACACCCATTTTCTGATTTCCTTGGCTCAGAGGCAAAAAAAATATCTGAGCTCTGTCCCATAAGTTAAACAGATATAAAATTTTGTCTATATTGTCTATAACGACGACGCCGAGGGTATGGTATTAGCTTTCCGGACGTTTTCGTCCGGGCAAGCTAAAATATCAAAGTCCCATAGCTAAGAAACGACATATTGGGTGAATTTGAAAATGGAAAGGCGGCATCCTCTCCATACTTTGATCAAAGTGTACATATATAATGAAAATCCGTTGACTTTTATGTAACTTATTGCGTTCCAAACGCCTATACTTTGCCCTTAGCGGAACATGTAATGTGCATATAAGCCCCTTCCCTTACACATAATTTTCCAATTATGCTACAAACAAATCAAAAACCTGTTTAAATTAGAAAGAACATCCTTTCTTTTTAAAGTGTACAACATTTCAAAACAATTCACCCAAAACAGATTTTTAAAGAATAATAAACGATTTTTGTAGATTTTCATAATATTTTAAAAATCATTAAGTCCGTAACGATTAATAAGGTCAACTTCAAAATCGAAAGGCGGCTTCTTCCAAATCTTCGGATCATGGTCAACGTCTTCAAATTATGGATGGGTGGGAGATGATGCTGCAGGACCCATGTTTAAGAAATTTCGAATACGTTGAAGAAACGATCAACCGAAGTTCATCGAACTTGGCTACATGTGACCTCGGGGGCTCCTGATCCACCAGCAGTGACACTCACCAAGCGGTACAAATGTTAAACGTCTTCAAATTCAATAGCATCATTTAAGAACGAATAAAGCAGCATGGACCAGACATGCACTTTTCGGGTACCTTACCCTCGTCAGTGATCATATGTATTTAACAGAGTTGTTGAACATGTGATGTTAAGGTGGGTAAACGGGGGTTTGTTACGGATATTCTGATTGGATACTTACTGATCAGTTGTCAGTTTCGTGAGAAAGTAATTTATAAGGTCATTCGAAGGCTCAGATTTGAAGCAGTCACACGCTTCTCCTCGACCCCCTCCCATCCTCCCTCTATAGAGCATACATTTGTCATTGTATATTGTTGTATCTCTGAATTTTGATTTTTTATTATTAACTCATGTATTTTTCTATTTTAGTTATGAAATTACCATGGCGTTTTTCATAGACGATTTTGTTAGACTATGATGATGGCGATGATGATGATGATGACGATGATTCGCGATAATTGTCTATGTAATTAAATGTTAATAAATCTTAGCGCTTCGCCTCCTACTCCACTACATGTGTTATTTATCTTTTAAATGATTTATGTTCGTTTGAGTAAAACGAAGTAGAACATAACCATCTAAACAATGTAATATGACCAAAGAGTGTGAAAGTTATGACCATAAATGTACCGAAAGACTTAAGGCGATGGGTGGGATATCATGCCACTAGACCCATGTTTTAGAAATTTCAAGAAAATTTGATAACAGAAAATTTCGAATGCGTTGAAGAAACAATCAACCGAAGTTGATCGCACGATGCTACTTGTAAAAGTGTATAAATTTCATGACAATCCTGACAATCTGTTGACGCATATCCATAAGCGGACGGACATCGCCATAACATAATACGTCCAATCAAATGAGGGGCGTTTAAACAAATGACGGACATAAAAAAAATGCCGAGACAGAAACATTATAATATAATTCTTCTCCAGTTTTGTTCGTATCCTTTGAGACAGCCTATGTGAGACACGTTAGTTTTCTCAAAGGCTCCAATAGACCAATGATAAAAGAGAATCTTATTGTGACGTCACAGTAACGTCGTCAGAAAACATTGCGTAAGATGACATTAAACGTTGTTTGAATTCCCTTTTTTCTTACGTTTCATGGAAGAAGTAATAGATTCCATCACTTTCTACTGAGTGAGACATAAAAATTTATACTCGATTCGATGAAAGACGAAATTTCCGTCAGTCGTGTACATTTTTATGTCTCACTCAGTACATGTACATCATGATAGAATATATTATTCTCTCACCCCGGACAGAGATATCTACAGATTTACCCGTTCTGAGACAATTCTGTCTCGCACCCCGGATGTTCGTCTCGACCCCCCTATTGTGACGGCATAGACATTTACGTAGATTTAGCAGTGTTTGACGTCTCAAAGAGCAACATTCAACGTAAAACAAGCGACGTTTATTTATGAATTATGGAAAATATATGGGTGAGAGAAAAACAATCATCCCTTTGTACAGAGACAGGAAAATCCCATCCTGTAAAAAGGAGTGATAGACTCTATTATTTTGCTTTCCTTTTTTTTCAGGTAAGTATTTGGACATAATGTTGTCCTACGACAATGATGGTCACATCAATGAACATCTCACTCTATGACAAACGTGACGACTTCAATTTCAGCATTACAAACTTTCCTTATCTGAGTAGCAACAACATTTCATCGCCTGCTTATGGCGTGTTCATATCTCAGTTGATACGCTATGCCAGAGCAAGTACCAAATATACAAATTTTGTTCTGAGAGCTAGGCGTCTTTCAGTTAAGCTTCTCAGTCAGGGATATGTTTGTGACCGACTAATATCGTCACTGAGGAAGTTCTACGGTCGATATGGGGAACTCGCCATACACGATATATATACACGATATATATACACGCCATATATGATGTCCCATTCTCCAGAATGGTGGATGATTTTCTGTCATAGACCATTTGAACCATTCAACCAAAGATGGTACTCTATGTCTTCCGAAAATAAATGGATGTGACAGTTCTACCGAATTGAAGTGGCGGGTGTTGCATGCAAGCAAGAGATGCTTACTCTTCCTGGGCACCTGGTCTCACTCCCTTATCGGGAGTTCGCTTCTTTTCATGTGGTGGAGGTTTTTGTGTATTTGCTTTGGTTCCTGCTTTATCCTGATTTTGTATGCCTTCGATTTCTGATTTTCTAAATTGTCGATTTTGTGCTGTATACAGGGATATGGTCATTATCGATATTTGTCATTAAAGTACTCACACAAATGGCATCATGAAATCCTCTCTGTTTGTCATAAAGTGATGAGTTCAGAGCAATGGATAAAATTCTGCCGCTATATTTTTCTTCAACTTCATCCAAAAGAAAGGGTATGAAATCTATCAATATTTTGCTGTCTATTCCTGTAGCAAATAAATTCATCAAAGCTTCGTGCGTCGCATCATGTATCTGGATACCTCTATCCTGAATATCCCTCAGAAGTTTCTTTGCAATTTTCAAAATTTCTTCCCTCTTTGAGAATAGGGAGTTGATACATGCCTCGATCATAGCATTATATGTAAACTCGTTTGGTTCAGGTCCATGCTGTGACATCTGGAATTATAAATCAAATTTAGACCATCCATAACTAAAGAAAGGAAAGTGTCCAAGGGCCATACCTAAGGTCTAACCTTTTCGACAACAAACCCCTTTCTTCATTTACATCTATATATTATGATCTTTCGTTGTCACTGAAATCCATCAAATGGTTTGGTAGAAGAAGCGATAACAAGGTATGACATTGAAAATGCATGAAAAATCTAAGTCCAAGGGCCATAACTCAGGTCTTACTTTTTCGACAGCAATCCCCTTTCTTCATGCACATCTACATATCATGAACTTTCGTTGAAATCAATCATATGGTTTGAGAGGAGTTGCGATAACAAGCTTTTGTCTACAGACGGAGGGACAGGGTGAATCCAATATACCACCCTCCCCCTAACTTCGTTGCGGGGGTATACAAAAAGTAGGAAAAGTAGGAAAAAGTAGGAAATAGTAGGAACAGTAGAAAGCCTGCATACGTTCGACAGGTCTTTGACCAGTAAAACTAAAAAATTAATTAATGGTTTGTTAATTTGCTTTGAAGAAATGAAAAACAAAATTCAAATAAATCAAATTCAAGGAATTATGGTCCCCCACTTTTGGGTGCTTGTCTTTAAAGAATGTTTACAGACCCCCCCCCCTTTTTTTAAGTTTTCATAATAAATCTCATATTATCCTTGTTCCTCTTTTTTTTAAATATGAAAGATTAAACTCCAAGTAAAGGTCAAAGGGTCCAAACTTATGCTTTGTTACCTAGAAACAGGGCTTATGAAAAGTAATACGTATGCACATGTGAAATATTAAAGTCCTATCATTTAAAGTACCATCCAAAACTTATGGTCGAGGTTGAAGTTTTTAAATGTGGGCCAACAACCAAGAACGAGGACACAAGGTCAGAATGTTGTTAAGAACAGAAAGGTCTTGTCACAAGGAATACTTATGTGAAATAAGTTTTAAAGGGCATAATTCCGCTTAAAATTGAGTGACATGACCAATATTCGATCTTGATCTGTATTTCTTGATGTAAAAACTATATCCAAGGAATGAATAAATTATCTATGACGGTTTCCCTTTAAATGTCCGGAAACCACAGGTAGGAAAGACGGACGGACATTAGCATCACTACAATATCATGGTTATATGGAGTTGCTTGCGTATAAATTTGTTACATCCCGTCCAAAAAATGGCAGGGGTATTAAATTTGATGCAATATATAAACTGTTACGGCATTAGAATAAAACGAAGGTGTTCCAACTCTATACCTTCATAAAGAAAATTCCAAACAAATTTTTTTCTGCACGAGATACGTGTTTCGAATATTAACAGCAAATCTCTGTAAGCACCAAAGAATTTCAAGACATTTTGGCACGGCATGTCATGGATTTTTGAGATTTTTGGTATGGAAGTTCAATATGAAGTACTTATATGCAAATCGACCCCGATTTTTTCAAAAAGGTTGTCGTTGCCATGGTAACCATGTCTGAAGTTTCAAAAATCGGGAAATTTCATAGTACGAGGCATATTTGTAGGCTTCGATACCATGGAAACGGATACATTTTTTGTCTGAAATTACTTTGATTATTTTCTTTCAATCCTTTTTATTATACATATTTGTAAAGTTTTTTTACATTAATCTTGGATGCCTTTTGTATACAGGATGAAAAATTGGGCCAAAATGGGTTATCAAAATGCTCTCTTTTGGGCATTAAAAAACCCTGTTTTGCATGTTTTTACTGTTTTACAAGGTTGAAAATTTTACAAAAGCACTCATTTTTAAAGTCCAAAATCTAGTTATCCAATGAGTATAATCTTTGAACTAAACATAAATATAAAAATTTGGTTGAGTAAATTTGTCCTTTTATATATACAAACCAGCTTCAAATTTGGTTGCTATGGCAACAATCGGCTGAAAGGTTTCAATACGATAGATTTAAACACAACCTCTATCAAACTATCTACACATGATATTGAAACAGAAGTTCGTGTATACATCTATCAGAGGGGTTTTAATATAAAAATGACCTTGAAATTACTTCAAGGTCACCCACTGAATTTCCAAGGTCATTAAACTTAAAGTGACCAGATTTGACGAAAAATCCTGATTTTTCATAAAATGAAGGTGCCAATATTTCAGAAACCTTGAAATATTAAACTTAACAGTTATTTGCCATAAAATGATAAACATATCACTAATTTCTTAGAACTATTGATAACGTTTCTTCACATCTTCGAATATCTAAATTCTTGGTGATTATTTTGATAAAAAAAAGTTGCCAGAGTCACCTAATGCTCGACTGCATAGCATAATATCTCTCATGACAGCCAATTTATTTAAACTCCCTTTCTCAGGCAACAACATATATTAAGTCACATAAAAAATTTAAAGTTATAAATTAAAATTAGTTTATGGTGAACCAATTACAGAGGATACACTATGACAAAAGGTCGAATATTGCCATTTTTCATCATTGTTCGAAGACCTAATTATTTAACAAAATAATCTTAATCTCATTATCTGATTGTAATAACACATCTTCATTGTATTGAAAAGAATATTTGAACAAAAAGTTTTACTTACATTTTGCATCCAGTCATATCAATTGTAAAGTGAATAAACCGAAACCGAGCGCTTAAAAAAAAAAGAGGAACAAGGATAAACACTTTAGAATAATATATTTGATAAATGAGGAGATGGAGTCAAGACTCTACTTTGCTCAATATTGCCAACTTAAAGCAAAATCATTGAAGCAGAAAAAGTAGGTCAAGGTCAGATTTCAATAGTCTAACCCAAGATGCATCCAATATGCAAGTCTGGTGCATGTAGCACTTATACTTTTCTCAATATTGGCTTTTAAAGGTAAAATAATTCAAGCGGAAAAAGTAGGTCAAGGTCATCTTATCAAAGTTTGATCAAAGATACATCAAATATGCAAGTTTGGTACATGTAGCACTTATACTTTGCTCAATATTGGTTTTTAAAGGTAAAATCATTCAAGCGGAAAAAAGTAGGTCAAGGTCATTTTTTGAAAGTTTGATCAAAGATACATCAAATATGTAAGTTTGGTACATGTAGCACTTATACTTTGCTCAATATTGGCTTTTAAAGGCAAAATCATTCAAGCAAAAAAAAGTAGGTCAAGGTAATTTTTTGAAAGTTATCAAATATGTAAGTTTGGTACATGTAGCACTTATACTTTGCTTAATATTGGCTTTTAAAGACTTTGTTGCTATCTTAACATTTACCTTATCATCTCAACATTTGCCTTATCATTTGAAATAATTAAAAAAATCCCAACCCCAGGGGCTATATCCTCATCTGGATATATTAAATGATGTATAATTAAACATTTGCAACAAAAAACCAACAGAATATGAATAAAGGAAAGGTAAATGTGTAATCTTAACATTTACCTTTTCATCTATTCGGATGACGCCGACGCCGGGGTATTGCAATAGCTCTTTTGCACTAAAGTGCAGTCGAGCTAAAAAGGGACGAAATCTGTATTTTCTTGTTTTTTTTTATTTTTGAAGATAAAATATTTTCCCATTAAATTTCTCCAGTTCAATAAATTTCAAGATTTTTCTTTCTTATATTCATTTTCTTTCATAAAAAATATGACCTATGAAAATATTCAAATAAAAACTAATTAAAATTGGTGACAAACAATTTAAAAAATCAATATTTTATGCAAAATATGAGTCAAGCCAATGACCCTGAACATTTTGATTGTTCTTATGTAAAAGATTTAAGTCATATCTATGCATGCATATATACATTTTGACAATCTTATGTAACTCTAAAGAGGAATAAAATCAATTTCAAAGATAATATGAAACAAGCAAAAAGGTCTAATGTTGCCATGGCAACTGTCTTTGGCGACAGAATTAAGGTAAAACTCTTAAAATACCCACTCCAATTTTTCGTTCATTTTATTTGTCAATAACCATATATTTCCTTTGATGAAAATCATTGGTCTCCTATTTCTGCCTTTTGTGATATTTAAGATTGAAAATGGTCAAAAACACTCTAAATTGGCCCTTATTTTCACCTCTATTTTTCGCTTCATTTTGACTTATTTTGACTTAATACAATAAGCTTCCTGTAATAAATATCACATAACTAAGTGTACTAAGTAAGAATGGAAGTAAGGAAGAATAGATTATATAAAGATGAACAAGCTGTTACAGTGGTATCCATGGCAACGAAGTCTCCGGAGATGGATTATTTCATGGTCCCAACCGTGCTATAAATAGAATGACAATGTTACCATGGCAACCAGAGGTCACATTGGCCAAAAAGTGTCATTTTCATGGTCAGTACTTAATAAATACCCATTATACCGAAAATCATCAAAATCCATGACATGCCGTGCCGATCGATTTTGTTCCTTACAGAGAATTGCTATTAAATTATCATCAGTGATGCTTCCAGCGGAGCCACCAAACTTCATTTCAGAAGCGCCTCCTTTAGTGTTTTGAATTTAGATTTGTACATTTACTTTAAAGAGAGTGCGCGGCTCCATATTTCCAGAAGGGTCGATTCTGTAGCATATCCAAATAAAATAAAATATATGTTCAAAATAGCATAGGAGGGATGGTGCTAAGATGATGACGTTTTCGAAATAGCAATATAATATCGATGATTTCAAATCAATATAGGGCAAAAACAAAGCTTCTTTCATGCGACAGAGCTGGAAAGAAGTAATTCTTTGCTTTGAAAGCTTCTTTCATGCAACAGAGCTGGAAAGAAGTAATTTCTTGAAATTCCTAAAACGTGGGTCCTGTAGCATCATATCCCACCAATTTTGCTACATCTTTCGGTACATTTTTAGACATAATAACTTCACACTTTTTGGCCATATTACATTATTTAGACTGAGGATCACTGACGAGGGTTAAGTACCCGAAACGTGCATGTCTGGTCCATGTTGTAAATTTATCTGGTCTTAAATGATGCTATTGAATTAAAAGACGTTTAACATTAATACACTTCTAAACATCAGGTCAGGGGGAAGGATTTTAACTGCCCCACACTGCAACATGAACTAAGAGTTTATAACAATAATTCGGAAGTGTTCCAACTCTATACCTTCATGAAGAAAATTCCAACCAATTTTTCCTGCACCAGACACGTGTTTCGAATATTAAATTCTCACCAGAGTTGCTTCCAGCGGAGCCACCAAACTTCATTTCAGGAGCGCCCTCTTTAAAGCTTTGAATTTAGATTTGTACATTTACTTTAAAGAGAGAGCGCGGCTCAAAATTTCCTGTAGGGTCGATTCAGTAGCATATCCAAATAAAATATATGTTCAAAATAGCATAGGAGGGATGGTGCTAAGATGTTAATCTCCTTTAATTTCGGTGATAGTTTTGAATGGAATGACGTTTTCGAAATAGCAAAATAATATCTATGATTTCAAATCAATATAGGGCTAAAACAAAGCTTCTTTCAGGCGACAGAGCTGAAAAGAAGTAATTAATACACTTCTAAACATCAGGTCACGGGGAGGATTTTAACTGCTCCACACTACAACATGTTACCCCTATCCCCCGGTCGTCTTGAACGTTTTCCGTTAAGTTCGTCAGAGAAAAGCATCCTCAAAGCAATTCCTATGATTTTACAACCTCTGAGTCAATACATTTTTATGGTTGGTAGTCGATGTTTAATCTAAGTGTAACAATACAACACTCACCAACTCATATATGTCAAAGGCCTTGTCAATAGATCCAATGTACCCTTTCATTCCCACGAGGACCAGAATTTCATTGCAGAGATGAATTTCTGGCATAGAAACTTTAGTTTCGATCTGTTTACCTTGCCTTTTTGAAAGAATCATTGCGTCTATATTTTTTAAATCTTCTTGAATCTGAAATAGAGAAAGACTAATTATGTTTGTTGCCCCCGCCGTATCAATTTTGATTAAAATTTATAGTACGGTAAACAAACCTCAAAAAGGTATTTATTTTGTTGCCCCCGCCGTAAATATTTGAATCAAAATCTATAATACTATAAGCAAACCCCCAAAAATGCCTTTATTTAAGGATTCATGAAAGGCACATGGTTATATTGTCAATATTGAAATAATATATGTTCTATAGGACCAGTTTTATTGTAGTAGACACGTGTTTCGGTTATTGAATCCTCGTCAGTAGTGCTTCATCTCAAACAGTTTAAGGAGGACCAATAGTCAGATGACGTCATCAATTTTCTGCCACTGTTATATGGATTTGGTGATTGGCTAAAGCTGATTGATTTTCAAGGTCAAATGTTGAAATCAAGCTCAGAGGTCAAAATAAAAGAAAACTTAAAGAAAAAAGTCAAGAACATCTTCAGAGTGAGACAATATGAAAAGTTCCAAGGTTTTATGACTAGGCAAGGTAATGCTATGCTTCATGTCGTCATGTATCTGAGAATGTGTTTGAGGATGTCAATACACGTTATAGTGTCATCAAGCTCAATGATCAAGGTCATTAAAATGAAATTGCCTGAATGGATTAAATTATTTATAATTTTTTTATGATATATGATATTAAGGTAGCAAACCAATAACAGTGATAACCTATAGTTTACAACATATCTTTATGAAAAAAAGCCTGTGTTTGTGAAACTCGAATGCCCCCGGTGGCATCTTTGTTAGTATAAACACTATTTTCTGTTAAGTACATGTATGTAAAAGGTCAAGGTCAGGGTCACTGGGTAAAAAGGTCAAGGCCAGGAGGTAAAAAAATTGGTATCCATGGAAAGGTCTTTTTACAAGGAATACACATGTGAAATATGAAAGCCCTATCACTGACCATTAAAAAGTTATGCCCAATGTTAAAGTTTTTTGAAAAGTAGGTCAAAGGTCAAGGTCAAGATAACAAGGTAAAAATTTTTTGGTATCAATGGAAAGGTCTTGTCACTAGGAATACACATGTGAAATATCAAAGCCCTATCACTTCCCATTCAAAAGTTATGCCCAATGTTAAAGTTTTTTAAATGTAGGTCAAAGGTCAAGGTCACAAGGTAAAAAAAATTGGTTTCACTGGATAGGTCTTGTCACAAGGAATGCACATGTGAAATATGAAAGCCCTATCACTAACCATTAAAAAGTTATGCCCAATGTTAAAGTTTTTTGAAAAGTAGGTCAAATGTAAAGGTCAAGGTCACGAGGTAAAAAATTTTGGTATCAATGGAAAGGTCTTGTCTCAAGGAATACACTTGTGAAATATGAAAGCCCAATCACTTCCAATTCAAAAGTTATGCCAAATGTTAAAGTTTTTTAAAAGTAGGTCAAAGGTCAAGGTCAAGAGGGGTAAACAATTTTGGTATCAATGTAAAGGTCTTGTCACAAGGAATACACATGTGAAATATGAAAGCCCTATCACTTCCCATTCAAAAGTTATGTCCAATGTTAAAGTTTATCAGACAGACAGACAGACAGACAGACAAACAGACGGACAGGCCAAAAACAATATGCCCCCGAATCTTTGATTCCGGGGGCATAAAAAATGGGGGGTTGGGGGGTATTGAATATCATTGTATCTTTACCATTTACATGGATACATATCAGATTTTTTGTACCAATCAATTGATATTACAGCAAATAATACAACAACAACAAAGTATGCATGGTTTGACCTTGATTTGTTGTTTTATGATCCATTTGTTTGGTACCGACGTGTATTTTTACGTTATTATCTATAGGGTACATGAAGGCAAAATGGCGAAGGATTTTCTGAAACTTGTCTATGATGATGAAATATTTGCCCAAAATAAATTAAGATATTTAGTAAAAAGTGAAAATTCGAATGTCTTTTGTGTAACTTTCATATTTGATATGCTATACATCTTTAGAAATTTTCGTTCCGCTTATTGTTGTTTGGGTACAATTATGTTCATTAGACCATTGAATGTATACAAAACCTGGATTGAGATGAACTCTTGGTGTATATTTCTTCATTTAGGATACATTGATAAATTTAAGCAGTTTTAATTAGCTTCTGACCTTGAATCCCTTAAGTATTGGTCATCCTTAAATAAAGCCAAAGTGAATTTTCCTGGCGTCATCTACAAAATAGACTTTTAATTTCCTCTTACTTTTTATATGATATATCAAATGAATGCTGGAAGTTTCTACTTTCAATGTAGCTAGGTCATCAAAACGTAAAGTTATGTAAAAAACATGTTCAAAATTGCAACGCCAAAACGCTGCAAAATACGCCCGTCGGGGAATTTATTTCTAATCAATAATTTTGTAAATGGTATTCTCAAGCGACAATTCAAGCGGAAAAAGAAGGGGAAAGTTATTCTATGAAAGTTCGATTAGAGATGTATCCAATATGAAAGTTTTGAACAAGTAGAACATATAGTTAGCTAAATATTGGATTTTAAAGGCATCCAGCAGAAAACGTGCGTCAAGTTCATCTGATGAAAGTTTTTCATCAAAGATAGATCCAACATGTAAGTTTGGAATATGTAGCACTTATACTTTGCTCAATATTAGCTTCTTAAAAGGCAAAATCACTGAAGCGGAAAAAGTTAGTTACGGTCATTTTATGAAATGAGTTAAAGAGATCCTGACAATAATTTCAACAGCGCTCACAATAGGGCACCATATTGAGCATCGACGGACCCCTAGCAAGCTAGAGGTGGGATCAGGTGCCCGGGAGGTGTAAGCATCCCCTGTGGGCTAGCCGCACCCGCCGTCGATGTTCACGCACGAAAATGAAAAGTCTTGATCGAAGAT
This sequence comes from Pinctada fucata, assembly GCA_028142955.1. Taxonomy (NCBI): domain Eukaryota; kingdom Metazoa; phylum Mollusca; class Bivalvia; order Pterioida; family Pteriidae; genus Pinctada; species Pinctada fucata. The sequence continues at coordinate 33,705,764 of AP027115.1, forward strand.
ACATCCACTATATAAGTTTGATCAAAGATACATCCACAATGTAAGTTCGGAACATGTAGCACTTTCACCTTGCTCAATTTTGGCTTTTAAAGGCAAACTCACTCAAGGTTACAATAGCATAACTGTTTGACCTCAAACTTGTGTTCTACACCCAAAGCTGACGTCATTTACTGACTATAAATGACTGGCTTATATATAAAGTAATATATCAAAAGAAAGATCATTTCCTGTAGATGTTATTGGTACCAAATGATATATACCTTTCCGTTACCATTTTCACTCCGAAAATGAAAGTGAAAGTGAAAATAGAGAAAATTTTGACATGTCATTCGGATGGACTATGGTCCCATTTTGACCATTGTTCCAGAAAAATTCTTAATATAAAAGTTATGCTGACTGGAAGCCCAAATCTGTTTAAATAATATATGAAAGTTATTTAGGGATTCGCCGATTCATTTTTGAGAAATCTGCAATATGACACGGAGAAGCGAATTTCACACGTCCCCATTCTGAGCCCCTCGCCAGAAATCACCTCTACGTTGTAACTCCTTCCAGTTTGATTTTTATATGCATATCTAAAAATAGAACCCATGAAAATCTTACAGAATCAAATGATACCTTAAAACTTGCCTTTATTTTAATTACCATACACACTATAGCGATATCAGTCTCTGACTCTTTATATAAAGAAAATTGACCGGGGCCAAATCAGCTTCGAGGCTATAGGGTTTATACTATTAAAACCCAAGCTGAAAAAGTAGGTCATGGTCATTTTATGAAAGTTTTTCATCAAAGATACATCCAACATGTAAGTTTGGAACATGTAGCACTTATACTTTACTCAATATTGGCTTTTAAAGGCAAAATCACTCAAGCGGAAAAAGTAGGTCACGGTCATTTTATGAATTGTTAAGTATAGGTCCACGTAAGAATCAGGCAGGAGTGATACATCAAAATTTTGACAAAACTTGTTATTTTTGTTTTGAGACATATATGTAGCACGAATCAAACAAATTATACTCATAGCGATGGTGAAGCGAGATATTCACCTCATAATTTATAAAGGAATATGAAGGAAAAAATGGCAAGAAAATTTTCACTATATATAATTAAAAAAAATTGCTACCCCTATAACTTTCTTCACCATCCAAGTATGAGGAAAATTCCTTCAAAACGTTCATATAGAGGCAGATCTAAACACATTTCAAGAGAAAAAAAGTTCTGCAAACATTTTACGGTTTTTCAACTACCTGATCCTTACGTTGACCTGTACTTCAACTTCTTCAAATTCAATAGCATCATTAAAGAACTGATAAATTTTCAGTATGGACCAGACATCCACGTTTCGAGTACTTAACCCTCGTCAGTGATCCTTAATCTAAACAAGAGCCCCAGGGGGCACAACGCTCACCTGATACCCATGCACGCTCTAATTGACATACTGACATTGAATACTGATAGTGCCAGTACCAGGATTTTAGCCCACAACCTTTCTTACAAGATTTTTGCCGGATGCAGACAAGTTTTTTTTTCAGACAACCTTTAAAAGTACAAACAAGAGAAAATAGTCACATTTCAAAACAACAACTTTTTTTACTGATTTGAAAAGATGGATTATGCGTCATATGCCCAGCTAGTATAGTTCGATTATGCAACATCAAAAATAAAATCAGTTTGTAAAATTCCACATTAATGTGCAACAGAAACAGAATAAAACAATGAAATGATTTCATAAATTAAGTTTATTTAAAATTGAACACCAAACCTTTCATTATTAATAGCTAGTATGCCAGAAAATAATAAAGCCTGTGTTTGTGAAACACGAATGCCCCGCGGTGGCATCTTTGTTGGTATAAACACCATTTTCTGTTAAGTATGTGAGAGGTCAGGGTCAGAGTAATGTTGGTATCAATGGAAAGATCTTGTCACAAAGAATACACATGTACAATATGAAAGCCCTATCACTAACCATTCAAAAGTTATGCCCAATGTTAAAGTTTTTGAAAAGTAGGTCAAAGGTCAAGGTCAAGGTCACGAGGTCAAAAATTTTGGTATCAATGGAAAGGTATTGTCACAAGGAATACACATGTGAAATATGAAAGCTCTATCACCTTCCTATCAAAAGTTATGCCCAATGTAAAGTTTTTCGGACAAACAGACAAACGGACAGGCCAAAAACTATATGCCCCCGTATCTTTGATTCCGGAAGCATAAAAAACAAAGACTTTTCGGTTTTGCCTTTATTCATATTAAATTATACAGAAATCTATGAATGAGAGCTTTTGAATAGTATTGATTTCATCTTAATACATGTAACGTACAGTCAAAATCGTGTTAATCCAATTAACACAGACAAGTTGTTAGCGGACAATATTAATTCAAGTGAGTTGTGCAGAAATTGAGCCAATTTATTTTCCAAACAGCAGTGTACAGTGTATCAAACCTCATGACCCAGTGAAGCCACTTGGACAAATTATTTTCGGTAAATATGCTGAAATGCGGTGCTTGGAAATGTATTTTTAACATATTGAATCAATAGTCGTGATAAATTTAACTTCGAACTTGATCTTGTCTTTTATGCAATCTACAGATAGGTTTGAAAATATGCAAAATTCGGAACATTTTCGATGAGGACGCAGAGTTCCTGTAAAAAAAGTGAAATTTGTGAAAAAAGGACATGCATGACCCCCCCCCCCCTCCTTTTTCTTTACATTTTTATGCGTGCCAAAGATTCGCAATCAAAAAAGACCAATTTTACAGACTTCCGGGCATTTCAAGTCAGTCAAAATTTTTAGTGTGCACCTTTTTATTTCCTGTAGTTACCCCTACTAAAGGGGCAAGGAGGTATTGAACCAATCAAATCTGTAACACAAGATATATGGCGACTATGTTTACCATAGATACAGAAATAAGACAGAGAAAATAATCATTAAATAGGGAAATTGTTCTGAAATATGCATGTATGAAAAAAAAGCAATCCAAGGAATGCTTGTGTCGCCTGCGTAGCGGATTTTTTTTTTATTGAAATTAGGTCAAATATCAAGGGCAAGGTCACTAGGTTAAAAATATGGAATGTTTAGAAAGGTCTTTTCATAAGGAATACAAATGTGAAATATCAAAGCCCTATCACTAACCAATCAAAAGATATGGGATGTGACACCCAAGTGTGACAGACATACGGACAGACGGAGGGACGGATGGACGGACAGACGAACAACAGACAAAGTGATCCCTAAGTGTCGCTGTGCTTCGCAGGCGACACAAAAAGTCAACATCTTAAAAATAAATTCAGCGTATATTTGATAGCGTATGTGGCCAAGTTAATTCGAAGTATGAAAATAAGTACACAAAGCCAAACTAGCTATAGCTTGTCTTATTTAAAAAATCATTAAAAATCTAAAAGTTGATATTTTGACAAAATTCTTTCACAGTTTCATTTCTAGCGATAAATATCAAAATAAAAAGAGAAAAAAAACTGAAAAAGGGAAAAAAAAATTGTTGGGGTCCCGCCGGGGTTTGAAGCTACTCCCCATGGGTCCATTTGGCATGGAAAACATACATTATACCTATGTACAATCTTAAAAAATATTCCTTAAAAATCCAAAAGTGGATATCTTGACAAATTCTTTCACTTGTAGGGTACCATGCATGAGTACCTCATACCTACAAATTGTCATGACAATCTGAAGAGTGGTTATAGAAAAGAAGCAGAAAATGTATGAAAATCAACCCCCCCCCTTCCTTTTTACATAAGAAAAAAAATTCATAAAAAATCAAAAAAATAAATTTTAAGCATAAAATACATATCAAAGCATTAAGTAAGTTAAATATGATAAATATGTAGTAAATGAGTGTGTAAAATCATACACTTATTGAGTTATTTAAAGAAATAGTGCAAAAATGTGCATTTCTGACTAAGTCCGAAAAGACGTCAAAAACGCGTCAAAAATTTGACTTCGAAGTGGAACCAAAAATAACAACACTTCTTAAGACATCTCTCTAGATCATCCTGATGCTTTCGGTTTGTCAATACATGCTTCGGTTCTGAAGAAGAAGTTTGTCAAAGGAGGGTACCCCCCGTGACCTACTTTTGGCTGTGGTGGCGCCACCTGTTGACAGATCCGGACGAAAAACAACAACACTTGTAGGGGACCATGAGTACTTCATACCTACCAAGTTTCATCAAAATCCCTTCAGCCGTTCTGGAGAAGAAGTTTAAAATGTGAAAAGTTTACGACGACGACGGACGACGACGGACGACGACGGACGACGACGGACGACGACGACGACGACGGACGACGGACGACGGACGCAACACTATGACAATAGCTCACTTGAGCCTATGGCTCAGGTGAGCTAAAAATGTAATATGGCCAAAACATTTGAAAATTATGTCCACAAATGTACCGAAATACGTGGCAGGATTGTGGAATATGGTGCTACAGGACCCATGTTTTAGAAATTTCAAGAAATTTTGTTATCAGAAATTTTCGAATGTGTTGAAGAAACGATCAACCGAAGTTGATCGAACTTGGCTACATGTGCCCTCGAGGACTCCTTGTCCACACGCAGTGACACTCACCAAGTGGTACAAATGTTTAACGTCTTCAAATTCAATAGCATCATTTAATAACAGATAAATTTACAGCATGGATCAGACACGCACGTTTTGGGCACTTAACCCTCGTCAGTGATCCTCAATCTAAACTAGAAGTCTCTGACGAGACTGAAGCTCTCCTGATTGTTTAGTAAAATACATAAATAAATGACACAACTATACTTGGTGAGTGTCACTGCTGGTGACCAGGAGTCCCCGAGGGCACATGTAGCCAAGTTCGATCGACTTCGGTTGATTGTCTTTCTCTTCAACGCATTTGAAATTTTCTGTTACAAAATTTCTTGAAATTCCTAAACCGTGGGTCATGTAGCATGAAATCCCACCCACTTTGCTACATCTTTCGGTACATTTTTGGTCATAATAATTTCACACTTTTTTGTCATATTACATTATTTAGACTGAGGATCACTGACGAGGGTTAAGTACCCGAATTGTGCATGTCTGGTCCATGCTGTAAAATTATATGGTCTTAAATGATGCTATTCAATTTAAAGACGTTAACATTCTACGACCCATGGGTAAGGGGCCATAAAGTATATCAGATGCGCAAGTGTAACATTTCGGTTGATCGTTTCTTCAACGCATTCTAAATTGCTGTTATCAAAAATTCTTGAAATTTCTAAAAAGTGGGTCATGTAGCATCATATTCCACCCATCCTGCTACGTCTTTCGGTACACTTTTTCGACATAGTTACTTTCATACTTTTTTGGCATATTACATTGTTTTGATTAAGGATCACTGATGAGGGTTAAGTACCCGAAACGTGCATGTCTGGTCCACGTTGCCAATTTTTCTGTTCTTAAATGATGCTATTCAATTTGAAGACGTTTACATTCAGCGTAAGTCTGAACATAATGCAAAAATCAAAGAAGGGAGGAGATCTCCAACAAGACCCCGTTGCAGCATGAACAGCAAACACAAAAACACCCGATGCAGAAACACAAAAGACGAGTACAGCACGAGACGGAAAAGAGACACACGACATGTAAACATCAAACACAAAAGACTACACATAAACCGACGAGACCAATGGGCAACCGGTGCCGACTTTGGAAGGCTATTTGTCATGCAGGTAGCAAATGGTGTAGTTATCCTGGATTACGTGCGCACAACCCTTTCACTTCTCCAATTACCCAGAGGTCTCGAAGAACGTACAATTGTGGTGTAAAACAACCTCCTCACTGTGAGATGACATCACACAAACAAGACCGCGAAACGTAGAGGTCCTAGAAACACAGATGAATATGTAAATGGATATAAAAAGAGGACATGCGTAATACAGTCAGTGCTCTGCCCGCTGTAGCGAGCTCATGTATGTAATCACCCGAGGAGTCCGACTGACATTCAGAGAGGACAGGTGGTCGGGGCCTTGTCTTCTCTAAAGAGGTTTGGACAGGGTCCTTCATGGAGTCCCGTCGTCACAGTCAGTCAGAGTGCAAGTCTCAATGATGCGCTTGTAAAAGACTGTAGATTGGTCAAGTACCAAGCCTAGTGTCCGTCTGGTGATATACGGATCATATCCACGGTATGAAAGGCGTTTGATGATTCTGACGCACTTTCGATGGTTATGCTGCCTACCTTTGATCCTTCTGATTTTGTTTATCATATCACCATAAAAGACAGGTTGTGTAATACCTAAAGTAATGTACTCTGTTGCGTGTATAGATCTGAATTTTAAAAGAAGTTGACTGTAATTTCTGTAAAATTTCCAGAGTCTTAACTAGTTTATGAAAGCGGAAACCTTGACCTAAACGTTCTTTGGTAATTTTTAAATTTCTACTGTGAATATCCAAAAATCAGTACATGCTCTAGCGTACCGGATGAGCTGTGATATGTAAATACCGTATGACGAAAATCTTGGAACATCACCGTCAAGCCAGGGGAAATTTACTATGTTGAATCCAAAATCATCCCTTTTGTCATATACACTTGTATGAATCTTTCCGTTTACAATTTTGATATTTAGGTCCAAAAACGGTGTTTCTGTATTTGAAAGGTTTGCCTTGTTAAGGGTTAATTCTTGTGGATAAATTTCATTCTTATATAATTCAAAAGCAGGATTGTCAATGGTTAGAATATCATCCAGATACCTAGAAGTATTATTAAAACATTTCAGCTCATCAAATTTTCTTTGTTTTGAAGATTTTGGTTAACTTTTTTTTTCATAAGTGTATAAAAATAAATCTGCAACAAGAGGCGCACAGCTAGTATCCATAGGAATCCCTACAACCTGCTTTTATAGATCCTCACCAAATGTAACATAAATATTGTCCAAGAGGAAGGACAAGGCATTACACAGGTCACTACAAGTCCATGATTTGTATGATTTGTAGTCTGTCGATAAAAAGAAACCCTTCGATTCAGATGTACAAATGTAAGTTTTTCGCTCTCGATCAAAACACCATTTAATGAGATTAGATAATCGATCATTAATTTTGTCACACTTTCTATAGATTACATACTAGTAGAATTGAATCCTAGAAAATGACCACATCCATTTTCCAAGAACCTGGAGATCAGGGTCTAAAACTAATTATCAAGTGGATAATCAAACCACATACCCTTTACATATGTATTATGCAAAGAAATTTATACTCTATCAATTATGTAAATTTTTCTCTGTACTCTAAGAATTAGTTTTCACAAGAATATACATAAAATATATAGGAGCAAAAGACCGTACCCATTTTCCAAGACCCTTGGGGTCTGAATCTCACACAAAGCATTAGGTTCACGTAGACATATAGACAATAGACCCATTATGTGACTTTGAATCCTTTATACTTTCTGAGAAAAGATGATCACACAATTGCAGCAAGTTATATATATATATATATATATATATATATATATATATATATATATATATATATATATATATATATATATATATATATATATATATATATATATATATAGGAGAAAATGACCACATTCATTTTCTAAGACCCTGGGGGTAGGGGACTATCATGAAATATCAGGAGAACAACTAGATCATAAACCTTTATATTGCAAAAAGAATTAACTTTCTATCATTGATACTTTCCGAGAAATAATGACCACAAGATTGCATAGAGGTATATTGATGAAAATGACCACATTCGTTTCCTATGACCCCAGATGTCAGGAGCTCAGATGAAATATAAGGTGCACAACTAGATCTTAGACCTTTAATACTGCAAAAACATTGATTTTCTATCATTTATACTTTCTGAAAAATAATTACATAGAGCTATATTGAAGAAAATGACCACACCCATTTCCTAAGACAGGGGGGTCAGGAGCTCAGATGAAATATCAGGTAAACAACTAGATCATCAACCTTTAATATTGCAAAAAGAATAAACTTTCTATAATTTATACTTACTGAGAAATGATGACCACAAGATTATACTATACAATTATTGACTTTTGATTTCGGTCTACTCGTGACTATACAGACCTGGTCAGATATTGGTTGACCGAGGGCGAAGGCCGAGGTCAACCAATACCTGACCAGCTCTGTATAGTCACGAGTAGACCGAAATCAAAAGTCAATAACTGCTTTATTAAATTATCAGGATTTTATTAATATCTACATTGTAACGATACGCGAAGTCAAAGATCTAACACTACAAAAATCAACGCACGCGCTGGTCATGCACGCGCTAATCCCGAATAGACCGCTTTTGAGCGTTAGCGGACAACTCCCTCTGAGGTACACTCTATCAAACAGCGTCTCCACCAATCAGAAATAAGCAAAATCGGCAATAATTCCTTATCATTTAATAAAGAGTTAAATAGGAGAAAATGACCATACCCATCTCCTAAGACCCAAGGGGTCAAGGGCTCAAACAAAATATCACATGCACACCTAGATCATGACCTTTTATATTGCAATAAGAAGTAACTTTCTATAATTTATAATTTCTGAGCAATGGTGACCACAAGACAACAAGATTACATAGAATTTGAAGACGTTTAACATTTGAACCACTTGGTGAGTGTCACTGCTGGTGGACCAGGAGTCCCCGAGGGCACATGTGGCCAAGTTCGATCAACTTCGGTTGATCGTCTGTCTCTTCAACGCATTCGAAAATTTCTGTTCTCAAAATTTCATGAATTTTCTAAAGTGTGGGTCCTGTAGCATCATATCCCATCCGTCCTGCTACGTCTTTCGGTACATTTTTAGACATACTTATTTCAAACTCTTTGGTCATATTACATTCTTTAGATTGAGGATCACTGACGAGGTTTAAGTACCCGAAACGTGCATGTCTTGTCCATGCTTCAAATTTATCTGCTTTTAAATTATGCTATTCAATTTGAAGAAGTTTAACATTTGAACCACTTGGTGAGTGTCACTGCTGGTGGACCAGGAGTCCCCGAGGGCACATGTAGCCAAGTTCGATCAACTTCGAATGATCGTCTGTCTCTTCAACGCATTCGAAAATTTCTGTTCTCAAAATTTCATGAAATTTCTAAAATGTGGATCCTGTAGCATCATATCCCACCCGTCCTGCTACGTCTTTCGGTACATTTTTAGACATACTAAATTTCACACACATTGGTCATATAACATTCTTTAGATTGAGGTTCACTGACGAGGGCTAAGTACCCGAAACGTGCATGTCTGGTCCATGCTGAAAGTTTATCTGCATTTAAATGATGCTATTGAATTTGAAGACGTTTAACATAGAGTTATACAATGTATAGGAGAAAATGACCACACCCATTTTCTGAGACCCTAGGGTCAGGGACTCGAACAAAATTTCAGGTGCACAACTAGACCATAGACAAATCATGTTGCAAAAAGAATTAACTTTCCATCAAGGACAGTTTCAGAGGAATGGAAACCACAAGAAATGTTTTACGGACGGACAGACGGGCGGACGGACGGACGCCGGACGTCGGACACAGGGCGATCGCATAAGCTCGACTGGTCATAGACCAGTAGAGCTTAAAATGTAATATGCCCAAAACATTGAGTTTGCTCAAAGATACATCCACCGTGTAAGTTTGGAACATGTAGAACTTTTAACTTTGCTTAAAGACATACACGGCTGATATTTTGCAGTCGCCTCACAGACTAAAGAGTTTTTAAATAAAGGGATATAAAAGTATGTAACACTAGAGTGTATGAAATCATCGATAGCTCGTCGGTAGAGCCCCTGTCATACCTTCATGTTCTTGCATGGCGTTTGCACTACGACCACCAAAATTGTACGAGACGTGGCGTGAACGTAGTAAGGACGCGGGGAACGTAGTAAGAACTCGCTGGTACGTATTGAGGTCGTAGTAAGGACGCCGACGAACTTGCCCGTACGCCGAGTCACCACGACCGTTTAGAACTGTTCAAAACAGTCGTAGTGAGGACGCGCTGATGACAGAACGTGTTAAGGACTACTTGCGAACGTATTGAGGACTTGCTGTGCGTATTAGAAACGTGTCGCAAACGTAGTAGGGACGTAGTACGGACGGCTTAAACTTGTACATATAATCATATGGAGATCGTCACGTCTCTGCCGTCCTTACCACGTTCTTGGTTTTAGGGGCCGAAAAAATCAAAATAGACCTCGTACAAACAATTTATCCTTTGAACGTGTCATGATCGTAGCATGAACGCAGTAAGGACTTCGAGAACGTAGTAACAACGCCGTACTATCGTAACACAGACGCCTTCGTCGTAGTGTGAACTTGGGGCCGATCGTAGTGCGAACTTGACTAAACGTATTAAAGACGGAAAGGACGTGTTACAGACGCTACATGTCGCGTTGCGCGCGTATTGGAGTCGTTCATTATTATTTCGGAAAGTCCTTTCCGGTGAAAAATGCCACATTCCCACTACGTTCATGAAAAATTTTAAGGACTTCAAGGACATAGTAAGAACGTCTCGAGAGAACGTGTAGGTGTGACAGGGGATTAAGGATTTCACCTTGTACCATGAATGTCATAGGAAACTTATCAAAACAGGAACCAAAGCAAACAAACAAAAACCTCCACCATATGAAAAGAAGCGAACTCCCGATATGGGAGTGAGATCAGGTGCCCAGGAAGAGTAAGCATCTCCTGCTTGCATGCAACAACCGCCGCTTCAATCGGTAGAATTGTCACATCCGGTTACTTCCATTTCGGAAGACATGGAGTTCAATCTTTGGTTGGATGGTTCAAATGGTATATGACAGAATATCATCCACCATTCTGGAGAGTGGGACATCATAGTGTATGAAGAGTTCCCCATATCGACCGTAGAACTTCCTCAATGACGATGTTAGTCGATCACAAACATATCCCTGCCTGAGAAGCTTATCTGAAAGACGCCTAGGTCTCAGAACAAAATCCGTATATTTGGTACTTGCTCTGGCATAGCGTATCAACTGAGATATGAACACGCCATAAGCAGGCGATGAAGGGATGTTCCTACTCAGAAAAGGAAAGTTAATGTTGAAATTGAAGTCGTCACGTTTGTCACAGAGTGAGGAGTTCATGTGACAATCAGTGTCGTAGGACAACATTATGTTCAAATAGGATTCTTAATTATTTGTCTCTGTAGTTTCTTTGACTTCAAGCTGCGAAGGATAGATACTGCTCAGGTAATCCGCGAATTTTGAATTATTGATGGACAACACATCGTCTATGTATCTGTAAGTGAAATTAAAGCCAGTGGCTAAGTATCATTTCCCGTCAGAGACCAAAGATTGAATGAATGCAGTTTCGTGAGAGTAAAGGAAAATGTCGACAAGGAGTGAGGCACATTTGGTCCCCATTGGAATTTCGACAACTTGCTGGAAGACTTTTCCTCCAAACACCAAAGAAATATTTGCCGATCAGAAAGTTAAACATCTGAAAAAAAGCCGATCAGAAAGTTTAACATCTGAATAAAACAAAGGAGGGAATCTCCAACAACACCAGGTTGCAGCACCCACAATAAAACCCCAAACACTCAATGCAAAAACACAAAGCAGACAAGCAAAGAAAGCTACACATAAGGGACGTCAACGTACAACACAGAAACATCAAACACAAAGGACTACACATAAACCAACGAGACCAATGGGCAAGCGGTGTCGACTAAGGACGGCCATCTGCCACGAAAATAGCAGAAGGTGTGGTTATCCTGGATTACGTGCACACAACCCTCCCACTTTTCCGATTACCCAAAGGTCTCGAATAACGAACAATTGTGGTGTAAAACAACCTCCTCACTGCTAGATGACCAAACAAAAACAAGACCGAAAAACGCAGGGGCCCAAGCAACACAGATGAATATGTAAATGGATGTCAAAAGAGGGCGTCTGTAACACAGTCCGAGCTCTGTCCGCTGTAGCGAGCTCATGTATGTAATCACCTGAGGAGTCCGACTGACATTCAGAGAGGACAGGTGGTCGGGGCCTTGTCTTCTCTAAAGAGGTTTGGACAGGGACCGTCATGGAGTCCCGTAGTCACAGTCAGTTAAGGTGCAACTTATAAGAATGCGCTGGTACAAGACTGTAGGTTGGTCAAGTACCAATCCTAGTGTCCGTCTGGTGACAGTAGGGTCATATCCACGGTAAAAAAAGGCGTTTAATGGTTCTGGCGCATTTGCGATAGCGATGTTGTATATCTTTCATCTTCTTATCTTGTTAATTATGTCACCCTAAAATGCAGGTTGTGAAATACCCAAAGTAATATACTCTGTTGCTTGTCTTGGTCCAAATTTCAGAAGTTGACAAAATTCTTTTTGTAAAATTTCCAGAAAGTCTTTACTACTTTGTGAAAGCAAAAACCTTGTCCCAAAAGTTTCTTGGTAATTTGTAAATTTCTACTATGAAAATCCAAAACATCAGTACATGCTCTAGCATACCTAATGAGCTGTGAAATATAGATACCATAGGACGGTAATCTAGGAACATCACCGTCAAGCCAGGGGAAATTTACTATGTTAAATTCAAAATCATCTCTTTTATCATACACACTTGTATGGATCTCTCCATTAACAATTTTCATATTAAGGTCAAAAATGGTGTTTCTGTATTTGAAACGTTTGCCTTATTTAGAATCAATTCTTGTGGATAAATAACATTTTTATACTTTTCAAAAACAGGATTGTCGATAGTAAGAATATCATCAAGGTACCTAGAAGTACCAATGAAACATTTCACATCATTTTTTCTTTGCTTTTGAAGATTTTGGATAAATTTCTTCTAATACGTATATAAAAATAAATCTGCAACAAGAGGTACACAATTAGTACCCATAGGAATCCCTACAACCTGCTCGTAGAGTTTCTCACCAAATCTTACATAAATATTGTCCAAAAGGAAGGAAAAGGCAATACACAGGTCACCACATGTCCATGATTTGTATGATTTGTAATCTGTGGCGGAAAAGAAACCCTTCGATTCAGATGTACAAATATAAGTTTTCCCCTCTCGATCAAAACATCATTTAATGAGTTTGGACAGTCGATCATTTATTTTGTCGTGAGGAAGCGTGGTGTACATATTAGAAAAGTCGTATGAAGATATCGTATTTGCTTCAAAATTTCTTGATTTCATTTTGTCAAATCACATCTCCTGAATTTTTAATAGACCAAAAGAAGTTTACACCATTCCTGTTCATGACAGTTTCATAGTATTTTGTCACGTGTTCCTTTACAGCCGTGAGTGCTGACGTCAGATTTCTAGATAAAATTGTAGTTGAGCAGTTGCTACAATTAGCAATGTATCGAAATTTGTAAGGAGACTTGTGAAGTTTAAGTATGCAGTATATTGTCAGTTCAATATGCAGAGGTGCGTGATCAGAATAAATGTTAAAGTTATAAACTATAAACTTCTGGATGTAATCAAACATATCCTTGGTTGTTAAACAAAATCTAAAACGCTACTTGTAATAGGTCCACAATAGGTAAAATCACTAGAGAATCTAATCTACCTACATAATAATTTTCATACTTTTTGGCCGTATTAAATTGTTTAGACTGAGGATCACTGACGAGGGTTTAGTACCCGAAACGTGCATGTCTGGTCCATGCATAAGGGGGTTCGGTGGAGTTGGACCGCGTGCATTTGCATTGTTGTCGCTCTGAGGTTGACTATTTCTTACAATTTCCAAACAAGTTAAAAGTCATGTTTGTAAAACATTAATGCCCCCCTACCCCTTCTGTGATTAAAGTCTGTCACAACTTTATACTTGCATTGATACCTATGGGGGTATAAAGTAACAGTGTAATAAAAAAAGTCAAAGAAGTATAACTGTCAGGAGGACCTGTATGTACAGCATTTATGCTTTGTTAAAGCTCTTCTTCTAATAAACTTCTACAAGGTAATTAATATGAACTTGACCTAGATTTTCATTTGATATGTCTGTACACAAAATTTCATTCCAATATGTGAATCCACTCCAGAGGTATTGAACGGAAACTGATGTCGTGGGTGACCGACGGACCGACAGACAGAAAGTCAGACAGCGGCAAAGCAATATGTCCCCTCTTCTTCAAAGGGGGGCATGAAAATTTTTGATTGAACCCAAATATGAACTTGACCTAGATTTTTATTTGATGTGTCTGAAACAAAATTTCATTTCAATATGTAACTCCACTCAAGAGATATTGAACGGAAACCCTGAAATTTTGGTATTTTTCGAAGTGCAAGGGGCATAACTCTGTCAAAATTTTGTTCATCGGACCTAAATATGAACTTGACCTAGATTTTCATTTGATGTGTCTGTATACAAAATTTCATTTCTATATGTAACTCAAATCAAGAGATATTGAACGGAAACCCTGAAATGGACGCTTTCTGTACTTCATGGGTAGGCCAAGAGAATGTGTCAGATAATGTTTTCACCAACGGAAGAAATTGGCAACTTTGCAGCACCAAGTACTGGATAGTTTCACATCAATTGATATGATATAATATTTAATCAGTTATGAACTTGAACAATTTTAAATTATCAAAGACTTGTGACCTTAACCTTTGGTCCTAAAATCAATCAGTAGAGCACTTAGAAACATTCATTCATGAACTGAAACCATTTATAAAATTCAATAGATTACATTCTTGATGCAAAGGGAAAATTCCTGACAACTTTCATATCAATAGGTGCATTACACTCATTATTGTTCCAGAAGTCATTTTCAATAATCAAAGTCCTACGACCTCGACCTTTTGACCACAAAATCGATAGGAGCCCTTCTGTTTTCATTGTAGATGTTCCATGCAAGTTTCATATCAATAGGTGCAATACACACTCGGCAATGACTTGAAATTTTTTTTCAATAATCAAAGTCCTAGAACCTTGAGCATTGACCCCCCCCCCAATATCAATAGGGACATCTGTGACCCAGGGGAACATTCCTGTCAATTATCATATTTATTGATAGATGCAATACATATTCAATTAGGATATGGAAAGACATTTTAATAATCTGATTCCTATGACTTTGACCTAAAAAAATCAACCTTGACTAATGATGAGTACGTGTATGGAGTTTCTTTGCGATAGCACTTTTATACATAGTGAAGTTATGATCCGGAAACCCCGCTCGCCGAACTTACATCAAATTCAAAACCGAGTGTTGCAATTCTGCTCATTAATTTACGTACATCGCCCTTTCCTTTCTGCATTAAGTATTGTCAGTCAAAAAGCTAATTTTTGCACAAAATGAAATTGCCCTTAGACCCATGACCTTCAAAATCAAAATGGTTTTAATAGGCAACCTACATGGTACATTTCTTCGACAAACGAAAGGGAAGCACGATATCCACATGAACGCTAACATCAACAACATATCAAAGCAGACATGCGAAAAAATGAAATAAATGACAACCTTTACTGTAAATGGGGATAATAATGTCGGTTCCGAAAGGAGGATAATTATGCTATGTTATGAACCTTAAAGACAAAATCATTCAAGCGGGAAAAGTAGGTCAATTTCATTTTATGAAAGTTTGATCAAAGATACATCCAATATGCAAGTTTGGTACATGAAGCACTTATACTTTGCTCAATATTGGCTTTTAAAGGCAAAATTACTCAAGCGGAAAAAGTAGGTCAAGGTCATTTTATGAAAGAATGATCAAAGATACATCCAATGTGTAAGTTTGGTACATGTAGCACTTATACTTTGCTCAATATTGGCTTTTAAAGGCAAAATCACTCGAGCAGAAAAAGTAGGTCAAGGCCATTTTATGAAAGTTTGATAAAAAATAAATCATATATGCAAGTTTGGTACATGTAGCACTTATACTTTGCTCAATATTGGCTTCTATAGGCAAAATCACTCAAGCGGAAAAAGTAGGTCAAGGTCATTACATGAAAGTTTGATCAATGATACATCCAATAAGCAAGTTTGGTACATGTAGCACTTATACTTTGCTCAATAATGGCTTCTATAGGCAAAATCACTCAAGCGGAAAAAGTAGGTCAAGGTCATAACATGAAAGTTTGATCAAAGATACATCCAATATGCAAGTTTGGTACATGTAGCACTTATACTTTGCTCAATATTGGCTTTTAAAAGCAAAATCAAGTGGAAAAAGTAGGTCAGATGCTGCATCCGATGCATGGATCCATCTCGGCATCCAAAGATGAATCACTTGTACAAGTTTGGTTACTGTAGCATTACTACTTGGTCAGATACTGAGCTACCCCAAACTTCTTAACCAAGTCACTCAAGCGGAAAATGTAGGTCAGATGCTGCATCTGATGCATGGGTTCACCTCAGCATTAAAAGATGAATCACTTGTGCAAGTTTGGTTAATGTAGCATCAGTACTTTGTCAGATACTGAGCTACCCCAAACTTCTTAACCAAGTCACTCAAGCGGAAAATGTAGGTCAGGTGCAGCATCCGGTGCATGGGTTCACCTCAGCATCCAAAGTTGAATCACTTGGCAAGTTTGGTTAAGGTAGCATCAGTACTTTGCCAAATACTGAGCTACCCCAAACTTCTTAACCGGACGCGGACACGGACGCGGACGGGGGTGTAGCATAAGCTCACTCAACTTCGTCGAGGTGAGCTAAAAAGGCTGATTATTTTTGTAAAGTGATAATTGTCATATATATTAGAGAAATGTTAGTGCAGAAATTCATATTGAAAAGAAATTGTACCGTAAATCAGTCTAATAAGTTCATATTTCTCAATAAACGAAAATGCGTCGAACCCCCGGACCAACGTTAAATTTTCAATATAAATTGTTCTCTTATTCCTAAATTAAGAACGCAGAAATTGTCAAAAGTTGTTAAATATTATTTCAATGTATATTGTTGCCTGCCAGGGTAGTACCTTTATTGTCCATGAATGTTCTCGACTTCTATAGCTTGTTCCCAGCATAACATAGCATCAGAAGATAGTAGGTTTTCCCTCAACCCGTGAGCATGTCAAACTCAATAAAATCTTTCAGATTCGCACATCTACCGTTCAAATCACCAGTACGCATAACTTTGCCTCTTTCAAAAGAACATGTAATTTGATTCTCTAATTCAAAAAATATGTTTCAATTGTAGAATTTGAAGAATGAAGATCTAGGTGGAGGATAAGCAAAACAAAGATATAATGTTTCATCTAAACCTGTAATAAAAGGGTTGATTTTCAACCAAACAAATGTATCAAACAGAATAGCATCAATTGGAATGTATTCATCTAGAACTTTGAATACCAATCATCATACCCCCACCCTGCTTACATTTTGTCTTAGATCTAGGAATAAATGTACATGATATACCAGAATTAGGATAATTAAAGTAATTTTCTATCCAGCATTTAGTTAAGCAAAAAATATCATAAGAACAAATGAAATCGAGAAAAGTTGTGTCATAGTTTTTTTTTCTCTCGGCCACCGACTATAAGACTTTATAAACAGTCTCTGGAAAACATCGTTCACATGATACATGATTTGCAGTCAGCGTACCCCTTACATTAATCTAATTGCCTCAACTTGGTCAATATATACAGCGTTCTTCATAGAAGTCAACTTCACTTCACAAATTTTCAGAGGTAACCTTACCTGGCCTTTTTGATTAAGCATATTTCTTCCGTTTGGTCTCATGCCAAGATAAAACTTGATGGATAATTCTTGTACTTCAGTGTCGGTTAACTTGATCAACCTAGAAAGAAGGGGAAAAGTATACAGAAAAGAAGATTTCATTACCAAGCTCTGAAGGCACAGAGGCGAGTTTCATTTCAAATATATATTTATCAAATGATACACCCATAAGGCAGTTTCATAAAGCCATTTCATAAATAAATGATAACATGTTACATATCGCTCTGCTTGAATGCGATTGTTCAAGCTTGGAACCTTATCACATTTGACAAGTGTAACCTTTCAAATATCGGTCAACTGTTAAATTCAGACCCGGAGTCCATATCAATGATTAAAATTGTTGTTGTTGAATTAATTCTTGCATTAAAATACTATTCAAAGTTGAAACACTTTTCTCTTACGCACAGAATATCTATACTACTTCTCATGGCGTTGCAGACGACTTCTAAATCACGGCGTGGTTCGTCTCTATAGTTCTCGGAAACGTTGATTTCACGCTAAAACCGCTGCACAGAATTTCATGAAACTTCACATGAAGCAAGTACTCAATGCCCTCTACCAAGATTGTCTTTTTCGAGCCGATCAGAAATCCAAGATGGCCGCCACAGGCTCTGATTGGCTGACACATTTTCGACTTCTCCTCTGAAACCGCTACACAGAATTACATGAAACTTCACAGGAAGCAAGTACTCAATGCCCTCTACCAAGATTGTGTTTTTTGGGGCGATCGGAAATCCAAGATGGCCGCCACAGTCTCTGATTGGCTGGCACATTTTCGACTTCTCTTCTGAAACCGCTACACAGAATTACATGAAACTTCAACGGAAGCAAGTACTCAATGCCCTCTACCAAGTTTGTGTTTTTTGGGGCGATCGGAAATCCAAGATGGCCGCCACAGTCTCTGATTGGCTGGCACATTTTCGACTTCTCCTCTGAAACCGCTGCACAGAATTTCATGAAACTTCACTGGAAGCAAGTAATCAATGCCCTCTACCAAGTTTGTGTTTTTCCATCCGATCAGAAATCCAAGATGGCCACCACAGGCTCTGAGTGGCTAGCAAATTTTCAATTTTACCACTGAAAACGCTGCACAGAATTTCACAAAACTTCACAGGAAGCAAGTACTGTCAATGTCCTCTACCAAGTTTGTGTTTTTCTAGCCAATCAGAAATCCAACATGGCCACCACAGGCTCTTATTGGCCGACACATTTTTTACTTCTCCTATGAAACTCTTCACATAATTTCATGAAACTTAACAGGAAGCAAGTAATCAATGCCCTCTACCAAGTTTGTGTTTTTCGAGCCGATCAGAAATCCAAGATGGCCGCCACAGGCTTTGATTGGCTAACGCATTTTCAACTTCTCCTCTGAAACTGCAGCACAGAATTTCATGAAACTTCAAAGGAAGCAAGTACTCATTGCCTCTACCTAGTTTTTGTTTTTCAAGCCGATCGGAAATCCAAGATTTCCGCCACAGGCCCTGATTGGCTGACACATTTTCAACTTCTCTTCTGAAACCGCTGCATAGAATTTCATAAAACTTCACAGGAAGCAAGTACTCATTGCCTTCTAACAAGTTTGTGTTTTTCGAGCTGATCGGAAATCCAAGATGGCTGCCACAGGCTCTCATTAGTTGACTCATTTTTTAGTTCTCCTCTGAAACCGCTTCACAGAATTTCTTGAAACTTCACAGGAAGCAAGTACTCATTGCCCTCTACCAAGTTTGTGTTTTTCGAGCCGATCGGAAATCCAAGATGTCCTATATAGGCTCTATTTGAATGACACATTTTTGACTTATCCTCTTAAACTACTGCATAGAATGTCACCAAACTTTACAGGAAGTAAGTACACCTTGTCCTTCTCAAAGCTTCACTAAACGCGATTTCCTTCAGGTCTTGACTTTGATTGAAAACATACATTCAGTCTCCTCATGTGAGCGATGTGGCCCCTTGGGCCTCTTGTTTAGTTTTGTTTTTGCACGGCATTCAGAAGTCAACATGTTCAGGATTTTCTAAGGAAATGGCGGATCAAGAAAAGTTTTAAAAGGGCAGTGAGTTCAGCCAATGAGGGGATCCAGCCGTAAATTCATGTAAAAGCTAGGAAAAAATAAGCAATTTTTGCAAATTCCAGGCGAGACCTGACCCTCTACCCATCACTCTAGATCCATGCTTATTGTTATTTTGAAAAAAAAATGATCATGACCTCAAATTTAAAACAAATTTAACAAGAAGTTTGTAAACAAAGATCTGTGGCGGATCCAGATTTTGGGTTAGGGGTAGTGTTGGGCAATCGGAAACTAAATCATAATCGGAAATAATCGGAAGGGCATAATCGATTATTAATCGATTATAATCGAAAAATTCTTTTTAAATTTTCAATCCATAATCAATTGAAATTAGGACCAAATAATTTGAGTGTTCTATACTTTGTGTATATCTTCTTAAAGAGTTTATTTTACACCTTTACATTGCCTCTATAAGGTTATGAACATCATTATTGAGACAAATTAATTTTCATATGACAATATGCCATGATTAACCCCCACCCCCTCCGAATGACATTTCATTTATTATGTACTATATATTTATAAATGTTTGATTTAAAGTAAATTCGATTGATAGAATATGAAAAATTACTTGATGCAATAAAGTTAGAACGTAGTCCACGAAACGGGTTCGGCAAGGAGGAAATTAGGAAATTTGGTGTTTGAACCACAATATCGATTCAATTATCTAAGTAATCCAGGAAGAAATATAAGTTTTTGAAGGTGTTATTGTTATTTTTGTCCTCTGGAGGGTCATATAACCTGCACTTGCATCCGTCAATGACTTTCGCATTGCGCGATTTCTAAAACCAAAATACCGAAACAGACAGAAAAATACGGAAAATTCGGAAATCGGCGATGTCCGCGACTTTCGAGTCTGATTTTCAATATCGGTAAGTAACATCGCTGGCCATTCAGCGACCGACAATCGATTGTCGGCGATAATCGTTACATCACTAGTTAGGGGGACGTAAAATTGGCAAGGGGTCTGGTGACCGCCGAGGTCCCCAGTCAGTCCAGGGCAGAGCCCTTGTTGGGGGAACAAGGCGGGGGGAAGAAAAAGCCCCTCCCCCGGAAGCTCTTGCATTTCAGCCTTTTAGGAACCATTTTCTTGACTGTAATTTATTAAAGAATGGGAATAATACGGAAGTGTTCCTACTCTATACCTTCTTGAAGAAAATTTCAAACCTTATATCACTTCGTTCCTGATACATTCATGACCTTACGAGTGTCTGAAAACTTAAAATTTGTCAGAAAATGCGACTGCAGAGACATGATACCATCTCAATCACGACCGATCAAATTTCGGAAAATTTGTTCACACAATTGATCAAAAGTCATGTAAAGTTGGTGTATTAAAGCAGAAATAGTTGCATAAGTCCATATAAAATCCAGTAATATACCATATATTAAATTAAGATACGCAACGAGTTAAAAACACGTCTACCTCCTTGAGCGACTACTCACCCACTCGCTTTGCCCTTTATGCGATTTAATGTGTAATTGTGGATCCAGAAAGGGGGGGGGGGGTCCAGACCACCCCTGGATTAATTTTTCTTATGAATGTACATATTTCAGTTTTGCTCTTTAAAAAAATCGGACTTTAGGACCACCCCTGAAAAAAATCCTGGATCCACCCATGAACTTTATATGCCTTATTATTACTTTTTTTACATGATTCATCTTTGTCTGGATACGCGTCCTTGATAAATCGATTTTTTTGCGGACCTGTTTAGAACCGTTTGAAATACCAGAACAAGGCGCTAGCATTTCTTGGGGAATTATATCGGATGTCTTTGGTTGTTTATCTGAAAATCTAATCGTAAATGACTATCATTTTTTCCGATCACATGACTTCATAGGCAAAGTACTATACAAGAAGCCATATTTATAGTTTTAAGAGCTACGGAAAGGAGTTGTATATTTTTATTGAAAAGTTGAATCTTTACTTGAGACTATAATTTGCTAATGCGTTTGTTTGAAAGAAAGAACATTTGTAAAATAATTGGACAAAAGAAACTAATTAATGAACACATGAACATTTTATAAAATAATCAACAATCTAAATTAGTGGCAAATGTCGTTATATTCAAAAGAGTCAACTGATCGAACTTTTGTTATTCGTCTTCTCGCTCTCGCGGGACAGTAAAATCGTTTGTCTATATATATATCACAGAGAGAGAGAGAGAGAGAGAGAGAGAGAGAGAACAAAATTCATTTTATTTTTCGATAAAAGCCGGTTTGTTTTGACGGTGAAAATGCAGAATTCCGATGTTGATTGAAGTTAGTCGTTGGGGACCAAAAATATTTTCTCATAATCAATTTCAAACTGAAGTTTTTATCTGATCTACTTTCTACCTTGTTGTAAACAATAACGTACTGTTAAATATATTATTTTCCTGAATTGAAAAAAAATAAACATATCTTTTACAAAATAGCGATAATACTCATCAAATTCAAATAGTTATGAAATATCCATACTTCTGAAGTCCGTGAGATAATGATTGACAGCTGACCCGAATCGATAAAAGCGGGGCTTAGATCAAGAGTTGGGCCTTTTAAACTTAGGGGAAAAAAGTTAGTTGTTGAGTCACACGTTGTTTTAGTATCTGATGAGAACATAGCAGTACTGTGTCGGCATTACATTATAATACGCATTGAAAAATTCAGAATTGTTGCGTAACAATAAATATTTACCTTTCAAGCTAATCACAGAACGTGCGCGCATGAATCTCAAATGGTGGGCGGAGCATGTCCGCTCGATAGAGCCCAGATGTAAAGTAGTCCCAAGTCGATAACAATTCAAAAAAAGATCAAATATCATCTTGAAAATCTCAACTAATCTTATATTAATTTTAACATTCAATCAAAACAATCGATTCTAATATAAATTTTCCACACGCAAGGTTTGATGTCGAGAAACTGCTGACACAATTTGGAACTATTTCTCGCTACGCACGGAGAAGACGGTACCTCGAGACGACATGAGAATCGCGAAAACAGTAAGATACTACTTCAAAAGGTGTATCTTAAAAACCTCCACCACATGAAAATAAGTGAACTCCCGATATGGGAGTGAGACCAGGTGCCCAGGAAGAGTAAGCATCTCCTGCTTGCATGCAACACCCGCCGCTTCAATTCGGTTGAACTGTCACATCCGGTTACTTCCATTTCGGAAGACATAGAGTACAATCTTTGTTTTGATGGTTCAAATGGTCTATGACAGAATGTCATCCACCATTCTGGAGAGTGGGACATCATAGTGTATGACGAGTTCCCCATATCGACCGTAGAACTTCCTCAGTGACGATGTTAGTCGGTCACAAACATATCCCTGACTGAGAAGCTTATCTGAAAGACGCCTAGCTCTCAGAACAAAATCCGTATATTTGGTACTTGCTCTGGCATAACGTATCATCTGAGATATGAACACGCCATAAGCAGACGATGAAGGGATGTTGCTACTCAGAAAAGGAAAGTTTGTAATGCTGAAATTGAAGTCGTCACGTTTGTCATAGAGTGAGGTGTTATTGTGAGGTCCATCAGTGTCGTAGAACAACATTATGTCCAAATAGGATGCTGAATTATTTGTCTCTGTAGTTTCTTTGACTTCAAGCTCCGAAGGATAGATACTGCTCAGGTAATCCGCGAATTTTGGATTATTGATGGACAACACATCGTCTATGAATCTGTAAGTGAAGTTGAAGTCAGAAGCTAAGTATCTTTTCCCTTCAGAGACCAAAGATTGAATGAATTCAGCTTCGTACGAGTAAAGGAAAATGTCTGCAAGGAGTGGGGCACAATTGGTCCCCATTGGAATTCCGACAATTTGCTGGAAGACCTTTCCTCCAAACACCACAAAAAATTCATTAAAAAGAACTTAATGATCTTGACCTTGGGTCAAGATGACAAGAAACCTTCCAATCCTGAGCAACAGCCTTCTAAAGTATCAGAGTGATCCAGTATACGAAGCCACAGATATAGCCAAGACTCAATAGCATTTACAATTTCAATAAAAAAAACCGTAATATTTGACCTTGACCTTAGTCAAATGACCTTGGATCAAGGTGGTGTGAAACTAAAATATGAAGTAATCTGATCACGGTTCAAAAGATTAAGCCTGGACATAATTCATGTAACAAATACAATTTCATTTAAAATATACTAATTGACCATGACCTTGGTCACATGACCTTGAGTCAACGTGATGTGAAACCTTAAACCAACAACATACTAAAATATGGCAGTAATCTGATAATAAGTTAAAAGAGATACAGCCCCAACGGGATAGCATGTACAATTTCATTAAAATGAACTAAGTAACTTTTACCTTGATCAAATGACCATGGGTCAATGTGAAACCTTTTGGTCATTAGCTAATACATACTAAATTGTGAAAGCAATCCAGTAAGCGGTCCAAGGGATAAAGCCTAGACAGGAATGTAAGTACAATTTCATTAACAAGAGCCCCAGGGGGCACAACGCTCACCTGATACCCATGCACGCTCTAACTGACATACTGACATTGAATACTGATAGTGCCAGTACCAGGATTTTAGCCCACAACCTTTCTAAAAAGATTTTTGCCGGATGCAGAGAAGTGTTTTTTTCAGACAACCTTTAAAAGTACAAAAAAGAAAAAAATAGTCACATTTCAAAACAATAACTTTTTTACTGATTTGAAAAAAAACGGATAAAGTGGTCCAACGTCATATGCCCAGCTAGTATAGTTCAATTATGCAACATCAAAAATAAAATCATATTGTAAAATTCCACATAAATGTGCAGCAGAAAAAGAATAAAACAATGAAATGATTTCACAAATGAAGTTTATTTAAAATTGAACACAAAACCTTTCATTATTGATAGCTAGCATGCCAGAAATTATAAAGCCTGTGTTTGTGAAACGAGAATGCCCCCGGCGGCATCTTTGTTAGTATAAACACCATTTTCTGTTAAGTATGTGAGAGGTCAGGGTCAGCGTAATATTGGTATCAATGGAAAGATCTTGTCACAAGGAATACACATGTACAATATAAAAGCCCTATCACTATAACCATTCAATAGTTATGCCCAATGTTAAAGTTTTTGAGAAGCACGTGAAAGGTCAAGGTTATGGTCATGAGGTCAAAAATTTTGGTAAATACACATGTGAAATATGAAACCTCTATCACCAGCTTCCATTCAAAAGTTATGCCCAATGTTAAAGTTTTTCGGAAAACAGACAGACAAACAGACAGACGGACAGGCCAAAAACTTTATGCTCCCGAATCTTTTATTCCAGGGGCATAAAAAACAAAGATTTTTCGGTTTTGCCTTTATTCACTGAAATCTATGAATTATGCTTTTGAATAGTATTGATTTCATCTCAAATACATGAAACGTACATTTAAAATCGTTTTGATCCAATATTCATCAATTCAAGTGAGTTGTGCAGAAATTGTGCCAGTTTGTTTTCCAAAAAAGCAGTGTATGTTGTATCAAACCTCATGACCCAGTGAAGCCACTTGAACAAATAATTTTCAGTAAATATGCTGAAATGCGACGCTTCTTGCCTATGCATATTTCAACAGGCGAGAAGGAGCGTCGCATTTCAGCATACGCTGTTCAACAACTCAAGTGGTTTCTCTAAGGTTTCGCAGTTTGAAACAAATTAAAAGGCCCATGAAATTGTTAAGTTTGTCCAACTAGCAGACCTACGACATCGTTATTTACTGTTAACTAATTGTTTTACCTCATCATAGGTCTGTTACACGGACAAGTTGTTAGCGGAGAGAGTTCATGAAATGTATCGGTTGCATTGGATTTGCCGACAAGAAGTTATTTGGTCCGATAAAAACTCATTATGTATCTATTATTTGAACAGATAAAAATTCCCAAATGTCTTAACACAGGATCCTGTCGTTTTATGAGAGAAAATGTTTTATTATTCACAACCTCAGGCCTCTGTGTTCCTCTTAGAAATATTATACATACAAGATGACGAACACAGTGGCTTAAGGTTGTGAATAATAATTTATTTTCTCTATTAAAACAACAGCTTCTGTGGTCCAACATTTCATTGGAAGATTTCAGGAACTCTGAACGGAATTATTTATTTTCAAGAATTTCAGATATTAAATGTCCTATGCATTCTCAAAATCCAGAGGAAGAGATTACTCATTAGACGTTTCTTCAAGAAATCAGTCCGTAAATGACTTCATCTAAGAGAGTCTAAGACAGAGGAAATTCGAGCAAACTTTATACATGATAACAAGTATATGCAAGTGTTCCAAGTACATGAATGATAACCATTATGAAAGTGTTCCAAGTATAAAAATCTATTCCGTTTGCACTGTATCTCCTGAAATATATCGCAGTACTGCTTTGCGGTTTGTATTGCAATGAAGCGCCTAGCGGAATACGATGCGCCTTGGGGACGAAGATGAATTAATGCATATCTAGGTCATTGTCCTGTCAAATAGTTCCGATTATTTTCTTATTATTTTCAACAATTGGTGGAAAATACACACAATGTGTATCTTGAATTGTCTTCCCGTGATTGTTTACTAGATAGATGAAATAAAATTCTGAATATAGTTTTAAAGTGTGTGAGACATCTACATGTGTGGAAGAATACGTGTGAAGGTGTAATCCAAGGAAATCGTTTTAGCGGGGAATCCCCTCAGTTTTGACTGGTGAACAGGGCAGAATGAAAGGTGTCACACCATTAGTCAAAACTATTGAAAATTTAAAAATAGCACATGAAATCAATGTACCATTCCCTGTAGTCGGGATAAATTGAGTTTTGAACCTGTTTTTGTCTTTTATGCAATCTATAGATCGATTTAGAAATAGATGAAATTTGTAAAATTTTCGCAATGGATAGAGGGGTAATGTAAAAAAGTGGAAATTGTGAGAAAACGGTAGGCATGACCCCCCTTTTTTCTGTTATTTTTATGTGTGTCAAAGGTGTCCAAATCCAACGAGACCAAATTCATAATTTTTGAAGGATTGGAAGTCACTCAAATTGAGCTAAATGATTAATCATACAAAGAAGGTTTTTATTTCCTTGGATGACACCTGAAAATGGGTCCTCAGATCATAAAATTCGAATAATTCCGGTCCGGAACCAGGTGCATGGCTTTGAAAAAATATTAAAACATAGGTAATCACAGATTACAAAGCTCACCTCGTGACAGCAAAATTCAATTCAAACATATTTTTTTAGTACATGTATATTGGCTTGTAAAGGCAAAACCACTCAAGCAGAAAAAGTAGGTCAAGGTCATTTTATGAAAGTTTGATCAAAGATACATCCAATATGCAAGTTTGGTACATGTAGCAGTTATACTTTGCTCAATATTGGCTTTATAGAGCAAAATCACTCAAGCAGAAAAAGTAGGTCAAGGTCATTTTATGAAAGATTGATCAAAGATACATCCAATATGCAAGTTTGGTACATGTATCACTTATACTTTGCTCAATATTGGCTTTTAAAGGCAAAATCACTCAAGCGGAAAAAGTAGGTCGAGGTCATTTTATGAAAGTTTGATCAAAGATACATCCAATATGCAAGTTTGGTACATGTAGCAGTTATACTTTGCTCAATATTGGCTTTATGGAGCAAAATCACTCAAGCAGAAAAAGTAGGTCAAGGTCATTTTATGAAAGATTGATCAAAGATACATCCAATATGCAAGTTTGGTACATGTATCACTTATACTTTGCTCAATATTGGCTTTTAAAGGCAAAATCACTCAAGCGGAAAAAGTAGGTCGAGGTCATTTTATGAAAGTTTGATCAAAGATACATCTAATATGCAAGTTTGGAACATCTAGCACTTATACTTTGCTCAATATTGGCTTTTAAAGGCAAAATCACTCAAGCGGAAAAAGTAGGTCAAGGTCATTTTATGAAAGTTTGATCAAAGATACATCCAATATGCAAGTTTGGTACATGTAGCACTTATACTTTGCTCAATATTGGCTTTTAAAAGCGAAATCACTCAAGTGGAAAATGTAGGTCAGATGCTGCATCTGATGCATGGGTTCACCTCAGCATCCAAAGATGAATCACTTGTGCCAGTTTGGTTACTGTAGCATCAGTACTTTGTCAGATACTGAGCTACCCCAAACTTCTTAACCAAGTCACTCAAGCGGAAAATGTAGGTCAGATGCTGCATACGATGCATGGGTTCACCTCAGCATCCAAAGATGAATCACTTGTGCCAGTTTGGTTACTGTAGCATTAGTACTTTGTCAGATACTGAGCTACCCCAAACTTCTTAACCAAGTCACTCAAGCGGAAAATGTAGGTCAGATGCTGCATCCAATGCATGGGTTCACCTCAGCATCCAAAGATGAATCACTTGTGCCAGTTTGGTTACTGTAGCATTAGTACTTTGTCAGATACTGAGCTACCCCAAACTTCTTAACCAAGTCACTCAAGCGGAAAATGTAGGTCAGATGCTGCATACGATGCATGGGTTCACCTCAGCATCCAAAGATGAATCACTTGTGCAAGTTTGGTTACTGTAGCATTAGTACTTTGTCAGATACTGAGCTACCCCAAACTTCTTAACCGGACGCGGACGCGGACACGGACGCGGACACGGACGCGGACGCGGACGCGGACGCGTAGGGTTATAGCATAAGCTCACTCAACTTCGTCGAGGTGAGCTAAAAAGTTGTGTACTTTTAATCTTTACGGCATTTTTTTTTTGTGATTCAAATAAAATTTCTTCATTCAAAAGTAGTATCAATGTGTATAACCCGGTGCGATTTGAGAATTTTTCTCCTATCTTAAAAAATATTCCTTAAAAATCCAAAAGTGGATATCTGGACAAAATTCTTTCACTTGTAGGGTACCATGCATGAGTACCTCATACCTACAAATTGTCATGACAATCTGAAGAGTGGTTATAGAAAAGAAGCAGAAAATGTATGAAAATCACCCCCCCCCCTTCCTTTTTAAATAAGAAAAAAATTCATAAAAAATCAAAAAAATAAAATTTAAGCATAAAATACATATCAAAGCATTAAGTAAGTTAAATATGATAAATATGTAGTAAATGAGTGTGTAAAATCATACACTTATTGAGTTATTTAAAGAAAAAGTGCAAAAATGTGCATTTCTGACTAAGTCCGAAAAGACGTCAAAAACGCGTCAAAAATTAGTTATCGGATTTTAACGAAATGAACAAACTTGAATCATACATCCTTCTAGATCACATAGATACAATTAGTTTTTCAATCCATTTAGTGGAACTGGAGAAGAAGATTTTTGAAGAGGGGTACACTCCGGGGCCTATTTGACCCCGCCCTGGATCCACCCCTGAAGGGATCGAGCCGAAATGAACAAACTTGGTAGAGGACCTTTAGTACTTCATGCATACCAAGTTTCATCAAAATCCCTTCAGCCGTTCTTGAGAAGAAGTTGAAAATGTTAAAAGTTTACGACGGACGGACGGACGACGGACGCCACACTATGACAATAGCTCACTTGAACCTTTGGCTCAGGTGAGCTAAAAATGTAGTAAGTGATCTTGGCCTTTGTAACATGACCTTGGGTTAATGTGATGTGAAACCCTCTGGTCATATGGAACAACATACTAAAATAAGAAAGTGATAAGGTTAATGGTTCAAAAGTTATAGCCCAGACAGGAATGCATGTACAATTTCATTAAAAATGTTCTAAGTGACCTTGACCTTGGTCACATGACCTTCGGTCAAAGTGATGTGAAACCTTCGGATCATAAGCAGCAACATGTTAAAATATAAAAGTGATCGGGCTAGAAATTCAGGAGATACGGTATATCCCGAAAAGGAATGAATGTACAATTTCATTAAAAATGTATTAAGTGACCTTGGCCTTGGTCACATGACCTTGGGTCAAGGTGATGTGAATCCTTTAGGTCATAAGGAACAACATACTAAAATAAACTAGAAGTCTCTGACGAGACTGAAGCTCTCCTGGTTGCTTAGTAAAATACATAATTAATTGTCACAACTATTTTCTTAGACCCAAGGGTAAGGGGCTAAAAAAGTATATCAGATGCGCAAGCGTAACATTAAGCGTGAGTCTGAACATAATGCAAAAATCTTTTTATCAGACATACCTTCTAAGTAATGGTGTTCAGAAGATTACATAGAGTTGCATACAAGAAAATGACCACATCCATTTTCTAAGAACCTGGAGGTCAGGGGCTAAAACTAATTATCAAGTGAATATTCAAACCACATATCCTTTACATATGTATTATGCAAAAAGAATTTATACTCTTAGACTATCAATTATGCACTCTGAGAATGCTTATTAGTATATATAATATATATATGAGAAAATGACCACAACCATTTTCAAAGACTCTTGGGGTCTGAATCTCACACAAAACATCAGGTACATGTACACAACTAGACCATAGACTCATCATGTTGCAATAAGAATTGACTTTGTATCCTTTGTACTTTCTGAGAAAAGATTATCACAAAATAACAGTAAGTTATATATATAGGAGAAAATGACCACATCCATTTCCTAAGACCCTGGGGTCGGGGACTCAGATGAAATATCAGGTGCACATCTAGATCCTAAACCTTTTATATTGCAAAAAGAATTAACTTTCCATCATTTATACTTTCTGAGAAATGGTGTCCACAAGATTACATGGAGTAATATAGGAGAAAATGAACCACACCCACTTTCTAAGACCCTGGGGTCAGGGGCTCAAACAAAATATCTTCTGTACAGCTTGATCATTGATCTATAATATATAATCAAAGCACTGAAGGTACTGAGTGCGAATAGCCAGGATATGTATTACTTAAAATGTATGACACAATATTGTGTTTTCAACATTATATTTGTTCCTGAACACTTTCGTAGGCCAGTTTATGGACGTATAAAGACAGAACTAAATTGCAAATCCATAATGTTGTCGTAATGAATTGAAACATGATGTATGACATTGAACATGAAAATTAAATAACATCACATTAAATCTAACCCCCCCCCCCCCTAAAAAATACAACAATCCAATATGATTATCAATTGATGATACCATATACAAGGGAAGAAGAAGATTCTTATTTTCTAATTTGATACCCACTCTCTCTTTAGCCTGTCATGTTCAATGTTAGGTTTGTGCTAAGAATTTGAAGGAAAATTCACTTCTTTTTTAGTATATAAAAACATCTAAACTGGAATGTTTTGATCTTTTATTTTTCATAATTATTAATTTCATATTTCATGATGGAAGTTCCTAATTTTTTCGTATACAGATTTTATTTTGTGAAGCAGGGCAAAATAAGCCTACTTGAAGTTAATTTTACGTTTCAATGATTCAACTTGGTATCTTTATCGATAGCACCGTTTCATTTATATAATGTCCATTAAAATGGGTAGTGGAAAGGGGTTTCCAACACACAGCCTGTGTTCATCTCAGTACATACAGATGCAATTTTCATTAGGCCATGCATGTACATAACACGACAGCTCGATTCAAATAGATAATTCATTGATTCAGACAGTGATCAGACTTTAAATGGATCATGACGCTGAAGCAGTCCCAAGTTACATGTAAACAGAGTAACATCATTTATACATACTCAGTAGACGGGGCACCCATGAGTGAAGAAATCAGGCAATCACTATGTGCTATTCGCACAAAAAAGAATTAACTTTCTACCATTTATACTTTCTGAAAAATGGTCACCACAAGATTACATAGAGTTACATAGGAGAAAATGATCACACCCATTTCCTAAGACCCTGCACACCTAGATCATAGACCTTTAATATTGAAAAAAGAATTAACCTACTATCATTTATTCTTTCTGAGAAATGGTGACCACAAGATTACATAGAGTTATATAGGAGAAAATGACCACACCCCTTTTCCAAGACCCTGGGGGTCAGGGGCTCAGATGAAATATCAGGTGCACAACTAGATAATAAACCTTTAATATTGCAAAAAGAATTAACTTTCTACCATTTATACTTTCTGAGAAATGGTCACCACAAGATTACATAGAGTTACATAGGAGAAAATGACCACACCCATTTCCTAGGACCCTAGGGGCCAGGGGCTTAGATGAAATATCAGGTGCACATCTAGATCATAGACCTTTAATATTGCAAAAAGAAGTAACTTTTTATCATTTATACTTTCTGAGAAATGGTGACCACAAGATTACATAGAGTTATATAGGAGAAAATGACCACACCCATTGTCTAAGACCCTGGGTGTATCAGGTGCACAACTACACCATAGACCAATCATGTTGCAAAAAGAACTTTCCATCACCAAAAGTTTCAGAGGACTGGAAACCACAAGAAATGTTTAACGGACAGACGGACGGACGCCGGACACAGGGCGATCGCATGAGCTCGACTGGTCATAGACCAGTAGAGCAAAAAAGTGATCCGGTAAACGGTTCAAGAGATATAGCCCGAACAGGAATGTATGCTGAATTTCATTAAAAATGCACTAAGTGACCTTGACCTTGGTCACATGACCTGATGTGAAACCTTCGGGTCATACGTAACAACATACTAAAATATGAAAGTGATCGGGCAAACGGTTCAGGAGATATAGCCCGGACAGGAATGTATGCATAATTTCATTCAAAACGCACCAAGTGACCTTGACCTTGGTCACATGACATTGGGTCAAGGTGATGTGAAACCTTCGGGTCATAAGCAACAACATACTAAAATATGAATGTGATCCGGCAAACGGTTCAGGAGATATAGCCTTGACACGATGTGTGACAGACGGACGGACGACAAAGGCAAAACCAAAATGTCTCGTTGGGGGGGAGACATAATATTATTCAAGAAGGTAGAGAGTTCAAACAGTTCTGTATTTTAATAGTCACAGAGGAGTTGCGAGCACAATATTACATAGATTTCAAAGACCACGCCCATCACCTAGGACCCTGAGGTCAAGGGCTTATGCACAACAAAACCACAGACAAAGTGTAATGCAAAAAGAGTTACATTTTTATCTCTTACAGTTTCAGATGAGTTGCAAGCATAATTAATTGTTTATGGACGGACGGACAAATGGACAGACGCCAGACAACGGGGTATCCCATAAGCTCGACTGGTCTATGACCAGATGATTTGTCGTCATTGTCACTAACTGGGTCAAGGTCACTAGGTCAAATATTACAGCAAAGATTGAGAGGTCCTGTCAGAGGCAACCTACATGTATAATATAAAGTTTCTACTGCATACAGTTCCTTAGATTTTGCTTAAACCAGAAACTTTAACCAAAATCTTTAACTAAGTCAAAGTCCAAGGTCAAGGTCACAATGTCAAAAGTTACGGCATAAAGTTAAGTCTCGTCATGGCCAACTTACATCTATAATATAATGTTTCTACTGCATATAGTTCCTTAGATCTAGCTTAAACCAGGAAATTTAACCAAAATATTTAACTTGGTCAAATCCAAAGTCAAGGTCACTAGGTCAAATGTTATGGCATAACTTGAAAGGTATCATCATGGGCAACCTAAATGTATAATAAAGGGTTTCTACTGGATACAGTTCCATAGATTTTGCTCCAACCAGAAACTACAACCAAAATCTTTAACTAGGTCAAAGTCCAAGGTCAAGGTCACTAAGTCAAATGTTACGGCATAAATTAAAAGGTCTTGTGATGGGCAAGCTTCA
Source organism: Pinctada fucata (assembly GCA_028142955.1). NCBI lineage: Eukaryota > Metazoa > Mollusca > Bivalvia > Pterioida > Pteriidae > Pinctada > Pinctada fucata. Next base: position 33,739,091 of record AP027115.1, read on the forward strand.
TGTATAATATAAGGTTTCTACTTATAAATCCTTAGATTTTGCCTCAACTAGGAACTTTAACCAAAATCTTTAACTAGGTCAAAGTCCAAAGTCAAGGTCACTAGGTCAAATGTTAAGGCATAAATTGAAAGGCTCGTCATTGGCAACCTAAATAAATAATATAATTTCTACTGCATACAGTTCCATTGATTTCGCTAAAACCAGAAACTTTAATCAGAATCTTTAACTAGGTCTAAGTCCAAGGTCACTAGGTCAATTGTTGCGGCATAAATTGAAAGGTCTTAATGTAAAGTTTCTTCTACATACAGTTCCTCAGATTTTGCCTCAACCAGAAACTTTAACCAAAATGGTGACGGCAGACGGACCGACGGACCGAATAACAGACAGACATCGTCAATCTATAGACCGGAATTCCTTTGCAATCCGACCAAAAAGTAAGTATATGGTTAAGGTCAAAGTCCAAAGCTAAGGTCACTGGGTCAAAGGTCTTGGTCTCAAATGAAAGGTCTCACCACAAGGTATCTATACATATGAAATATCAGAGCCCTATCCCTTATAATTCAAGATATACAACACAGGTTAAACTTTTTGAAAAGTAGGTCAAGGTCACTAGGTCAAAGGTCATGGTCTCAAATGAAAGGTCTTGTCACAAGGTATCTACAAGAAGGTAGGAAATCTCCAACAACACCCTGATGCAGCATCAACAGCAAAACACCCGATGCAAAAACACAAAAGACGAGTACAGCACGAGACGGAAAAGAGACACACGACATGTAAACATCAAACACAAAAAACTACACATAAACTGACGAGACCAATGGGCAACCGGTGCCGACTTTGGACGGCCATTTGTCACGGAAGTAGCAAATGGTGTGGTTATCCTGGATTACGTGCATTACAAGTGAAATATCAATGCCTTATCCCTTATAGTTCAAGAGATATAGCCCAGGTTAAGGTTTTTGAAAAGTAGGTCAAAGTCCAAGGTCAAGGGTCACTAGGTCAAAGTTCATGGTCTCAAATGAAAGGTCTTGTCACAAGGTATCTACATGTGAAATATCAAAGCCTTACCCTTTATAGTTCAAGAGATATAGCCCATGTTAAAGTTTTGTCTACGGACGACGACGACAACGACGCCGAGGGTATGGCATTAGCTCTCCGGACTTTTTTCGTCCCGGCGAGCTAAAAATCATTATCTGCAATAATATCGAAGGGTTCTAACTCTATACCTTCTTCAAGAAAATTCCAAACGAATTTTCATGCACCAGACATGTGTTTCAAATATTAAATTTTCATCAGTGATGCTTCTAGCGGAACCACCAAAAATCATTTCAGAAGCGCCCTCTTAAATATTTTGAATTTAGTATTGTACATTTACAGAGAGTGCGCGGCTCCAAACTTACTGTAGGGTCAATTCAGTAGCATATCCAAATAAAATCTATGTTCAAAATAGCATTGGAGGGATGGTGCTAAGATGTTAAACTCCTTTAATTTCGATGATATTTATCGGTGAAATGGCTAGTTTCCGAAAAAGCAAAAAAATATATTATTATATTGTCACATCGACAAAAGGCCAAAACCAAGCTTATTTCAGGTGACAGCGCTCTGGAAAGAAGTACTTAATACACTTGACAAACATCAAGTCACGGGGAACGACACTGCAATGTGAAATAAGGCACGGTCCATTTGATATTCTGGGGGGGGGGGGGCTTGGGTTTTTTTCGAAAAAAAATAATTTTGCTCTCAATTTTGATGAAAAAAATTAATTTGCTTATGGTGTGGCAGAAAAAAAATAATCTTGCTCTTACAAATAATCTGAATTTGAAGAATTACTATAAAATTTCGCTAAAATTCTTGAAAATTTTCCGGCTCGCAACGCTCGCCGCAGTTTTCAAATTATATCAAAAATTTTTGGCTTGCTTCGCTCGCCATAGTTTTCCATCAAAACATTATTTACTAATAGCATTTTAAGTTCAGATATTTGAAAAGTTATACATGTATGTGAATGAAAAAGGGCTTCCTTAAAAGCTTAAATAAATTATCAATATTTATGTATTGCTGTTAATACATGTTGCATGTATCCCATAGAGTCATGTTCTTGTAAGCTTGGAAGGAGAACTTCAGTTATTTACAATTCTTAGTAACATTTGAAATAATGTCTAGAAGACATTCCCCTCAGACCCTCTTATACATGTTATATACAAGTACCTTATATAGAATATTGAGAATTATATTGTAAAAATCTTTTATCTCTCTGTTTAAAAGTGAATTGAATATTTGCATAAAAAAATAAACTAATATAGTAACATTTAGAGTTTTGAGTAAAAATATAAATAATTTCTATTGATAAAACACAACATTCTTAATATGCGCATCACTTTGTCAAAAAATTTCCTTGCTCCAACTTTGCCAGAATAAAATAATCTTGCTCCGACAAAAAACCCAAGCTCCCCCCCCCCCCCCCTGAATATCAAATGGACCATGCCTAAGTGTTTATATTAACAATGTCCAAAAACACTCCGAGAAAATTCTGGAAGACTGATGATTTTATGAAATTTACAAAGTCCAAGGGCCATACTTGTAAAAATATGTTAATAAGAACTAAACTCAAACTGTGATGTATCATTCCTTATTTGGAAATCGTAGTAAATTCCATTGTAAAATTTGTTGGTTACGATTTCCAAATAAGGAATGATGCGTCACAAAAGAAAGAGGATGTTCCAATGATCTATACATGCTATAGGAAAATGGCGGCTGGCATCGTTTTCAAAACGACTCAAATGTTTATCGGTTGATGACAGGACTTATACTGAAATTGCATCGATATGAAAGCAGATTTCAATTAATAATGAGGTGGGAAATGGATATAAGATCATTGTCATACTGTAAATAAATTTCTAGAAATCTCATTGGTTGTTAAGCCGTAATTATGAGACTAAGTTACCCGTCTGCAGCCGTAAACATGGAACTTTGTGACGTCACGGATACATTATTGTCATAGCAAACTTTTCCCGTAAATACGTTCAAACGTACTGAATTTTCCTCTTTCTTCAGATCCTTAAATTTCAATTTTCTGCTAAAATGAATTTCATTCGTGGTTTATTCATATTGAATGAACCATTTACGGGTACGATCTTTTAAATGGTGAAGAAAATTTTACAATTTATCAACAAATAAGAAATTTAGAACTTTTACTGTCGACACCATTTTGAAATGACAATTTATAAGTGATTTGCAGTATGAGTATGTCAAATATGTTATTAAGGTTCCAGACAGTTAATATGGTCTATTATACCTTGTCAAGTATTCTATATCTCAGTTGATACACTATGCCAGAGCAAGTACCAAATATACGGATTTTATTCTGAGAGCTTGGCGTCTTTCAGATAAGCTTCTCAGGCAGGGATATGTTTCTGACCGACTAACATCGTCACTGAGGAAGTTCTATGGTCGATATGGGGAACTCGTCATACACTATGATGTCCCACTCTCCACAATGGTGGATGATATTCTGTCGTAGACCATTTGAACCAACCAAAGATTGTACTCTATGTCTTCCGAAATGGAAATTACCGGATGTGACGGTTCTGTTGAATTGGGGCGGCGGGTGTTTCATGCATGCAAGACCACAGCAAAGAAACCAAACTTGTCGAAATCCACCACAAAACAAGCGAATAAGAAGAGGTGAAGACCGATATCACACTCGGTACTATTCGAACCACTGTTGACGCCAGGAATATGACGACATCAAATGATTATTGAGCCTCCTACAGCCTTTGGCTCAGGTGAGCTAAAAACAATGATTTTAATAATCTTTACCAGAATTTTTTAACTTCAGTTTTTTCCAATTCCCTTGTACTATGCTCAGTATTGTCATCTCCACTTAGATTTCCGAACATTTCATGATCATCTGATTTCTCTGCATTGTCAAAATTGATTGCCGCTTGCAGTCTTTCATTTGCTTTTTTAAATCTTTCATTGATTTCATCGTGTGAAGTCCATTTTCCAAGTTTTTCAAATTTTACAGACTTTCCTTCACTGCTAGTTGACTTGAAATGATTCTTAGATTTGTTTTCGAATTTTTCAAAATTTGTTCTATGCGAGGAAAGACCAAAAGCACGTATTAAAGTGGACAAAACTGAATATGATAATCTTTCCTTTGTCCGTAATAGAGATGCCATATTTGGAAACAGCATGCTAAGCAGGTATCTGAAAATAACAAGAAATGGAGATTAAAATTTCATTCTTAAATTGTCAAAAGAAACTGGAAAGGCAAGGCAGAATTTGTCAATGAATAGATAAATAGTTACTCATTCTTATACTGAATATATGTTGACAAAGAAGAATGGAGATGGACATGCAGAGAGCTTATATTATTAATTTTAAAGTTACCTATAGTCATCTAGTGCCTATTACGGGATGACACTAGGTTACTATGTTTTATACCCAGCAAGCACACAGTGTCTAACCCACATACTAAAAATTCCGGAAGTTGTTATTCTGCGTCGTAAATCGAATGAATCAGCTTCCCATCAACAAAACTTTGCAAGTATGTAGATAGCTTTGACTGTTATTCTTAATTAGACACATATCTAAACTGAGTTGACATTAGTGAAAGTCACCATAAAGAAAGAATCCTCCAAAACTTTGTTTAATTTCTATATTTTGAAAAACACAGCATGACATAGCCCCTATAGGTCAATTTGTCTTTGAATGTAAGGTGGTATCTCGTTATTTCTCAAAGATGAGTTACAGATGAATACATTATATTGCCGACGTGCTTTTGATGATAAGCATTTCTGTTTTCGAAAATTTGAGAATTAAAGAAAACTTGCCACTGTATCTGTCGGTGAAGAATCCCTGTACAATTCGCCGTAAGTTTAAACGCAAAGGGCAAGGGGCGGTAAGGGCCAAAATCGGCCCAATTTCAAAACTTTGATCATTGAAAATACATGATTAACAGAGTATAAATCAATTCAAATTTTGAGAATAGGACATCCCATTGCGATTCTACACTAATTTGAAGACAGGATGGTCAGCTATATTTTACACTGATTATGACGTCATATGACGTTACGATCACTGTTATGGGTCAGAATACCCCAAAACGCCAGCAAAAATCAGACAAAGACAGAATATAAATTTACAAGTTTAATTATGTACAAAATATATATATTTAAAATGATTACAACTTACAATACAATGTCCGGATCAAAGTGTCCGTTACGGTCCACAAAGTCTATCGAATGTATGGTTTCCGGTAATCACAAACGTTCTCGAAAGATCGGTGTCCAAACGTTGTTAAATGGATTAAAGTCTCAACAAATAAAGTATCCCAGTATATCAGAATAGATGAATGAATCGTGTCTACGAATGTGTACGAATGCCCCCCCAACACAGTTCCTCAGAGGTATTTATACTTAATAACAATGAATTAACCAGAAGCTTCTAGAACAATGACTCATTACAAATGATTAACAATAGAGTAAATTCTAGAAATCACAGTCATGTGATGATAATGATGTAACAAAGAACATACTGGAATATTCTCTAATGAAATAAACATGACATAGTAAAATCTAGAAAGAATGATTATGAAATCATAATACAACATGACTAAGTACATGTGTACCTACACATAAAGTAAAACTAAAATAACACATGACCCACAACACCTCCCCCCTTAAAAAAAGTTTGAATGTCAATGAAAACTTAAGTGGTAAATTTTGCAAAAATCACTCATGAAACTCTTGATAGTGCATCTGCAATCACATTGTCTTTGCCCTTGATATGGTTAATAATGATATCATACTCTTGCAACAATAAACTCCACCTTGTTAGTCTTTGATTCTTGTTTGACATTTTGTGCAAAAATGTGAGAGGGTTGTGGTCAGTATATACAAGAATGGGATGTAAAGTAACATTCAAATACACATCAAAATGTTGTAAAGCTAACAATAATGCAAGACACTCTTTTTCAATAGAAGAGTAATTCTTTTGACATTTTGTCAATTTCTTTGAAAAATAACAAACAACTCTATCTACACCATCATCATTTTCTTGAAACAAAGCAGCCCCGATTCCTACGTCACTGGCATCAACAGTAAGCTTAAATTGCTTATCAAAATTTGGAGCTGACAGGACAGGACTTTTCATAAGAACACATTTGATCTTCTTAAAAGATTCGTCACAGTCATTGGTCCATGCAAAATTCACTTTCTTTTGTAACAGATTGGTAAGTGGACCAACAACTGACGAGAAATTTGGACAAAATTTTCTGTAAAATCCTGCCATTCCCAAAAATCTCATTATCTCTTTCTTATTGGTAGGAATCGGGAACTTTGAAATAGCTTCAACTTTGGCCATGATAGGAGTAACAAAACCTTGACCTACTTTGTGACCCAAATATTCTACAGTCGCATGACAAAATTCACTTTTCGCAAGGTTCACTGTGGGGTTTGCTTTCGCCAGTATGTCGAAGAAGGTACGCATGATTCGGAGATGATCATCCCAGGTGTCGCTGTAGATGATGACGTCATCGATGTACGCCTCGCATCCTTCGATATGATTTAGGAGCGAATGAATCATCCTCTGGAATGTGGCTGGTGCGTTTTTCATACCAAAGGGCATTACTTTATATTGGTATAGCCCATCTGGAGTCGCAAATGCCGATATTTCTCTGGCTCTCTCGGTAAGCGGGACCTGCCAATAGCCTTTAAGCAAGTCAAATTTGCTGACAAATTTTGCACCGCCAATTTTATCGATACAGTCATCGATTCGTGGGATCGGATAAGAGTCAGTTTTGGTGACTGAATTGACTTTTCTAAAGTCCGTACACAATCGGTAAGTTCCGTCTGGCTTCGGAACCAGAATACATGGGGAACTCCAATCACTATTGCTGGGTTCAATAATGTCATTTTCAAGCATGTATTGAATTTCTTTCCGCATGTATTGAAGCTTTATCGGGTTTAACCGATAGGGATGCTGTTTGATAGGTGACGCATCACCCACAATGACGTCATGATGAGATGCATTCGTCTTTTTTGGAACGTCCGGAAAGATGGTCGTATATTCCCGCATTAATTGGTGCACTTCCTCTTTTTGATGCACGGTCAGATGTCCGAGTTTCACTTCCGGACTTGTCAGAATTTCGGAATTCTTCAAACGGACACTTTGAGTGAAGTCTTTTTCGACAGTCTCTTCATTACATTCAGGTTCAACACTATTTTCTAATGTATTTACATTGGCCAAAGTGGAAACTGGTTTTACAAAATTTCGGTCACTTCTATCAAAATACTCTTTCAACATGTTAACATGACACACTCTTTTTTCTTTTCGCCGACCTGGTGTCTTAACCACATAGTTAACATCACTAATTTTACTCTCAATCTCATAAGGACCGAAATATCTAGCTTGCAAAGGATGACCAGGGATAGGCAAAAAGACAAGAACTTTATCGCCTGGTTTAAAAACTCTGTTTCTAGCATCTTTGTCATACCATGTTTTCATTTTCATTTGAGATGTTTTGAGATTTTCTTGAGCCAATTTGCAAGCATTATATAATTTCTCTTTGAAATTAGACACATAGTCTAAGAGATTCAAATCGCTAGTCTCAGTCAACCATTTTTCCTTCAATAACTTCAATGGCCCCCTGACTGTATGCCCAAAAACTAACTCGAAGGGACTGAACCCCAGGGACTCCTGAACCGCTTCTCGTGCCGCAAACAACACGAGGTGAACCCCTTCATCCCAGTCTTTTTCATACTGGTGACAATATGTTTTCATCATAGTTTTAAGGGTTTGATGAAAGCGTTCAAGTGCCCCCTGAGACTCAGGATGGTACGCAGAAGACTTATACTGCCTGATACCTAGCTCATGCATAACCTGCTGAAACAATCCTGACATAAAATTCGAACCCTGATCTGACTGAATAGCCTTGGGAGCACCTACGAAACTGAAAAACTTTGTAAGGGCCTTAACTATGGTCTTTGCCTTAATATTCCTAAGAGGTATGGCTTCAGGAAACCTAGTCGAAGTACACATAATTGTTAGTAAGTACTGATTCCCTGACCTAGTCCTGGGCAAAGGACCTACACAATCAACTAACACCCTACTAAAAGGTTCCTCAAAGGCTGGAATGGGTTGGAGGGGAGCAGGTGGTATAACTTGATTGGGTTTACCTACCATCTGACAACTATGACAAGACTTACAAAACTCAGACACATCTTTTCTCAACTTAGGCCAGTAAAAGTGACTTAAAATCCTATTATAAGTCTTATTGACACCTAAATGACCTGCCATGGGTGTGTCGTGAGCTAAACTCATGATGTCCCCGCGATACGCTACTGGAACCACTATCTGGTGAACGACCTGCCACACTTCATTAGGGGGTGTATCGGGTGGTCTCCATTTCCGCATGAGGATGCCATCTTGTATGTAGAAGCACTCTCCGACTTTGTCCGCTTCTTCTCGGGGAAGGGCCCTCTTGCTTAGTCGGATGATCTCCGGATCTTTAGTTTGCTCGGAGAGGAGCTGCTCACGGCTTAAGGCATCTGCATCTCTGTCTAATGGCGGATGGGAATCATCACCAGGTACTGTTGGAGACTTGTCAACATGAAGTGGTACTGACGTCTCAGGTACGCTGTCATCAATGGTAGACATGAATGTGTCAGAAAGGTCTATATTTTCGGAGGGATGGTCCTCGTTAAGTGCAGAAGTACTCTCAGCCTCTTTTAGTCTGTTCCTGGCCATCGCCCTGGTAATTGCGCAGGCTGGGTACAAGTCGTCGTCTTCATCATCGGACACGACATCGGACGTGATTTTCTCACAAACAATCGGATCGGCTACAACTTTGCCGCCAGCTAAATCGTTGCCAAGCAACAAGGAAACGCCTTGAACGGGAAGAGTAGGTCGAACACCTACGATAACAGGTCCAGTAATTAAGTCTGACTTCAAATAAATTTCATGAAGGGGAACATCAATGACGCCTAGCTCCACACCCTGTAATAAAACTGACCTACCAGTAAAAGTGTGCTCAGACAAAGGCAATGAACCCTCTAACAATAAAGTCTGGGCAGCACCAGTATCTCTCAAAATCTGAACAGGCAACGCTTCGCTAGAATCACTGAGTGAAACAAATCCCTGTGACAAAAAGGGCTTATAATGATCCTCCACAAAATCATCAGAACTGGACTTAGAACCCTGAATCTCAGGAGTGTCAGAACAAATCGAATCTAAGGCTTTCCTATCATTTCTAACAGACGCACAGGCCTGTGACTTAAGTTCTTTTTTCTTCTTAAGCTTCAAACACTCACCAATAACATGACCTTTTTTCTTACAATAATTGCATGTAGGAAGCGACCCCACCCCTGGGGATGCCTCAGAACGCTCGGACCTAGGACCGGACGTAGAACCACCTTGAGATGGTGACTGGGAACTAATGGACGACTGAGACTCTTGTAAATTTTTCTTTGGAAAATCTGACGTTTTAGCACTATCGCTAGATTGAGTTTTTGACACAAAATTTTTCTTATGAGTGAGAGCATACGTATCAGACAAAACAGCGGCTTCTTCAAGAGTTTTAACATTTTTGTCTTCCAAATGAGTTCTTAAATCTTGATGTACACACTCTTTGAACTCTTCTATCAGAATTATTTGTCGCAAATTGTCAAATGAATTGGGAATTTTCTTAGATCGAAACCACTGATCAAATAAATCTTCTTTTTCTCGAGCGAATTCAACATATGTTTGATTTTCAAACTTTTTGTACTTTCTAAACTTTTGTCTGTACGCCTCAGGTACTAACTGATATGCTCTCAAAATCGTGTCCTTGACCTTGTCATAGTCTGAACTCTCAGCAATACTGAGCGCCGAGTACACTTCAGCCGCTTTGCCAATAAGTACGCTTTGTAATAAAGTTGGCCAAAAGTCGCGTGGCCACTTCAGATTGGCCGCGATTTTCTCAAAATGTGGAAAATATTTGTCCACGGACTTTTCTTGAAATTTTGGTACTAATCTGATGTTTTTGGCGGCGTCGAATTCAGACTTGACAAGCGAAGGAACAGGATTTTCCTTAGCGCTTTTCTCTAACTTCAACTTTTCTAACTCAAACTGGAGTTCTTTCTCGTGCATACGTTCCTGTTTCTCTCTTTCTTCTTTTTCTCTTTCAAATTGTAAATGTCTTTCTTTTTCTTCTTTTTCAAATTGTCTTTCTTTTTCTTCTTTTTCAAATTGTAATTGTATTTTCATTTTCTCTAATTCAAACTCATATTTTGACATTTTGGTTTCGCTTGAAACAGGTTCAACAGGAAAATCGTATGACGAAAAGATTTCCTTAGCTAAAAGCTCTTTAGCCACAATATTTCTAATTTCTTGTTTTCTCATAGAAGATTTTACATCTAACTTCAAGTGAAGACCTAAACCAATCAAATCATCTTTTTTCAATGATTCGAACTCACCTACAGTCGGCGATTTCAAAAATTCAGTGACCGAAAATACCATGATTGATTTCTGCTGGCAAAAGTTTTGAGAATTTTCCTTTTTTCAAAAAACGAACTTTACGTAAAGTGCAAATATGCAGAGATTACTATCCCGGACGAGCCCCCAATTCTGTTATGGGTCAGAATACCCCAAAACGCCAGCAAAAATCAGACAAAGACAGAATATAAATTTACAAGTTTAATTATGTACAAAATATATATATTTAAAATGATTACAACTTACAATACAATGTCCGGATCAAAGTGTCCGTTACGGTCCACAAAGTCTATCGAATGTATGGTTTCCGGTAATCACAAACGTTCTCGAAAGATCGGTGTCCAAACGTTGTTAAATGGATTAAAGTCTCAACAAATAAAGTATCCCAGTATATCAGAATAGATGAATGAATCGTGTCTACGAATGTGTACGAATGCCCCCCCAACACAGTTCCTCAGAGGTATTTATACTTAATAACAATGAATTAACCAGAAGCTTCTAGAACAATGACTCATTACAAATGATTAACAATAGAGTAAATTCTAGAAATCACAGTCATGTGATGATAATGATGTAACAAAGAACATACTGGAATATTCTCTAATGAAATAAACATGACATAGTAAAATCTAGAAAGAATGATTATGAAATCATAATACAACATGACTAAGTACATGTGTACCTACACATAAAGTAAAACTAAAATAACACATGACCCACAACATCACATTGTAATGTAACGTTGTCTGTAGGTAGTTTGCTGTTATATTCTAATACTATTTATGCTATAAAAAAGGTCGAAGACGAATAACGTGAATCTCAAGACTGATGATCTAATTAAGAAGTGTGTATGTGTGTGTGTGTGTGGGGGGGGGGGGGTTCATTCCAATTGCATGTACAAGATATAGAGTTTTCTTGATACATTGACTTTAGTTTATAGGTAGACTGGCGAGAGATGGGAGCCGGAAAATTTTAAGATATTAAGTTTTCATTTTTGTATTCTATATTGGCGAGCGGAGCGAGCCATAAAAGTTTTGGAATAGATGGTTAAATTGTGTCAGAAGAATACAATCTCTCTCTCAGTTTCCATGCTCAATTTTCATTTGACCAATTGGGGATGGTTGGGAAGATTAGGGCATTTCAACCCCACTATCCACCTGTCTAACCTGGTTAGATCGGTCCATGAAAATGAAGCATTTGGTAATTATTCAAGTGTTAATTTAATTTTGAATTTTGTATATGTTTATGACAGATATATGAATCCGTTCAAACACGATCATAGAAAGTTGAAGACAAACTGAAGACTTTGTATGTGAAACACGAATGCCCCCGGTGGCATCTTTGTTAGTATAAACACTTTTTCTGTTAAGTAGTACATGTATTTGAAAGGTCAAGGTCAGGGTCACTTGGTTGTGTCAAGGAATACACATGTGAAATATCAAAACCCTATCGCTTAACATTCAAAAGTTATACCCAATGTTAAAGTTTTTGAAAAGTAGGTCAAAGGTCAAGGTCACTAGGTCAAAAATGTTGGTATCATTGGAAAGGTCTTGACACAAGAAATACATATGTGAAATATCAAAGCCCTATCACTTACCATTCAAAAGTTATGCCCAATAATAAAGTTTTGGAAAATTAGGTCAAAGGTCAAGGTCACGAGGTCAAAAGTTTTGTTATCATTGGAATGGTCTTGTCACAAGGAATACACATGTGAAATATGAAAGCCATATCACTTACCATTCAAAATTTATGCCCAATATCTAAGTTTTCAAAAAGTAGGTCAAAGGTCAAGGTCAAGATCACTAGGTCAAAAATTTTGGTGTCATTGAAAAGGTCTTGTCACAAGGAATACACATGCAAAATATGAAAGCCCCATCACTTACCATTCAAAAGTTTTGCCCAATGATAAAGTTTTTGAAAAGTAGGTCAGAGGTCAAGTTCAAGGTCACGAGGTCAAAAATTTTGGTATCATTGGAAATGTCTTGTCACAATGAATACACATGTGAAATATGAAAGCCCTATCACCTCCCATTCAAAAGTTATGTCCAATATTGAAGTTTTTCGGACAGACAGACAGACAAACAGATGGACCGGCCAAAAACTATATGTCCCCGAATCTTTGATTCCGGGGGCGTAAAAAAAGACAGCTTATGAAAACCTAAGTGCGGTGAGTGAAGCAAGCTGAAAATTTCCTCAAAAGTAAAGAGATTAAGCATAAAAATGTTATTCATTGTTGAGCGATATAAGTCCCCAACCGGCGGCAAATATTTATGTCCTGCAACTCTGCCTATGAATTACTCTTCAATTAAACATGAGTTTTAATTAAACTTACTGTCTGTGAAGCTCAGTTCTGAGGTTTTACCTGCTTTATCGATCTGAAAAAGAGATCAAGCATGACGAAAGTTGAACTTGCTCTGTAACTATCCAAGACTAAGCTGTGTATCAAATTTTACCTGAATATCTGTATTTGTTGCAGGAAAAAGTCTGGAAAACTGACAAAAACTGAATTGTGCAAGTCATCAAGGGGCATAACTCCTCGAAAATAGGTCAAGGGTGACGAAAATTAAAATTGCTCGAAAACAATCCAAGACCAAGCTGTGTATCAAATTTCATCTGAATTTCTCCATCTGTTGCAGAAAAAAGTCCGGAAAACTGACAAAAACTGAATTTTCCAAGAGATCAAGGGGCATAACTCCTCGAAAAATAGGTCAAGCATGACTAAAGTCACACTTGCTCTGTAACTATCCAAGACCAAGCTGTGTATCAAATTTCATCCGAATATCTCCATCCGTTGCAGAAAAAAGTCCGGAAAACTGATCAAAAAAGAATTTTACAAGTCATCAAGGGGCATAACTCCTCGAAAAATAGGTCAAGCCCAACGAAAGTTAAAATTGCTCTGTAACTATCCAAGACCAAGCTGTGTATCAAATTTCATCTGAATATCTCCATCAGTTGCAGAAAAAAGTCCGGAAAACTGACAAAAACAGAATTTTCCAAGTCATCAAGGGGCATAACTCCTCGAAAAATAGGTCAGGCATGACAAAAGTCAAACTTGCTCTGTAACTATCCAAGACCAAGCTGTGTATCAAATTTCATCCGAATATCTCCATCTGTTGCAGAAAAAAGGCCGGAAAACTGATCAAAACAGAATTTTCCAAGTAATCAAGGGGCATTACTCCTCGAAAAATGGGTCAAGCGTGACAAAAGTCGAACTCGCTCTGTAACTATCCAAGAACAAGCTGTGTATCAAAGGAGCTGATAAGATAAGGCGTAAAATCTGCCCTGAAAAAGTGGAATTTTCAAAATGGGAACTTCAAGAAAATTCTTTCACAAAATTGATGTCAGCTCTTGGTTTCATCATAATCAGCAGTTGGATAAGATTTATCGTGCATAGTTTTCCTAAATTTTGGGGAAAAATACGTCTCTTTTCTATAGAAATCAATGGAAAATGGAAAAGTTTTTAAAAATATTGTTCCCCCCTCAGCTACAGAATGCCACTTTTACAGAAGATGTGTATCACTAATACACATCTTTTGACAATGTGGGGTTCTGTAGCTAAGGGGGGAACGATACCCCAGAGACGAAAAACTGAAAAAGGAGGGTGGGGGGCTTTTTACAAATCCGTGTTTTAGGCCATAATATAAGCAAAGTTTCATTTTCTCCCTTTTAAAATCATTCATTTATATATTCAAAACATGTTCACATGAAATGCACAAGATTTTGGAATGAAATAAACAAGAATGTGCTGTTTATTTCTACACAGTGTGTATTTCGCACTGTAAAATGCCTACTTTGTAGCCAATGAATTCAAAATATAACCGTATTTCAGACTCAAGATTTTAAAATTTATGGATAAAGTTGAGACCAGTCTTTTAAATTTGATTTCTAGTATCTTGACCAGACTATAAATCTGTTTAAAAGTCTATATATATCCATATTAGCCAGATAGTTTCTTAATTTTTCAACATTTTTTATCGATTTTAGCTTCTTTTAAACATGGCTATCCCCTACTCTTTGGACTGTTATTTAAGTATCTAGAAATAAGCTTACCAAGATAAAAATTGTATGAGGAATTTCCAAATACATTACATTTTAGTAATGATCAAGTTTTTCTTGCGAATAGATCATTGCGTGGAAGAAATACTTGATGAAATTCAGGGCTAAATACAGCCCTTATCTTATCAGCTCCTTTCATCTGAATATCTCCATCCGTTGCAGAAAAAAAGGCCGGAAAACTTATCAAAACAGAATTTTCCAAGTCATCAAGGGGCATAACTCCTCGAAAAATGGATCAAGCGTGACAAAAGTCGAGCTTGCTCTGTAACTATCCAAGACCAAGCTGTGTATCAAATTTCATCTGAATATCTCCATTCGTTGCAGAAAAAAGTCCGGAAAACTGATCAAAACAGAATTTTCCAAGTCATCAAGGGGCATAACTCCTCGAAAAATAGGTCAAGCCTGACGAAAGTTTATCTTACTTTGTAACTATCCAAGACCAAGATGTGTATCAAATTTCATCTGAATATCTCCATCAGTTGCAGAAAAAAAATCCGGAAAACTGATATTCGGACAGACGGACAGACGGAGGGACAGACAGACCAAGAGGAAATTAAGAGTCCCCTTCGGCGTTGCCGGTAGGGGACTAAAAAGAGTATTCCGAATCATTACTTTGGGTGAAAGGGGGCGGTCCCCCTGCACCCCCCCCCCCCTTCTAAATCCGCCTCTGATAAATATCACGATTTTAATCTAGTTTATGTACATGGTAGGTTTCACTAAAGTATAATGAGGGGTAATTCGAACACCCCTTTGTTGACTTATGGAAATCTTTGATAAAAGTATGTGTATTTCCGGTAACCCAGCAGACCCTATTTAACCCCCCCCCCTCATACTTTTCCGGCTCAATTTTTTTCTCGTCCGATTCATCCCCAGACAACAGCCAAGATGAAGCAGAAAACAAAGCCCCCCTCCCCCCTTTCGGAACTATTTGATTCTGTTGCTGTTTCTTATAAAACCAATTATCATACTAGTTTAAAAATATATATAAGGCACGGTCCATTTGATATTCTGTGGGGGGGGGGCTTGGGTTTTTTGTCGGAGCAAGATTACTTTTTTCGCCTCGGACCGGGGCAAAATTATTTTTTTTCTTGCAAAGTCGGAGCAAGGAAATTTTTTTTAACAAAGTGATGTGCATATATATTAAGAATGTTTGTGTTTTATCAATAGATATTATTTATATTTTTACTCAAAACTCTAAATATTAATATGTACTTTATTTTTATGCAAGTATTCAATTCAATTCTAAATAGAGACAAAAGATTTCTAAAATACAATTCTAAATAAACAAAAATTTATATAAGGTACATGAATATAAGAGGGTCTTTGGGGAAGGTCTTGTAGACAAATTTTAAATGCAGAATTGTAAAATGGTGAATAACTGAAGTTCTCCTTCCAATTAAGCTAATACAAGAACATAAAATTGAGACTCTATGGGATACATGCAAGATGTATTAATAGTTAGACATAAGTATTGTTAACACTTTTGATATCTTCAAATATCTGATTTCTGACATTAGGAAGTAATGATTGATAGAAAACTATGGGGAGCGACGCGAGCCAAAATTTTTTGATAGACTGAAAACTGTGGCGAGCGAATCCGGAAAAAATTCAAGAATTTTAGCAAAATTTTATGGTAATTCTTCAAATTCAGATTATTTGTAAGAGCAAGATTATTTTTTTCTATCACACCATAAGCAAATTTATTTTTTTCATCAAAATTCAGAGCAAAATTATTTTTTTCGAAAAAAACCCAAGCCCCCCCCCCCCCCCCAGAATATCAAATGGACCGTGCCTTATAGATAATCAATTCATTTCTTGCATATAGCATTTAAACCAAGAAATACAGGTCAAATTCAAATATGGGTCATGTCCCTCAATTATGTGTAGAGATATGCCCCTTGAAACTTATAAAAATTCAAAATTTTGCGGTTTCCGGATGTTTAAAGGAAAACCATTACTGATTATCAATTCATTCCTTGCATATAGCTATTACACCAAGAAATTCTTCGAATATGGGTCATGTCCCTCAAAAACGTGCAGTGTTATGCCCCTTGACACTTAGAAAATTCACAATTTTGTGGTCCAGTCATTTAAAAGAAAACTGATACAAATAATCAATTCATTCCTTGCATATACCATGTTTACCTTACACACCAAGAAATACAGGTCAACTTCAAATATGCTTCATGTCCCTCAATTACGTGCAAAGTTATGCCCCTTGAAACTTAGACAAATTCAAAATCTTGTGGTTTCTGGACATTAGAGGGACAACTGTTACAGATAATATTATAATTTCATCTCTTGAATGTAGCTATTATACCAAAAACTACAGGACAGGTTAGGTTTGAATATGGCTCAATTTTATGCAGAGTTATGCCCCTTCAAACTTGGAAAAAAAATCAATACTTTATGCTTGCCTGACATTTAAATGAAAACTGTAACAGGGAATATAATTATAGATATAGCTTTACGTTTAGAAATACAGAAATAAATTTGCTTATGGTATGACAGAAAAAAATAATCTTGTTCTTACAAGTAATCTGAATTTGAAGATTAACCATAAAATTCGCTGAAAATTCCTGAAAATTTTTTCAGCTCGCTTCGCTCGCCGCATTTTAACTTTCTATAAAAAAAATTTTGGATCGCTTCGCTCACCACAGTTTTCTGTAATGGCAAATTCATATGTGAAAAATATCAAAAGAATGCATGTGACTGAAACAATTAAAATGTGTAGCGTAGCCTTGAATGCGTAGTAATATCTTGGTAGCGTTCTATCTTAGACAAATCTTTGGTAGCGTGTCTTTCTTAGACAATCTTCAAACTTGTCGTCCCAGACGACTAAGTCACTGTAAAGTATTGGTACCACTCGTCCCAGACGAGAATTCAAGCCGTCCCAGACGACAAAGTATTAATTCACACTCGTCCCAGACGAGAAATATCCAAGTGTAGTTGAAATGAAACAAAGTTATAAAGTTAATATTATATTCACACTATGTACAACATCACAAAATAAATAAATCCAAGAGAAGCACAAGTAAAATGTTATCCTAGCATCACAATTCAACTAATCTGATATTCATAAAAACGGGGCTCTATTTATACTCTCACTCAGGGATTGACCCGAAGTAAACAAAGGTCGTGGCCTCTGATTGGTCAATTGGAATGATCGGCCAATACATACATAATTAATTAGGGATCGACCTTTCTATGAATACTAATTAGGTTATGAAACAACGATGTAATTAAACTGATAAATAAAGCTATTAAAAGTACAAATATGGCAATTATTACGATTAAATATTAAAGTTAAGATATTAAAGACAATTAATACAAACAAAGATAAACAAAATAATAGAAATTACAGTTGTAAAAGACGACACCCCCCCCCCCCCCTATCATACTTTTCTACAACTGCCCCCCGCTTAAGTTTGACCCCTGGCAAACAAAAATACAATATCATAAGAAAAGTATGAAAAATATACAATCAACAATAAAAAAAACAATGTCAAAATAACATTAATGTCAATAATGCATCAATTAATATATATGAAAAGTTTAAAGTTTGTAAAAATGTTCATAGTTTATAAATATCATCATCGAGGCATCTTCTCGGTTTACGTCCATCTTCTTATTACGGGAATTCCTAGTTACGTCCGTGATAAGATCCTTTTCGTAACTCATAAATTTCTTCTGTATCACGGGGATTCCTCGATACGTCCGTAATACTGTCCACAAGTTCGTCTATCTTCTTTATCACGGGGATTCCTCGATACGTCCGTGATAGAATCCTTGCCAAAGCATCAAAACATTCCAAACTACGGCAACTTATGAATGCATATGTAGTCACATGGTAATTTATTTTCACCGAATCTTCTTTATCACGGGGATTCCTTGATACGTCCGTGATTACATCCTATCCATACATCAATATCTTCTGTATCACGGGGATTCCTGGATACGTCCGTGATACTATCCTTAATCCGTTGTTAGTCCTGGTAAGATACGAATTTACGAGTCCCATCTTTCCACGGGGTTTCCTAAATGCGTCCGTGGTAAATCCAAAAACACAAATAACAAAGTTATAACGTAACTACTGGGATTCCAGAAGCGTCTGTAGTACACATCCTTGGAATAATTATGTCCACTTCTACACTAATTACTAAATAATCACTAATATTTACAAACTTATTCATTAATTAGCTCCAATTATGCTAATTACATCACTCCCTAAATCGTACAGGGCGTCGGATCACTCGACCACGCCTTGTTTTCACAGGTAAGTCAGGCGGCTCACTTTCATCCTGAACTCTGTCATCTGATTGGTCCTCTGGCGGCAGAACATTTTCTCGGGAAATAATGTCCTTTGATAACTCCTTAGGCGAGGGAAATAAAGTCTCTTTTTCTCCTGAAATATCTGGTTCAGATCTTTCACTCCTAGTTCGGAAGGACTTCAAATTGTCAACGTGAACAATCACTTTCTTCGAATTCTGCGGTAATTTAATCTCGTATAAGATTTCACTAATTCGTCTTGTAACAATCCATGGTCCCGTCCATTTCCTTGCTAACTTAGCTTTTGTTCCAGCAATAACTTTTGGTTGGTTCCGCCTTACCAAATCACCAATATCGAAATTTGTGTGTCTAATATTCCGGTCATAATGTTTCTTTTGACGTTCACTCATCACTTCAGTCTCCGATCTCACAAGGTCATATAATTCCTTTAACGAACTTTCAAGTTTTCTCACATAACCGAACGGCGTCATTTCCTGGCGTTCATTTGCGTCAAGAGCTTGCGTCATTATATCAACTGGAATACACATTTCTTCTCCATACACCATTCTATACGGAGATATTCCTGTAGTTTCGTGTGGAGTACTGTTATATGCAGTTACGGTACTATCAATGTATCTATCCCAGTCAGTTTGATGCACGGAGATATATTTTGACAACACATCCTTAATTGTTCTGTTAAGCCGCTCTACCATTCCATCGGACTTCGGATTATAAGCAGTAGTCCTTATTTATTTGTAAAAGCACACACAGTTCCTTGAATAAGCGGCTTTCAAACTGAGTACCTTGATCGGTATGTATCTCTCCTGGGCACCCATATCGTTTAATCCAACCACGAAACATGGTTTCGGCTACTGTTTCAGCTTCGATATTTCGCAAAGGAAACACTTCTGTATATTTAGTGAAATAATCCGCTATCACTAAGATGTATAAATATCCATTTTCAGATTTCGGAAAAGGGCCTGCTATATCCATGGCGATGCGTTCAAATTTGATACCACTTAAGAACTTTTTCATAAAGGCTCTCTTTTTCCTTGGCGGATTTTTCCTTTCTTCGCACACTTCACACGCGCACACATAATCATGGACACATCTTCTCAAATGAGGCCAATAATATTGACTGGCGTTCACTTTGGCATATGTTCTCCTTACTCCCATATGTCCTGATGTAGGCGAATCATGTAGGTGCCACAACACGACGTCACGCAACGTCCGAGGTACATATATTCTCAATCTTTCACGATCTCCCTCTATCCACTTAGTACACAATACACCATTTGACACACATAATAAATTCCATCTTGGATAATAAAACTTGAATTCAAATCCTCTTGCGGACACTGATTCAAATGGCGGTTTTTCACTTCCTTCCTCAATATGTCGCAATAAATGGCACAAGTCTCTATCACTTTCTTGATGTTTTCGTATATTATCATACGACAAAGCTTCCGACGGCTGTTTGACCTGTTTTGCCCTTGGGGTCCATTTCCTCGCTGTTTACCGGTTTTGTTCTGATTACTTGGCTTGGGGTCAACTTGATACACATCATGGCCGGTCACTGATTGTTCCGCTTGAGTGCTGTCATAATCAGGATACAATAATTGGCTAATTGACTCGTAATCACAACCGATATTTTCACTGTTAGAATTCAATCGTAGGTCACTTATGTGTTTAGGACACTCGGTATTGACTTTTGTCACGTCTTCTTTGCACTGTTTACAAATTCTATCATCTTGGGGCAATCTTGACATTGCGTCAGCATTCGCATGTCGCTTTCCAGGTCTATGTTGAATTTTAAACACATAAGGTCCCAATTGCTGTAACCATCTCGCAACTTGACCATCCGGGTCCTTGAATCTATGCAACCACACTAATGATCCATGATCAGTGCGAAGAAGAAATTCGCGTCCTAATAAATAATGTTTGAAATGTTTCACAAAGAACACAACTGCAAGCATTTCTCTCCTCGTAACACAATAATTTTTCTCTGCATTTGACAGGGTGCGGCTCGCATAAGCAATCACTTTCTCTTCACCATTTTGCACTTGCGATAACACTGCACCTATAGCTTCGTTACTTGCATCCGTATCCAAAATAAATTCTCCTCCCTTCACATCTGGGTAACCTAAAATCGGTGCATCGATCAGTTTTGACTTTAATAACTGAAATGCTTCTTCACACTCCTCACTCCATTCCCATGAACATTTTTTCGTTGTTAAAATGTGTAAACATTTCGCAATTTTCGCAAAATCCTTTATAAATCTGCGGTAGTAGGATACCAGTCCAAGAAAACTTCTGACTTCTGACACATTTTCTGGTCGCTTCCAGTTTTTAACTGCTTCAATTTTACCGGGATCTGTCTTTATCCCTTCCTCTGTCACGACATGTCCGAGAAAAGACACCTGCTTTCCAAAGAAACTGCACTTCTTTGCTTTCAGTTTTAAATTAGCCTGTTGTAACCTATCCATAACAAGGCCAATATCTTTCAAGTGTGAATCAAAATCAGCACTATACACAATAATATCATCCAAATATAACACAGTAATATTCCATTGTAATCCTTGTAACGCTTGTTCGATCACGCGCTGAAAAGTTGCCGGTGCATTGCACAATCCAAACGGCATCACTCTATATTGATATAAACCACCACGTGGTGTCGCAAAGGCAGTCTTTTCTTTGTCTTTCTCGTTCATCGGTATTTGATGGTATGCCATATTTAAATCTAACGAACTGAAACACTTAGATCCGGCTAAAGCATCCAAATCTTCTGCTACTCTAGGTATCGGGTAAGCATCCTTCACAGTTTTCGAATTAAGACGTCTGTAATCTACACAAACTCTCCAACTTTCATCTTTCTTTTGCACTAATACGAGTGGCGATGACCACGGGCTTGACGATTCTTCAATTAAACCTTGTTCCTTTAGTTTACTTATCTCAGTGTCCAATATCTCTCTCTTGAAAATAGGAACTCTCCGGACTTGTTCCTTAAACGGGGTTTCATCATTTAACTTTATGTAATGCTCCCCAATATTAGCTCTCTCCGGCGGTTTTTCGGGATCGGCGAACGCGCATTTTCGCCCTAGCAGAAATTTTCGAAACTTATCAGCTTCCTCACTTGAAAGATTCCTACATCCATCATTATATACACCGCGTAAAAACTCGGGCAATTCTTGCGAATTCTCACTCTCCTGAATACGACACACTGACTCCTGTTCCAATGGATCACTGATAAAATTAACTGGTGCCAATATCGCTATTTGTGTATTCCCCTTGACACTTATTTCTCGGTCACCAGGGTTAAAAACGCGCACATACAACACATTGTTTTTCGCGTTCACAAGCACATGTGCTAACACTAATCCATATGTATGGATAAACCTTTTCAAAGGCACTAATATTCCTTCACTGATATCAGATTCACAATTTAGTTTCGAACTCAATACACATTCATGTTTCGGCGGTACCACACTATCTTCAATAGTCACAACATTACAACCACGCCCTTCCTCGGCAAATGGCATTTCACAAAATACTAAAGAATCACTGCAATATTCCCACTGGCACTTATACTTCGTCATAAAATCTTGTCCTAGTAGATTACTCTTCACGCCTCCTACATACACTCGAAAATAAATGTTCGCATCACCAAATGTTAGTAGCATCCTTGCAGTTCCTAACAGCTTTAATTCACTTCCGTCCGCTTTTTCGAATTTTCGTATTGCCCTCTCTAGTACAGGTCTGTGCTCTGGGATGATACTATAATAAACATCCTCGGTAATAAATGTATTTACCTTCTACTAATCCATTTACTCTCATTCCACGTTTTCCTTTCACTTTAAATTCACTCACTTTTGAATGCATAAAATCCCTTTTACGTTGAAAATCACTTGGTAAATGGCTGTTCGTCTGTGTCTCCTTACATAAAACACTTGATTTCACATCTGTACTAGGCCTTTTTGGTGCACTGACCGACGCACGGCCTACTGCCTCGGTCCGTTCATGTTTAAAGGTCTCTGTCTGTACGTGTTACGTCCATTTCCACTTCTTGTAGGGCAATTTTGGTATGAATGGTCGGGCGTTTTGCACTTATAACAGTATCTCTTCGATCCGTTGGACTCTCGCCTTTCAGATTTCACTTCTCCGTTAATATTAGTCGTTTCGCGAGGTTTGTTCACTCCAAAAACAGATGGTTTATATTCACGTTTTGACTTCCTATTTTCAGTCAAACGAATACACTCTTCCTGCATAGACGCCATTATTGCATCCTGTAAAGTTTTCGGTCTCGTACGTTTCACTGCGAGTCTAAAATCCTCGTCAACACTACAATTATCCATGAAAGTTTTCATACTACTTTCTTGTTCATAT
Source organism: Pinctada fucata (assembly GCA_028142955.1). Taxonomy (NCBI): domain Eukaryota; kingdom Metazoa; phylum Mollusca; class Bivalvia; order Pterioida; family Pteriidae; genus Pinctada; species Pinctada fucata. The sequence goes on from AP027115.1 coordinate 33,762,272, forward strand.
TCTCTATTATTAGGGTACGCTCGACGGTATAAATCCTCTATAGCCTGACCAAAATCACGGAATGACTCAGAATCTCGTTTTCTACGCAGTTTGGCTTCGGCCATATAACTTTCTTTCATTGCACGGTGTCCAAATCGTTCGTCTAAAGCACTTTTCAAACTAGCATAATCACTACGTTGAAAATCCGACAATCCGTACGCATATGTTTCGGCCAGACCATGTAACACAGTAAATAACACTTTTCGTTTTCTCTCGTCACTCCACAGATTCAATTCTGCTATATTCTCAAAATAACGAATAAATTCGCTCCAAATATCGTCACCGTCGCCCTTAAACGTTCGTTTTACACCAATTTGAGTGACTGTTCGTTTGTCATCACGAGTAACATCCCTTGTAAAAGTATCAGGTGAGCGAAACGTCACACTTCTTCTCGGTTCACGTTTAGGAGTCGATCTCCTAGTATTTGGATTGTTCGAAGTCCGTTTAGTGTTTCTGGACACTAGTTTCACAATTATGCTCACGAGAATAATGCATAAAATACACAAACCACCAGAAATCAAAATTTCCTTTGTCAGACACAGTAGCATATATCCGGGAAAATACTGATATAACGCAAACAGTACCCCACTTCCTAGGAAAATTGTCACAATCCACATAGCGACAAATTTACACCAACCGGGTTCTGTTGTGTATTCGTCCGTTAATTGATCGCTAAAATGACCAGGTAAAGGTGTGCCCGTATAATTAGGCTCATTCCCTACACCTTTTACACATGTCAAGTCTTCATCGGCGTTTTCAAACTCTTTTAGTAAATTCCGTCGCACTGTTGACGGCGTTTCTCTGATTGGACGTTCCGGCGTCCTGGGCGTGTCACTAATTATCTGATCTGACATTCCCTCTGTCGTGTCCATGTCGCGAGGGGTATAGGAGGTTTTATCCCCCGTAAACATGATATCGATAATTACAAAAGAGTGAACAATTAACGCAAACACTACAAACAATTCCACAATTGTTTTTTTTTCACGACGGGCACTAAAAATAATATACACTAAGATAACAAAAATTCGCACAGAAAATCATATGAAATAACATATAAACACGTTTTTCTACAGAAAATATTTACACACCGAAAAATGCTCGAATTTGCACGTCACACTGAACTTTAAAACTCATGTACATTTCCGCCACACACTTCACATTTCTTTGTACGGTCACTGTACAAGCACTTCGGGAAAACTGCACAACAATTTTCACATTCTACTCTGGTATTTGCACGCACTGTTCTCACAAAATGCCAGAACCCTTTGTCAGTAATTTCATACACTCGCACTAGAACTTTTTCACTCTCCATTTTTTTTTCACAAATCGTCGAGTAACACAGATATAAATCACGTAAATCACGCACTATAAATTGAACACAACACTCGGAAAATCTATAATACACGACACTGATCACAACACAAAATATGTCGCGCACAAATAAACACTGAATATTCGCAAATCAACACAGAAAAATAATCGCGCACTTCTTACATAAAATTTTCACTTCACACGTAAGTCACAAAATTAACACACGGAATATACACAAAACGCGCACTACACACGGTATAGATTCCACAATGAATCGCCCACTACACACGGTATAAATTCCAAAATGAATCGCGCACTAATACACACTGTAAATCCCAAGGTAAAAACCTGAAATTTGAAAATACTGCAAAAGAAAATTCAGCGTTAGCAAATAATGAAATTATGTAAGCACCAGTGATTGGGATAAGCATGCGCCCTGCGCCATAGTCACATTTAATTCTTAAATGGCACATTTAAATTTTACTTAGTGCGCCAATGTGGCGCATTAGATTTTTAAACAAATTATGTAAATCTTCCGTTCTTTTATTCAACATTGGTGATGACTTCACCATATTCACTTATTAAAGGTTCTGCATACAATTTAATTTGTTTGCTTTTCGTGTCACTTGATACACCAGACAGTAATTTGAAAGTGTCATTTATTCAAAATCCCAATTTCAAATGTACGTACAAATGGACTTTACCAGTTAAAATGAATCGTGAACTTAATTGGTACACAAAACGCAAATTTCATAAAAAGTTTTGTCATTAGATTTGGATGTACTGTAGTTTTACAGCAGAGTTTTTGTGCAATTTTTTTTTGGGGGGGGGGGGGATTCAGGAATTTTTTAATTATAGCAACGAATCTTCAAGACGATCCTTTGAGACTGCGTCCCCCTATTTTCCATGTTAAAGTACAGAAAAGTTCGTTTAGACATTTTGAGTGGCGGGTGATGCACATTTTTCTATGTTCTTGTTTGTTCCGGTTTTTGTTTTGTTTTGTTTGTTTTTTTGCAAATTTCTCATGGCGCATTCATTTTCAACAATGGCACATTCATTTTGCAAATGGCACATTGATGTTCCAGGATATGGGGCCATTGTCACATTCACCTGATTGCCTATCCCGATCACTGAAGCACTATACTTTACCGTTTGAGAATTCAATACTTTACCTTCAAAATCCACTAATAAAATTTCCACTCACAGAAAAATAAATGCACAAAAAAATCCAGTGAATTCTATCCCACCGCTGCCAACCACTTGTAGCGTAGCCTTGAATGCGTAGTAATATCTTGGTAGCGTGTCTATCTTAGACAAATCTTTGGTAGCGTGTCTTTCTTAGACAATCTTCAAACTTGTCGTCCCAGACGACTAAGTCACTGTAAAGTATTGGTACCACTCGTCCCAGACGAGAATTCAAGCCGTCCCAGACGACAAAGTATTAATTCACACTCGTCCCAGACGAGAAATATCCAAGTGTAGTTGAAATGAAACAAAGTTATAAAGTTAATATTACATTCACACTATGTACAACATCACAAAATAAATAAATCCAAGAGAAGCACAAGTAACATGTTATCCTAGCATCACAATTCAACTAATCTGATATTCATAAAAACGGGGCTCTATTTATACTCTCACTCAGGGATTGACCCGAAGTAAACAAAGGTCGCGGCCTCTGATTGGTCAATTGGAATGATCGGCCAATACATACATAATTAATTAGGGATCGACCTTTCTATGAATACTAATTAGGTTATGAAACAACGATGTAATTAAACTGATAAATAAAGCTATTAAAAGTACAAATATGGCAATTATTACGATTAAATATTAAAGTTAAGATATTAAAGATAATTAATACAAACAAAGATAAACAAAATAATAGAAATTACAGTTTGTAAAAGACGACACCCCCCCTATCTAACTTATCTACAAATGCTTAAATACATTATCAATATGATTTATTACTATTAATAGATACATGTATCACCATAGAGTTTGATTTTATATACAAGCTTGGAAGGAGAATTTAAATCAGTTTTTCACTAGTTTTCATTTCTACATGTAAAACTTACATAAGGCCCTCTTACATGTTACATGACCTTATACACATTTTGTTTACTAAAAAATTATATATCGCATATTGTAAAAATCTTTCATTTTACTCAGTTTAGAAGTGAATACAAGTTTTACATAAAAATAATGTTCGGAGTAATTTAAGTAAAAATAAAAAATTTCTATTGAAAAAATACACAAACATTCTTAATATTCACATCAATTGTTATAAAAAAAATTTCTTGCTCCAAATTTGCAAGAAACATGAAAAAAAAAATAATTTTGCCCGGGTCCGGGGCGAAAAAAATAATCTTGCTCCAACAACCCCCCCCCCCCCAGAATATCAAATGGACCGTGCCTAACAGTTTACCTTAAATGTCCAGAAACCACAAAAGGAGTAAGTGCAGTAACCTGTCATTTCGGCCCTATTTTCAAAGTTGTTTATATATCCATAATATTCTAGTTTATAAAATGTCAAATGTATGGTGAGTCTAAATCATGACAGCTTTTTTCTTATTTTACAGTCCTACACTGAATAATACGTCGCTCAAAACGTCTAAAAACGCTGAAATCATTGAAAATATCAATAGATGCCAATTTTTCGATACAAAACTATGAAATCAAGCGGTAATCCAGGCCTTGCCCATAAATATTTTTGTGTCAATCGATGGATTTCTGATTGGCCTTTTAATTTGCATAAAAAAATCATGGGCGAGGCCTGGAGTATAGATGAAATTTTGAAGATTTGTGTGTAAAATACGATGATTTTCCTGAGTTTTGCGTCAGGCTAAATGACGTCAAAACATGATGTCATACATCACGCGCGTGACATTACGAGGGCTCAAAATTATCACACGGTATTTTCTCAAACATTCAACTTTGCAAAAACTGATAATTAATAATTCGTTTATCAAAAACATTTTTCGTCGAAATTATAGGGCCGATATGAGGGGATAGCTCACCTAGTCCTTTTGAATTTTTCTAAGTTTCAAGGGGTATAACTCTGCACAAAATTGAGGGACATGACCCATATTCAAACTTGACCTGTATTTCTTGGTGTTAAAGTTATATGCAAGAAATGAATTGTTTATCTGTAATAGTTTTCCTTTAAATGTTCGGAAACCACAGGTGGGACGGACGCACGCACACACGGACTGATACACGGACAGACAAGTGCATCACTATATACCCCCACCATTATATGGCGGAGGTATAATAATGAAAGGTATAAAACAGTAACATCAAATGCATAAACAAATTTGTTTGTAATTTTGGTATCAGAAAAACTGGACTCACAAAAATAAAGACACCCCATTTTACAACAAAATCACGGAATTTGATACTGACAAAAATTTCTGGTTATACGGTATTACGCTTATATAGTGTTGTACTGAAAATCGCCGACTTCGGAGACATCGCCCTCGGAACCTTCCAATTACGATACAGTGATGATTCGTTAGTCCGGACGAATTGGTTCCCGAGGAATTCGTCCGGATTAATGAATTTTCCGGATTACTGAATCATGTTAAAAATGTCAAAACTTGAGCGCGACATTCCGAAGGAAAGGGGGAGGGTCGGCCGTTTTTTGTGCGTGTGTGTACGGTTAAATTGTCTTGTAAACAAATAATTTCTCATCATAGATAATTTGATTAAATGTTTATGTCTTGAAAATAATGGATCACTTAATTTCTAGATATGTCTTTAAAGCATGAGCGCTAAGAAGTAGAAAAGGGGGTGGTTCGCGCGCCGCGGGATTTGTCTTCGCTTTTTAAGATCGTCTTGAAGTCAATACTTTTCTCATCATTGAAAATAAATATACGAGTACTTTTATTTCTTTATAATTCTAATCAAATTAATTGAAATGAATAGAGCACAATGCACAAGAATAAAGATAAAACGAAAGTGGAAGGAGGCCTCCGTTTTATTACGCTGAGATCAATATAGAGCGTTACTTTAACCTTTAAAATAAGAATAAAATTTTATCTAAACATCGACGCTCCGCGGGCGCCGATAGTACCAATACCTACCGAAACGCACCACTTTTCTTCTTGAAAATACGGAAATCATCGTCTGTCAAGAGCGGTTGATGGCCGTTTTCTATTCTATTTTAACTAAGAACAAGCCCTTAATATCTCAGCTAACGCTAACATTCAGTTCACTCTCATCTTCATCGTGATACAAACATTAAAATTATAAATATAAACTTTTAATTTGAAATGATTTTAGGGCGCGCATCTGTTCAAATTAATGATCGAACGCTACAAGCTGAAAAATGTCACAATAAGAATTAAGAAAGTGACTAAAAGAAGCGAACAATTAAGTCTTTAAATGCATAGATTTGATAACCACGTAAGTACGCGTACCCCAAGCCATTACTAGTACTGTAATCCCATCTGCCGGTTTTCAGGTAAATTTCTCCAGGTAAAAATTAATTGTTATGAAAACATGTCCCTGTAGATTTCTCCAGGTAAAAATTCATTGTTATGAAAACACGTCCGTGTAGATTTCTCCAGGTAAAAATTAATTGTTATGAAAACACGTCCGTAGTTGCCTATATCGTCCGGACTAACGGGACAAAATAACAAATTATCCGCACGTCCGTTCCCGAAAACTACCGTCCGGATCCGGAACGCGGATTTCCGGATTATCGGATCATTTTTGCACTATGCACGTTTGTTCCCTGAGAAATCGTCCGGAGTAACGAATTTTCCGGAGTAACGAATTCCGGACTAACGAATCATCACTGTAATCGATTATGATTTTGATAATCAATAATAATTGGGAAATTCAAAACATTGTAAGAATGATATATTTGCACCATTAAACCGTATTTTTGCTAAGGTCGTAACGATAACTGATATATATTAGACTTAGGTCAGTATGCACCCTTGTATGACACATTTTGCCGAGTTTCCATCAAATTTGCTGTCAATTATGGACAAATCTCGAAATATTTACAGAGAGAGAGAGAGAGAGAGAGAGAGAGAGAGAGAGAGAGAATTTTGTGCCCATAGTGTATTGCGTTCAATTTCTTAAAAAAAATTAAAATGCATTCAAGGCAGGGTTTTTTCTAGCCCCTGATGTCAGGGGCCTGGGCCGATGAAATTTCAAACAACAAAAAGATATATTCATGCAGTTCATCCCTTATCATATCAATTGTCTTTACATTTGTATTTTGAATTCCTCCTAGAGTTCAACTAACACGACATGTTTGTTCTACTTTAACTTTCCTTTCAGTTAAAGATACATAAATTGGAAAGGAATTTCTCGTTTTGGATAAAAGATTGGATTGGGAATTTTTAGGTCTAAAATTGGGAAAAAGTACCACTTTTTGGGGTTGGGAATAGGGCCGAATTTCGGCCCCCTACAGACCCTAAAAAAGTCCCTGCAAGGTCTATACTTTCATTAAGGTCTTACGTCCATGATACATCATGATACATGCATGTGTCACAGGGATTAATTTCCTGTGTCTCTGTCACATAAAAATCACCCATGACCCATTGATTTCTGATCGCTGCGTCCAACAGTGCGCATTATTCACTTTCATATAATGCACCCGTTGTAGTTCATGTTTTACATAAAACTTTCAAAAGTCGAGAAAATATACTAACTAAAGGAGCTGTAAGAATAAGCCTAGGGCTTGATTTTAGCCCCCTTCACACGGATCGGGCCACGGATAGCTATGTTCAAAATTTTCTATGACTCCACTACGGATAAATTAGTTGTAGGGGAGTCTTAGCAACCAATAGGGGAGTTGTTGCTATCCATAGGGGAGTCATAGCAACCCGTAGCTCATCAGTAGCAATCCGGGACCATTTTTGAGATAAAAATAGCTAAGTCAAACCAGTCCTACCACTCCGTACAGAAGTCGTAGCCATCCTCGCGCGAATCATGGCTATCCGTATTCCGAGTCATGGTAATCCTTAATAATTCGTACCTATCCGTATCTATCCCTACGCGTGTCATAGCCATCCGTATCTATTGATACGCGTATCGTAGCAAACCCTAGCAATGCATTTTCCCGTCTTTCTTACTATATACCTTCGATTCAAATTTGTGTGCAATGCTTATACAGAAACAGCAAACGTTAGAGAAGATAGAAAGGTTACGAATGGAAATGTACATCACAGGCTGTCGATATTTGTCAATCAAAAAATTAAAAATAGCAATCCAAGGACTGCTTATGTCGCCAGCGAAGCGGCCTATTTTTAAAAATTTGATCAAATATGTAGGTCAAGGTCACTTGGTTTAATATTTGTACATGTATCAGTGGGAATGTCTTGTCAAAGGAACTTACATGTGAAATATTACACCTCTTACTTGCCAATTAAAAGATATGGTCAATCTATTACTTTTAGAAAAAGGTCAATCAACTAGATGAAGGTCAAATTTTTGGGAATAAAAGAAAGGACCCATCACAAGAAGTACATGTGTATCAGCTGTACCACTTATTTATCAAAATTTTTAAAATTTAGAAGGCAATTCAGGGCATTTCCCGCCATTTAGACTCTATAAAATACCATAAAATCAAGTATATATTTTTGAAACTTACGGGTGTGCACCTTCAACATATTTCAACCGGTCCAAGAACGACATCGCCACCGGCTTTAGATGACGAAAGGACGGTAAAAACGGAAGTACAACAACACATCAACGTTTTACAGGTGCTTAAATAATCATTGATAGTACAAATAGGCTGGATTTAGGCCATGTAAAAATATTTGTATCCATTCACGTGTAAAATATTGAAAAGAAGGCGTCCTAACGTTACCGTAAATATGGAACGTGTTGTGATTACACTTACCGTCCTGTTCACTAAATCCAGAGCACCCTGTTAAACAAGAGGCCCAAGGGGGCCACATCGCTCACCTGAGGAGACTGTATGTATGTTTTCAATCAAAGTCAAGACCTGAAGGAAATCGCTTTTAGTGAAGCTTTGAGAAGGACAAGGTGTACAAGTTACTTCCTGTAAAGTTCAGTGACATTCTGTGCAGTAGTTTAAGAGGATAAGTCAAAAATGTGTCATTCAAATAGAGCCTATAGAGGACATCTTGGATTTCCAATCGGCTCGAAAAACACAAACTAAGTAGAGGGCAATTAGTACTTGCGTCCTGTGAAGTTTCAAGAAATTCTGTGAAGCAGTTTTAGAGGAGAAGTTGAAAATGTGTCAGCCAATCAGAGCCTGTGGCGGCCATCTTGAATTTCCGATAGGCTCCAAAAACGCAAACTTGATAGAGGGTATGAGTACTTGCATCCTGTGAAGTTTCATGAAATTCTGCGCAGCGGTTTCAGAGGAGAAGTCGAAAATTTGTCAGCCAATCAGAGCCTGTGGCGGCCATCTTGGATTTCTGATCAGCTCGAAAAACACAAACTTGGTAGAGAGCAATCAGTACTTGCTTCCTGTGAAGGTTTGTGAAATTCTATGCAGCCGTTTGAGAGGAGAAGTCGAAAATGTGTCAGTCAATCAGAGTCTGTGGCAGCCATCTTGGATTTCTGATTTTCTCGAAAAACACAAACTTAGTAGAGGGCATTGAGTACTTGCTTCCTGTGAAGTTTCATGATATTCTGTGCAGTGGTTATAGAAGAGAAGTTGAAAATGTGTCAGCCAATCAGAGCCTGTTGCAGCCATCTTGGATTTCCGATTGGCTTGAAAAACACAATTTGGTAGAGGGCATTGAGTAGTTGCTTCCCGTGAAGTTTCATGAAATTCTGTGCAGCGGTTTCAGAGGAGAAGTCGAGAATGTGTCAGCCAATTAGAGCCTGTGGCGGCCATCTTGGATTTCCAATCGGCTCCAAAAACACAAACTTGGTAGAAGGCATTGAGTACTTGCTTCCTGTGAAGTTTCATGAAATTCTGTGCAGCAGTTTCGGAGGAGAAGTCAAAAATGTGTCAGCCAATCAGAGCCTGTGGCGGCCATCTTGGATTTCCGATCGGCTCAAAAAACACAAACTTGGTAGAGGGCATTGAGTACTTGCTTCCTGTGAAGTTTTATTAAATTCTGTGACGCAGTTTCAGAAGAGAAGTCAAAAATGTGTCAGCCAATCAGAGCCTGTGGCGGCCATCTTGGATTTCCAATCGGCTTGAAAAACACAAATTTGATAGAGGGCATTGAGTACTTGCTTCCTGTGAAATTTCGTGAAATTCTGTGCAGCGGTTGCCGAAAAGATATCGAAAATGTTAAAAGTTTACGTCGGACGGACGGACGATGGACGGACGACGCGCTGTGACAATAGCTCACTTGAGCTTCGCTCAGGTGAGCTAAAAACAACAATACTTGTAGGGGACCATGATTTCTTCTTTCCTACCAAGTTTAACGAAAATCTGTTCAGTGGTTCTGGAGAAGAAGTTGAATATGTATGAAAATCATCCCCCCTTCTTCTTGAGTAATCTAAGTAACCCGAGAGAGATAGTTATACAGAAGCTAAAGCAAAATAACAGACCCCCTCCCCATCCTTTCACTGTGTTATTGATAACATTGATCTGTTCTTACATTAATATTTTGAGCTGCTCTCAATATTGTAATTTCATAGTTGTATATCTAAGTCTTCACAAGATAAATTTGAAAATACTTATTCATCTTTTTAAAATAATTTAGTTTCCTTTTCCATACCTATTTAATAATTCAAAATATATAACATTCAAATGAATCGATAATCCAAAAATTTAAACCTCAAAAACATAAATCTATATTAAAGAAAGACAACTCTTGCATACATGAACATGTACCAACTTATACGAAACTAAAGTTACCAGGGTACCAGAACTTGAACTTACAAGCCTTGGGTCCATGTTCACAGTAAACATATCTATTCATGATTGAAAAAATACTCATAAAAATCTGTTCAGCAGTTCTGGAGAAGAAGTTGAATATGTATGAAAATCACCCCCCCCCCTTTCCTTTTCACATAAGAAAATAATTCATAAAAAATCAAAAAATTAAAATTTCAGTATGAAATACATATCAAAGCATTAAGTAACTTAAATGTGATGAATTTGTAGTAAATGAATGTGTAAAACCATACACATATTGAGTTATTTAAAGAAATAGTGCAAAAATGTGCATTTCCGACAGAGTCCGAAAAAACGTCAAAAACGCGTCAAAAATTTGACTTCCGAGTGGAACCAAAAATAACAACACTTCTTAAGACATCTCTCTAGATCATTCTGATGCTTTCAGTTTGTCGATACGTGCTTTCGTTCTGAAGAAGAAGTTTGTCAAAGGAGGGTACCCCCTGTGACCTACTTTTGCCTCTGGTGGCGCCACCTGTTGATGGATCTGGACGAAAAACAACATCACTTGTAGGGGACCATGAGTACTTCATTCCTACCAAGTTTCATGAAAATCTTTTCAGTGGTTCTGGAGAAGAAGTTGAATATGTATGAAAATCACCCCCCCCCCCCTTCCTTTTCACATAAGAAAAAAATTAATAAAAAATCAAAAATGCAATGATCGCTGTGCGATATAAGTCCCCTACCGGCGGCATAAATTTATGACTTGCATCTCTGTTCATCAATTCATCTTCTGCAACAACAGCCAAGAAAAGTCTGGGAAACTGAATTCACGAAATTTGCTAAGTCCAAGGGCCATAACTCTTATGAAAATTAGTCAATCTAAATTAAACTCAAATCTGCATCACACTATAATGTATTCACATACAAAAAATTAGCTCATTACCTGCAATAATAGGCATGAAAAAGTCCGGAAAACTGAAAATTTCATGAAATTTGCTAAGTCCAAGGGCAATAACTCTTGTAAAAATAGGTCAATGGAAATCAAACTCAAACTTGGTCTGTATCACACTGAGGTGTATTCATTTACCAAAAATCAGTGCATTATTTGCAACAGAACTAAAGAAAAGTCCGTAAAACTGAAATTTCATAAAATTTGCTAAGTCCAAGGGCCATAACTCTTGTAAAAATAGGTAAATCTAAAGCAAACTCAAACTTGATCTGTATCCCATTGAGATTTATCCACATACCAAAAATGAATTCAATATACGCAACAACAGCGGAAAAAAGTCCGGAAAACTGAAACTTTCATAAAATTTGCTAAGTCCAAGGGCCATAACTCTTGTAAAATTAGGTCAATCGAAAGCAAACTCAAACTTGATCTGTATCCCATTGAGATATATTCACATACCAAAAATGAGTTCAATATATGCAACAACAGCGGAAAAAAGTCCGGAAAACTGAAACTTTCATAAAATTTGCTAAGTCCAAGGGTCATTACTCTTGTAAAATTAGGTCAATCGAAAGCAAACTCACACTTGGTCTGTATCCCATTGAGATATATCCACATACCAAAAATGAGTTCAATAAATGCAACAACAGCGGAAAAAAAGTCTGGAAAACTGAAATTTTCATAAAATTTGCTAAGTCCAAGGGACATAACTCTTGTAAAATTAGGTCAATCTAAAGCAAACTCAAACTTGATCTGTATCCCATTGAGATATATCCACATACCAAAAATGAGTTCAATATATGCAACAACAGCGGAAAAAAGTCCGGAAAACTGAAACTTTCATAAAATTTGCTTAGTCCAAGGGCCATAACTCTTGTAAAATTAGGTCAATCGAAAGCAAACTCAAACTTGATCTGTATCCCATTGAGATATATCCACATACCAAAAATGAGTTCAATATATGCAACAACAGCGGAAAAAAGTCCGGAAAACTGAAACTTTCATAAAATTTGCTAAGTCCAAGGGCCATAACTCTTGTAAAATTAGGTCAATCGAAAGCAAACTCAAACTTGATCTGTGTCCCATTGAGATATATCCACATACCAAAAATGAGTTCAATATATGCAACAACAGCGAAAAAAAGTCCGGAAAACTTAAAATGGGACAGACGGACAGACGGACAGACGGACGGACGGACAGACAGACAGACCGAGAGGAAACTAAGAGTCCCCTTCGGCGTTGCCGGTAGGGGACTAAAAAATCTAAATTTTAGAATAAAATACTTATCAAAGCATTTAGTAACTTAAATATGATAAATATGCAGTAAATGAATGTGTAAAATCATACACTTATTGAGTTATTTAAAGAAATAGTGCAAAAATGTGCATTTCTGACGAAGTCCGAAAAGACGTCAAAAACGCGTCAAAAATTTGACTTCCGAGTGGAACCAAAAATAACAACACTTCTTAAGACATCTCTCTAGTTCATCCTGATGCTTTCGGTTTGTCGATACGTGCCTCCGTTCTGAAGAAGAAGTTTGTCAAAGGAGGGTACCCCCTGTGACCTACTTTTGCCTCTGGTGGCGCCACCTGTTGATGGATCCGGACGAAAAACAACAACACTTGTAGGGGACCATGAGTACTTCATTCCTACCAAGTTTCATGAAAATCTTTTCAGTGGTTCTGGAGAAGAAGTCGAAAATGTTGAAAAGTTTACGACGGACGACGACGGACGACGACGGACGACGGACGACGGACGCCACGCTATGACAATAGCTCACTTTGAGCCTATGGCTCAGGTGAGCTAATAAAGGGAAGAAAAATTTTTTTAAGTAAAAAATGGAATTTAAGGTATTCAGATTATCTAAAAGTGCATAATAAGCTGACAAAATGGGAAAAAATGAAGAAAAAAATTTGAGGAGTGCTCGTGCCGGGACTTGAACCCACAAGCCTTGGGTCCATGTTCACAGTAAACATATCTATTCATGATTGAAAAAATACTCATTAAAATCTGTTCAGCAGTTCTGGAGAAGAAGTTGAATATGTATGAAAATCACCCCCCCCCCCCTTTCCTTTTCACATAAGAAAATAATTCATAAAAAATCAAAAAATTAAAATTTCAGTATGAAATACATATCAAAGCATTAAGTAACTTAAATGTGATGAATTTGTAGTAAATGAATGTGTAAAACCATACACATATTGAGTTATTTAAAGAAATAGTGCAAAAATGTGCATTTCCGACAGAGTCCGAAAAAACGTCAAAAACGCGTCAAAAATTTGACTTCCGAGTGGAACCAAAAATAACAACACTTCTTAAGACATCTCTCTAGATCATTCTGATGCTTTCAGTTTGTCGATACGTGCTTTCGTTCTGAAGAAGAAGTTTGTCAAAGGAGGGTACCCCCTGTGACCTACTTTTGCCTCTGGTGGCGCCACCTGTTGATGGACCTGGACGAAAAACAACATCACTTGTAGGGGACCATGAGTACTTCATTCCTACCAAGTTTCATGAAAATCTTTTCAGTGGTTCTGGAGAAGAAGTTGAATATGTATGAAAATCACCCCCCCCCCCTTCCTTTTCACATAAGAAAAAAATTAATAAAAAATCAAAAAATCTAAATTTTAGAATAAAATACTTATCAAAGCATTTAGTAACTTAAATATGATAAATATGCAGTAAATGAATGTGTAAAATCATACACTTATTGAGTTATTTAAAGAAATAGTGCAAAAATGTGCATTTCTGACGAAGTCCGAAAAGACGTCATAAACGCGTCAAAAATTTGACTTCCGAGTGGAACCAAAAATAACAACACTTCTTAAGACATCTCTCTAGTTCATCCTGATGCTTTCGGTTTGTCGATACGTGCCTCCGTTCTGAAGAAGAAGTTTGTCAAAGGAGGGTACCCCCTGTGACCTACTTTTGCCTCTGGTGGCGCCACCTGTTGATGGATCCGGACGAAAAACAACAACACTTGTAGGGGACCATGAGTACTTCATTCCTACCAAGTTTCATGAAAATCTTTTCAGTGGTTCTGGAGAAGAAGTCGAAAATGTTGAAAAGTTTACGACGGACGACGGACGACGACGGACGACGACGGACGACGGACGCCACGCTATGACAATAGCTCACTTTGAGCCTATGGCTCAGGTGAGCTAAAAATGGCAATTTATTCTGTCGTTTAAAGAATTTTCCTCTTAATTATTGTTACCGAGAATTGACCTCCTTTAATAGTAACTGGAAATTAACTTCAACTTACCCTAGCAGCTGCTTTCAAACCGCAATATGAAAAATAAAATGTCTACGGGAATTTCCCATGTTAATTTCAAGCCGTCGCCATTTTGTTCTCTGTGTTAACAATAGTAAACAGTGACGTCAAACTGCCCGACGTCACGCATTTTCTGCGATTTTACTATAGACTTTTTATTTTCTGTCCTATTTCTAACTTACTTAACGTGCAGCCATAAAAATGGTATTTTCTGTTACGACTAAAGGAGTACTATAAAATTGATATCCTTTTGGAAGATGACAATATCATATTTTAGAGAAAACCGGGAAAACAGGGTGCTCTGGATTTAGTGAACAGGACAGTAAATATTTAGCGGGTACCTTTTGAATAATTTAACTTCTTTTATAAGTAATGATTGAAAATGACACACAGCAGGTTTTTTTTTTCTGCAGTTGAAATAAAAACTTCTCATCGGCGGCGGTATCTGAGAAACGACTGATCAATTTTATATGGCTTTACCTGCTCTTGCTAAGCAATTGCTGTGCGAAGAGCAAACATTTACATGACTCGGGTCAGATTTCCTATAGACAAGTCGGTCTACCGAGTTTTTGATCTCAATAGACCGACCAGAATAACTAAAGACATTGTCTATCAGTCCTCTAACTGTTAATTTCGCACACTGATCAGTGCTACGTCCCCTTCATAGCTTTGCCATAGTTCATATTAGATGGATCGCATCCAGTCAAAATTCTAGTGATTTATAGGGCTGGGTATTGCGGCCCAAAAAACGTATTGCGATATTTTGCGATACAAGATTTCATATTGCGATTTATTGCAATATTTAATCCTTTTATAAATAGCATAATTTTGATAGAAAAACACTAAAACAATACACAGTCTATCTTTGTATCATCAGTATTATTACTGATTCTATTTTAGTCAAATTTGGGATCACAGAAAATAGAGAAACAAAGTCGTAAACAATTAAATAAAAGTCGTGTTCTTTTCACAAATACAAACAGTTGAAACTTGGAAAAGAAAAAAAGAAAACTGCCAGGCTTCATCAATACAAGCCAATGTGGAGCACGATAATGATGTGAAACGTAACCAGGATTTTTTTTATTATT
Source organism: Pinctada fucata (assembly GCA_028142955.1). Lineage (NCBI taxonomy): Eukaryota > Metazoa > Mollusca > Bivalvia > Pterioida > Pteriidae > Pinctada > Pinctada fucata. Next base: position 33,777,721 of record AP027115.1, read on the forward strand.
ATTCGGGGAAGGTGTCTGTGTCTGACCCATTTGAGAAAATGTCTAAAATTGTTATTTTTCCTAATACAAATTCTCACCAAAGTCTAACCCTCTTTAATAACACTGCTAATTCATTTATTTGCTTGAGCTGAACAAAGTATGAAATGCACGTAGACTGTGCTGACTTCCAGGTTTTCATGTGATTTTTTAAAATAATTTCTCTTCGGGAATTTAAGAGTGATTTTGGAGGAAAAATATAGGAAATTTGGCATTTGGAAGGGGCCGAAAAAAAAAAAACACTAGACAGTCGGAACTAACAAATAATGTCAAAAGATGGGAAACTAGCTGAGTTCAAGAATCATGTTGTTTTGAAGTTAACCATTAAAACCGTTGCGAAATAATTTAGAATATAAATGACAGATCGTCATATCGTCAGCTCATATTTCTTCTGACTGAGAACGTGAATCTCTGGTTGCTCAATGAAACGCCATAAGAACATATATTTTATTGAAATAAGGATGAATTCGATTGTTGAAACGTATATTTGTTTGTCGTTTTTGACCAGGATACTTTCTATGTAACGATTACTCTGTAAAGTAAAATATTGAACTCGAACCGGTATTTCGAAAAACGTACCACGAAAATATCGCGGTGCACTAATATGACAATAAAATTGCACAGTCCTAGTGATTTACTCCTTTATTTTTTCTACATTTGTTGGGGCGGATCGGAACGTGAAAATGGGTACCTGTAAAAACTTGTGTTCGAAAAGACCCCGTGTTGTATTAACAAGAGATTTATACAATCATGAGACATTGTACTCAAAATCAAAGGACAAATGTTTGTAGACATAGTATAAATGTAATGTTAACAGGGATTAATCTACCTCTGTGTCCTGCGTCTCTGACGCATAAAAATCGCTCAGGATCCATTGATTTCCGATCGCTGCGTCCCACATCACAGCATTGTTCACTTTCGTATAATGCGTCCGTTTTAGTTCATGACATGTTGACATAAATTAAACATTCAAAGTCGAGAAAGTTTATTTACAGTATTTATTTAGCTGTATAACGTGAAAATGTCTCTTGTTTACATTTTGACAGCTTTTTTAAACCTATCAGACCTGTTACAGGTATATCGTATGAGAAATCATTGCGGAGCAACATTTTTAAAAGTAACATGCAGTGCGAGGCGTGTCTACTTCTTGATATAATTCGGATTCAGATGTAAAATATGCAATATATTTATAAAAAAATTCTTCCATTGTAAACTTAACATGACATTATGAATGAAATTTATTGAAATCGTTTTGCACCATAAGTGTACCGTCTTTGTATAACGTATATACATGATAGAATTCGTTTGTTTGGATAACGTTTTACTATACACATGTTCTAAGCATCACTAACTTACTAAACAAACAATCAATATACTTAATTCGGCAAAATAAGGTTAGACATTTATTTTGTGGTACTTATAGAGGACGCAGTCCGCGCCACAGGCGCGGACGTAGTCCTCATCAAGGTAATACGTGTATATATATAGGAAAAATGGTGTTTTTCAATTGAATTCTATGCTATACCTATAGGTTCCAAAACCGTGGTCAATGACGTCATTCTCCCCATTGCCCATTTGATCGGCGTGAAGCGCAAGCTTATTTTTTTGACAATGTCACTTGACTACAGAATGAAACCCATCGATGACCATGATTTCTCAATCTCCTTTGAATATTGTTTGTTTGGCTTACTCCTTCAGTGTCCCAATGTATGATTTGTACTTTGCTTCACGTAATACTGACATTGCACCATCATTTCCCACATATATCATATTTAGTCCGAATATCCTCTTTGAAAATTACAACGTGACGTCAGAATGCGACTTCAGCATACTACTTTGTTTCGCGGACTTTCTTTCATTGACAGCTTCCACAGAAAAATCCATGGTTAAACTTATTATGCTGGGATAAAAATATAGCAATCCAAGGAATGCTTGTGTCGTCTGCGAAGCGGTTTGATTATTATTCTAGAAAGTGGATCAAAATTATTGGTATCAGTAGAAAAGTCTTGTCAAATGAAATTCATTTGAATAAGAGTCCCCTTCGGCGTTGCCGGTAGGGGACTAAATATCAGACCTCTTAATTACAAATTAAAAGATATGGTCATTCTCAATATTTCAGAAAAGAGTGTCAATCATCTAGGTCAAGGTCACTACGTAAAAATTGGCAACAAAAAGGTCTCATCATAAGAAATATTAAACACCTTTCACCAACCAATTTATCTTAATTTCTTAGTAAAGAAGGTCAAATAGCTAGGTCAAGGTCAAAAGGTAAAAAATTTCGGTATATGTAGAATGGCATTGTTACAAGGAAAATACATGTGAAATATCAAAGCCCTATCACCTACCAATAAAAAGATATAGCCAATTTTACTTTTCTTGAAAAGTAGGTCAAATATCTAGGTCAAGGTTACAAGGTCAAATATTATGGTCTGTGTAGAAAGGTCTTGTCACAAGGAATACAGATGTGGAATACCAAAGCCCTATCACTTACCAATCAAAAGATATATACAATCTTAATTTTTTTGAAAAGTAGGTCAAATATGAAGGTCAAGGTCAATAGGTAAAAAAATTATGGTAAGTGTAGAAAGGCGTTGTTACAAGGAATAAACATGTGAAATATCAAAGCCCCTATCACTTACCAATCAAAAGATATAGCGAATCTTATCTTTTTTTCAAAAGTAGGTCAAATATCTAGGTCAAGGTCACAAGGTCAAAATTATGGTATGTGTAGAAAGGTCTTGCCACAAGGATTGCATGTGTGAAATATCAAAGTCCTAACACTTACCAATCAAAAGATATATCCATTCTTAATTTTTTTGAAAAGTAGGTCAAATATGTAGGTCAAGGTCATTAGGTCAAAAATTATGGTATGTGTAGGAAGGTCTTGTCACAAGGAATACACATGTGAAAAATCAAAGCCCTATCACTTACCAATCAAAAGTTATGGGCTGTGACAACCAAAGTGTGACAGACAGACAGACGGACGGACTGACAGACGGACGGACGGACAGACGGACAATGGACAAAGTGATCCCTAAGTGTCGCTATGCTTCGCAGGTGACACAAAAAAACAAACAAAAAATATCAACGTGATCAGCGACTTACCGAACTTCATTCTGCTTTCGAGGATGATTTGCAGCTGATGGTTTGATACCTGTAGATCGAATAAATGTGGTTTCTCTCCACATATATAAGATCTACATGTAGAATCTACAGGAAATCTATGAAGTGTAAATCCCAACACAAACCTCTAAATGTCTGCTTCCTTTGGTTCTGTTTACAACGCGTCACAACTTACGTCATCATTAACAGTATTTAGTACAAATGGGTCAACACAGCTGGGGCTCTGTTCAAAGTATGAAGTATATATTTTTTTTCTGTCAGAAATAAGGCTGGGTATTTTTCCCCTTGGAGGTAAATCATATGCGGATCCAAGGTTATTCAAATAAGGGAAAGGGGTGAAGACTTCAGATTTTTTTAGAAGGGGGGTGATTGTATTCAAAAAAAGGGGGGGGGGGGGGGGGGGGGGGGGCAGGGGGTAGATTTCTACTTACTTCTCTCCACTGTCGCGCCCCTTCCTCCCTTCTCCCACCTCCAAACCTCTCCCTCCCTCCCTTCTGCCACCCTCCAGCTGCCTTCTTCCTCCCCTCTCATTCATCCTTGTCTTTTATTGGGGTGGGGAGCAGACATGGGGTATCTCTCTCTGCCCCCTTATCTCCCCTCCCGCACCCTTCCTTTTTCCCCTTCCCTCCCTCCCCCTCCCTCTCTCCTTCCTCCCGCCCCCTCCCCCTCCCTTTCACCCTCTTTTAAAGTAAAGGAATGAGCAAGAATTTTGTCTTCAGATATTACATTGGAAATTCATTCACATTATTTAGAAGGGAAACTCCTGTAATACTAATGTTATACTGTACTGTAAGTTTTAACCCCCTTCTCCAGATCATCCCATAAAACGATATAATAGACGGCGCCGAAAAGGAAGTTTTCTCTCTCTTCTACATTTTGAATGTTAATCTATCCGGTGAAAGTAAAAGGGGAGAGGGGTGGGTGGATGCAAGGGGGGATACATATTCCTGATACAACAACTGACATTTCATCACCCAATGAAATTTAAAAAACAAACATTTAAAAGTTTAATTGAATTCATTGAATAATCAAGATACATGTTAATCTTACAATATATCAATACTTCAGAAAACGGTTTCTTTTTTTTAATTCTAATGGTTTGTGCCCACAGTTTTCTTGCCCGAGTTCTCTTTTCCTTGGTTTTTGTCAAGGTCCAAGGAATTAAAATGTATAGATTAAGATGGCATCACTTGATCTTTTCTTATCTGTCATTTATGTTCAGTGGCGGATCCAGCGCCCCCTTTGCTGGGGGTCAAGGGACGAATTTTGCCGATTTTTAATGAAAATTTTTGGGTCATTGTTTTTTGTCAAATTTTGGGTCATTGCCGGGGGGCTGACCACCCCCCCCCCCCCGCCGCGCAACCCCCCCCCCCCTCTGAATCCGCCACTGATGTTTCAAAATTAAGCATTGCAATTTCATGTTTACTGAATGTTTTGTGACATTGAGAATTGTTTCCCCACATTTACGAGTTATGCGCATGCTGTCGATCCAGAAATTGTCTATAATACCCCCTCTCCTGTAGATTATTCTGGAATTCAAGAAAAAAAAAATTAATGTAAGACTGATAGGTTTATGGTCACTTCGTACCATAACCAACTCGTACCTTCGTCACTTCGTACCCAAAATTTACCAACTCGTACCATAACCATTTCGTACCATGACCAACTCGTACCAAAATAAAAAGTCAATTCGTACCCATTGCGAATTCATAGGTACAACTCGTAACCAATTTGATTCCAACTCGTACCATAACATTCTCGTACCATAACCAACTCGTACCACACAGAATCTCGTACCAATTGACATTATCTCATACCATAACAAACTCGTACCAAATTTTATTTCAGCTCGTACCATTACATACATGTACTAGTGCCATTAACAACTCGTACCACACATAATCTCTTACCTAATGACATTAATATCATAACCAACTCGAATCACCTAGAATCTCGTACCCATTTACATTTACTCGAATCATAACCAACTTGTAACACACATAATCTCGTACCTATTGACATGAACTCTTTAATAACCAACTCAAATTACCCAGAATCTCGTACCCATTAACATTTACCATGTTTACTCGAATCATAACCAACTCGAATCACCCATCTATGTAGCGTATATTGTAAACATGGTAAATGTTAATGGGTACGAGATTCTGGGTAATTTGAGTTGGTTATTAAAGAGTTCATGTCAATAGGTACGAGATTATGTGTGTTACAAGTTGGTTATGATTCGAGTAAATGTAAATGGGTACGAGATTCTAGGTGATTCGAGTTGGTTATGATATTAATGTCATTAGGTAAGAGATTATGTGTGGTACGAGTTGTTAATGGCACTAGTACATGTATGTACTGGTACGAGCTGAAATAAAATTTGGTACGAGTTTGTTATGGTATGAGATAATGTCAATTGGTACGAGATTCTGTGTGGTACGAGTTGGTTATGGTACGAGAATGTTATGGTACGAGTTGGAATCAAATTGGTTACGAGTTGTACCTATGAATTCGCAATGGGTACGAATTGACTTTTTATTTTGGTACGAGTTGGTCATGGTACGAAATGGTTATGGTACGAGTTGGTAAATTTTGGGTACGAAGTGACGAAGGTACGAGTTGGTTATGGTACGAAGTGACCATAAACCTATCAGTCTTACATTAATTTTTTTTTTCTTGAATTCCAGAATAATCTACAGGAGAGGGGGTATTATAGACAATTTCTGGATCGACAGCATGCGCATAACTCGTAAATGTGGGGAAACAATTCTCAATGTCACAAAACATTCAGTAAACATGAAATTGCAATGCTTAATTTTGAAACATCAGTGGCGGATTCAGAGGGGGGGGGGGGTTGCGCGGCGGGGGGGGGGGGGGTGGTCAGCCCCCCGGCAATGACCCAAAATTTGACAAAAAACAATGACCCAAAAATTTTCATTAAAAATCGGCAAAATTCGTCCCTTGACCCCCAGCAAAGGGGGCGCTGGATCCGCCACTGAACATAAATGACAGATAAGAAAAGATCAAGTGATGCCATCTTAATCTATACATTTTAATTCCTTGGACCTTGACAAAAACCAAGGAAAAGAGAACTCGGGCAAGAAAACTGTGGGCACAAACCATTAGAATTAAAAAAAAGAAACCGTTTTCTGAAGTATTGATATATTGTAAGATTAACATGTATCTTGATTATTCAATGAATTCAATTAAACTTTTAAATGTTTGTTTTTTAAATTTCATTGGGTGATGAAATGTCAGTTGTTGTATCAGGAATATGTATCCCCCCTTGCATCCACCCACCCCTCTCCCCTTTTACTTTCACCGGATAGATTAACATTCAAAATGTAGAAGAGAGAGAAAACTTCCTTTTCGGCGCCGTCTATTATATCGTTTTATGGGATGATCTGGAGAAGGGGGTTAAAACTTACAGTACAGTATAACATTAGTATTACAGGAGTTTCCCTTCTAAATAATGTGAATGAATTTCCAATGTAATATCTGAAGACAAAATTCTTGCTCATTCCTTTACTTTAAAAGAGGGTGAAAGGGAGGGGGAGGGGGCGGGAGGAAGGAGAGAGGGAGGGGGAGGGAGGGAAGGGGAAAAAGGAAGGGTGCGGGAGGGGAGATAAGGGGGCAGAGAGAGATACCCCATGTCTGCTCCCCACCCCAATAAAAGACAAGGATGAATGAGAGGGGAGGAAGAAGGCAGCTGGAGGGTGGCAGAAGGGAGGGAGGGAGAGGTTTGGAGGTGGGAGAAGGGAGGAAGGGGCGCGACAGTGGAGAGAAGTAAGTAGAAATCTACCCCCTGCCCCCCCCCCCCTTTTTTTGAATACAATCACCCCCCTTCTAAAAAAATCTGAAGTCTTCACCCCTTTCCCTTATTTGAATAACCTTGGATCCGCATATGATTTACCTCCAAGGGGAAAAATACCCAGCCTTATTTCTGACAGAAAAAAAATATATACTTCATACTTTGAACAGAGCCCCAGCTGTGTTGACCCATTTGTACTAAATACTGTTAATGATGACGTAAGTTGTGACGCGTTGTAAACAGAACCAAAGGAAGCAGACATTTAGAGGTTTGTGTTGGGATTTACACTTCATAGATTTCCTGTAGATTCTACATGTAGATCTTATATATGTGGAGAGAAACCACATTTATTCGATCTACAGGTATCAAACCATCAGCTGCAAATCATCCTCGAAAGCAGAATGAAGTTCTGTAAGTCGCTGATCACGTTGATATTTTTTGTTTGTTTTTTTGTGTCACCTGCGAAGCATAGCGACACTTAGGGATCACTTTGTCCATTGTCCGTCTGTCCGTCCGTCCGTCTGTCAGTCCGTCCGTCTGTCTGTCTGTCACACTTTGGTTGTCACAGCCCATAACTTTTGATTGGTAAGTGATAGGGCTTTGATTTTTCACATGTGTATTCCTTGTGACAAGACCTTCCTACACATACCATAATTTTTGACCTAATGACCTTGACCTACATATTTGACCTACTTTTCAAAAAAATTAAGAATGGATATATCTTTTGATTGGTAAGTGTTAGGACTTTGATATTTCACACATGCAATCCTTGTGGCAAGACCTTTCTACACATACCATAATTTTGACCTTGTGACCTTGACCTAGATATTTGACCTACTTTTGAAAAAAAGATAAGATTCGCTATATCTTTTGATTGGTAAGTGATAGGGGCTTTGATATTTCACATGTTTATTCCTTGTAACAACGCCCTATCACCTACCAATAAAAAGATATAGCCAATTTTACTTTTCTTGAAAAGTAGGTCAAATATCTAGGTCAAGGTTACAAGGTCAAATATTATGGTCTGTGTAGAAAGGTCTTGTCACAAGGAATACAGATGTGGAATACCAAAGCCCTATCACTTACCAATCAAAAGATATAGTTTTATAGTTGAAACTTCTTCACTCACTACTTTTTTTCTTATATAAGCAACTAGCTGAAAAGCCACATTAAACTGTTCCATGGTAACTGTAGTAAATAAACAGTCATATAGCTTCGTCACATCTTTTTTGTAAAGATCACTTGACAACAATTCATTGAATTTAACATAAAATGAATTTATTGCTTTGTTGTCTATTTGGTCTTGTTTGAATGCATCCGTTTTATATTGAACTAATTTCCACCACACCTTGCTAACAAACTGTTTTACATTATCAGGATGATCTTTGAGGTAATTTACGGCTAAATTTTCATTTTCCTGAATTTGATTGGCTGGTGATGCATGTTTTATTGTCTCGATTGCTGAAATTATGTCAACTCCTGCTGGTAATTCAACATGTTCCTCAACATTATCCGAATAACTGTCAATGAGTTCCAACATTGCCTCTTCATCGCCCTCTTCCTCAGAAGTATCGTTTTCCGTTACACTAGCAATGAAAGGCGTGCTCACTGGATCGTAGTCAATGTTACAAAAACTTTCTGTGCAACATACATTATCGTCTGTATATTCTTTTGTTACATTTTCGTAGAAACGAAGGATATTCGCTGGAGGTCGCTGAATATATTCTTTCTTGAAATTTTGTATATGTAACCCTTTCTTTGTAGTCGCTCTGCTTACTGCTACGACTAATTGTCCGTACTGGAATATCCCTCTACAGTCAATATCTACTCTTTCAAGCGACATGCCCTGGCACTTGTGGATTGTTGCAGCAAATCCTAGTTTTAATGGTAACTGTGTTCGGCACCCTTTATCTTTCTTTATATATGGATCGTACTTTTTAAAAGCATATGGCATGATAGACACATTACCTACTGATGCAAAATGCACAACTACGCACTTATCTTTGCACTCAACAGTATGACCAGTAAGCCCGTTCACTAGGGTGTCTGACAAATTCACTGTCAAAATGACTGGACATCCAATTTTTAAGTGTAACTGTTTGGGTATATCCAATCCCGAGCATTCTCCCTCGTCAGTGCAACTGTACACCTTTTCCTCACCTGAAATAATGAGAACCAACAATGTAAAATGACTGCATATTTATGGTGACATGCTGTTACTAAAAATGTATATTCAAGATATGTTGATGCAAGAAAAGTTATTGTGGCATGCCTATAAATGAAGTCATATATATTGGAAATATATGCATGAAATCCTCATAAAAAGTGTTACAATTAGTGAATAGTCCTGATTATGTATTACGTTTGCACGATTATTTCAAACACAAACATGAAGCCGATAGTGCATGTAGTGTAACACATGCTTTTTGCGTAAATTTCACAGTCTCAATGCAGACAGTTTACTTTGACTCGCTCGATATTTGTGTTTGAAAAAATCATGCAACGTCAACATTATACAAGTTTATCACATTCTCATTGAGATTATAATTTTTTTGCAGGTTGTTAAGAAATTTGGAAGTGCGGAACGGTGGAAAAATATTGGCAAGTGACCTTGTAGACCGATTCAATTTACAGAAAGGCCACAAACAGATACATGAAGTACCATTGGCTAAAAAGCTTCACAAACTTTTTCCCGACATTGAAGTTGTGCGATGCAGGAAGGGGAAATCCCACATGGGTAGGAAGTATGTTGGAATATGTTTTGATACCACCATATTCCATGAAGTGATAACTTCGTCCAATCTTTGCACATTTGTTGAACCGGACACTGTGATTTTAGAGACAACAGGCAATGTAGTGAGACTAGGAATACTCACAAAAACGAAATGCAATGGCAATATTGTGATCAAAGAAGTGACGATAGATTTTAACAAAAATCAGTGGGCACTCAAAGTTCTTGGAAAAGAGATTGACTTGAAGGAATTAGAGGTAGATAACTCTTTCCCCATATTGACAACTAAAGAATATTCAGTGATTTTGAAATGTGTCAGAAGTGTTGATATTTGCATTGGATTAGAGTGCCCCTCGGCTAAATTTATTCCCCGTTACATAGTACAGGAACAAATAACAAGACAAGATGGTGAAACTGAAAGAAGAATTAGGTGTTCAACGTGTAAAGGAGTGGCTGGGTGGTTATCTGAAAATTATGCTTGTGTTCGGTGCAGAAAATCACTGAATGTCTTCAAAAACTGTGACAATAACATTATTGATTTGAATCTGAAGGATGATCAAGATTTATCTCGTATTCTGGATGCTATATTTCCAAAAGCACCACCACAAATGAAGGCAATGTTAGAAGCACAATACAATGCACTGAGTGTTCAAGATCCAAGACAAAGGCGCTGGGATAGTGACATGATAAAATGTTGTTTGAATTTATGGACAAGGAGTCCCCAGTCGTACAAGGATCTAAAAGACAGCAATATTTTAATTCTTCCATCAGGAAGGCAATTACAGAGGTACAAGAATGCCACACCTCTAGATACAGGCATTAATAGTGAAATACTTCACTGGATGTCCAAAACAGCAGACAGGCAAAAAGTACCCAAATTCGGAAGATATGGAGGCTTAATTCACGACGAGACCAGAATTCAACAGGATCTTGTCATGAATACAAAGGGGAATAAGAATGAGCTTGTTGGATGGATAGACACTGGTGATGAAGGGCAGGACATTCGGATATTGAAAGAGGGAACAGTGCAACAAACACTTGCAACAGAAGTCTTTCAAGTATACTTTCTTGGATACACAGGATTTCGCTTCCCTGTAGCACACTACCCAACAGGGGGGATAACAGCTGCAGAAATCTATATACTGCTGTATGACATAATATCTGCATTGCAGTCATGGGGATTCTTTGTGGATTATGTTTTACAAGATGGGGGCCAACAAAACAGAGAGTTCATAAAGATGCACTTTAAAAATGAAGAAGATGCGGAAAAGAAAAATTTCTGCAGCGTGAACATCGTTAATCCTGAGCAAAAGTTGGCACATTCCCAAGACTATTCTCACAATATCAAGAAATTACGAAATGCGGTGTTGAGCAGTGGAGTGAATGGAACCAGAGCCATTAAGAAAGGAGACCACTTCATAATGTGGCAGCAATGGCTAGATGCTGCAAAGTGGGATGATGATACAAATTCCAGAAAACTGCACTACAAAATAACCCCCTCCCATCTCCATCCTGATTCTGCCGAAAAGATGCGAAATCACCTCGCAGAGGAAATGCTTGATTCGGACATGCTGAATTTGATGCAGCAATATAAACAACATCTTCAAAATCGACCAGAGTTAAATTCTGCTATCGAGTTCTTAGAGAACACTAGTAAGTTAATTACCATTTTCAAGGACAAAAGACCAATCTTTAGTGTGAAAGACACAAGAGTTGCTACTCTACTACAAGTGAGAGAATGGTTCCAAACATGGAAATCAGACAATCAAGCCCTGGGTGGATCCAAGAAAGAGAAAGAGAAGAGTTTACCCAGTCAGAAGTGTTTAAATGACATAGACTGCCTAATCGGGAGCTTTGTTGAGGTTGTGAAAGTCCATGTCAATAGATTTCCTGGCGAGGGAATTTACCCATCTCGCTTCAACTCCGACGTCATTGAAAATAACTTCTGCCAAGTGAGAGGCCTACACAATGGTAATATGACCAATCCTAATTACCAAAACTATGAGACTACAATGAACAGTGTTATCTTGGGCCAAACAAGTATTTCCAGGGGACGTAAATCAAACGCTGGACAACAGAGTGCAAACCCATACCCAATGGAAGTGAAAATTCCGAACACAATTCCGAAAAAAAGGAAACCACTCACAGACGTGACAAACTTGGCCAATGACAATAATGTACAATTCCTTCCGCCATCAAAGAAGAATTGCATTTGGTGGTAAATGGTGGTAAGTTGACTAGTAGTACTATAGTGATGTTATGACTGAAAGAAACATTATATAATAAATAATTATCACCAAGAATAGCAATCTCATACCGTCCATTTCTGTGAGACATTTTCCATTCCATATGTCGACATTCTCTCTGCGTGACATAAGCTTCATTGGAGTTTCACCAGGAGGCAATGTTCTTTTCAAACGCAGGATAAGATTTTCTGATTCCTTACTCAGATTCCCTCTAAAAAATAAGTAATGAGTCTATCAAATTTAATACACATATACACTCTATCAATAACAATTCAATTATTAGGTGTAGTAAAATTTGTTTCACCAGTGATCCATTCAAATAATTATTGTAATTGACAGCCATGTTTATAATGATGAATCATGGGAGTCCAATTTAACCAAAGTGGGGACAACATGCTTGACAAACATCAGGAATTTAAGACAAATACTACCATACAGCTAGCTAGGCAGCACACAGTCAAAATAAATTTAATTAAGGCTATTCTCATTTTTCACACAATTAATTGACACTGATACCTTGCTATTTCATGAATTGCTTGGATCAGATCTGGCTCAGACTGGCGAAATATCTCACTAAGTTGCTCACAGTGGAAATACTGCAACAGGATACTTATAGAATAACTGTCTTTTGGAATGTGATTATACTGTGATAACCTACAATGGATCCAGGAATTATGTTCCATAATGCGCGTTAGCGCATTATGAGAAACATAATTCCTGGATCCATTGTAGGTTATCACAGTATAATCATATTCCAAAAGACAGTTATTATATATATTTACATTCCAGTTTTTCACGCTTGAATGACGTTGAAATACGAATAAAACTCCGTTGCTAAGGCTCTGTTACTACGTACCGTCAAAGTTCAAATCAAGCCAAGTTACTATGACGTCATAGCTCAAACCACGCCACCATGGTTATACTCCTATAATCACAGTGTAAATTCTATACAAATGAATGTGCATATGTAAATATTTTCTGTGATGCTTTGCCCATCGTCTCCATACTCAGGTGTTGGAACTGGGGGAAGTTGTAAAAAATCGCCAGCCAAAACAACCTACAATATTCATAGAAATTAATCACATGACCTAAAATATTTATATCAATATATCATATAATTGGTTTCTTTAAATATTTCAAAACTTTATAATATGTGCAAATTTAGCTTCAACTTGCTCATTATAAAATGGAACCATTCATATAAAAGATGTTAAATAACTCTTGTTGCAGTTATCTCCCTTACAAAATCACACTCAACCTATAAATCTGTCAATCATAGCAGTTTCGGTTCATATGTACTCAGTTTACAAACATATATCAGTTTTAATACATTTGTATGTTTATCTTATACAAAATAAAATTATTTTGTTACTTAAGTTAATTGCCATTGGAAAAACTTGATAGCCCGATGCATGAGGCTATACAATATGTAGAGCTGCCTTATGAACTATGCAATGGGCAAGTAAAATTGTCTCTGGGCTACTTGTTTGAAAATTGTTTTCATGAAGACTTTTGTACGGTTTGTATTTCATCATTTCTGTGCCCCTGGTCTGAAAGCTCTAGGGGGAGATTGTTTTGTCAATCTGCCTGTTTTCGATCTGTTTGTCTGTCAATTCCATCTTGCTTATACTGGTATATTAAAAGTTTGGATGGTGATACATGTATTAGTAAAAAGAAGGGAGGAGATCTCCAACAAGAACTTTGACTATACATGTGTTAGTTCACATTTGGGATCATATGGGCTACTCATGCACACTTCACTGATATCACATGCCCCTTGGGGAGGTCAGCAGTGTCAAAAATGGTACATATTTTTGCATTTATGAAATTATGACTGACTCGACTATCAGCTAGGCGTATGATAGCCACTTTGTTAGTGGGCCACAGGTTCAATTCTACATGCACTCACTAAATTTTCTCCGGCCTGTTTATACTTTTTCACTGTTACAATTCTTATAATATGTATTGACTTGTTGCTAATGGGTTCATCTGTGTTTCACGCCCTCATCTTGTTATACAATACTTTATAGGGATATAATTATTTATCATGCTATTTTCATTACCTGTACGCCACCAAATGGCTTTTCCACTCGTCTTATTCTTCGAAATATATGCTCAATCTGGTGGAGCAGCTTGCAACTTAGCATCGAAATCTCATCTAAAATCAAAAGTAAATACGAGATCAGAAATCCATAAAAATAATTTAATGCTTACTCTGGTGATTCATTATATAACATTTTGACAGCTTATTTATTGCTGTACATAAAGGCGACAGCATGGATTATGTTACAGGAAAGTGGTAATTATACAAATAATGAAATATACATGTATACACATGTAACTATTTTACCAATGTGAATAAATGTATTAATTTTCCTGCGATGCAGCATATGAAAACTGGCAAATATTTTTCAGTGAATGGCACTGGTGACTTGCTGGAAAATTTTGACCTCTAACACCAAAGTTCAAGTCAGATGACACATATAATTATGTCAAGAAGAGGGGAAGGAGGCATTTGTAATCCCCCCCCTTGACAGTAGGATTAACCCCCCCTCCTTTTCTAAGAAAAAAATATGTAAGCCCTTGTTGATGAATGACAGTAGGATCAACCCCCCTACTTTTCTAAGAAAAAATATGTAAGCCCTTGTTCATGATTTATGTGATATATCTGATTCCTTTCTAAGCAAAAGTTTTGCAACCCCCCCCCCCCCCCACGATGTTGAGTAACTTACCGATGATCAGTGCTTGGACGGTACAAATGTTGATCCTGTACCCATCATAATATTCGGAATGCATGAGCAGGTCAACCAATTCTTCGTTCTGGTGTCGTCCGTCAGCCAAACCACAGAATCTGTGGATTGTGGTTACAGGTGGAACGTCAGGACCGGCTATCGATGTCAATTTGCTCTTAAGAATTGTCGCTGAAATGCCTGTGGTGCTTGTTACAGCAACTTGCTTTCCATCAATAAGAAACCGCTCGACGATTTGGGCCAGTACATGCGTTTTCCCCGTCCCCGGTGGACCAGTAATGAGTAAATTATGTCCCTCATCTGCTTTTTTCAACAGCGATGCCATTTTCCCGATGTTTTTATCGTATTCTTTCTGACTCGATTACCGTCTCTTACGACATGTCCCGAGAGAATACAAACGAGGCCATTCACTGCGGATCGGTTTAAAGGTCATACAGGTTCAAATGAAAGGTCATGTTGTCAGTAGATGTCCAGATTCGTCGAGAGCGTTGATTTCGTGAAAAAGCGAAGGGAAAATAGGGGTAAGCAGCAAGAAGGTGTTAATATTCAAAGAGAATAGACTTTCCTTGATCGATCGGTACCAAGTTTTTGTCGATGCATGCAAAATTAGCGGAGATAGCGATGTGTGATTGTGGTCGAGTCGAAAGTGAAAGTCATCCCTTTTTTCTCCCTTGACTTACGGATTGGCTTGATTTGCTGGATTTGTTGGGAAAACCTCCATGTAAGGTGGCCCCTGTGGTCCCGACCAGTAGACCGAGAACAGGCCAAAATTTTATTCTTGAGTTGGTATTTACCAATTTGGTCTGTTCTCTGTCTACAGTTTATAGACTGAATGAACTCGAAACATTACCTGAAACACAACTTTTTGCCAACGAGCTATTCCATGTTCGGGGCAATTCTGGCGACAAGTGGACATGAATTTGTATCCTTCTTTCTGATTGGTTGGTTCTCCTTTTCACTGGATTACAGACGTTTCCCCCATTTCTGTTTCGCTCCACAATTATTCACCCGACTTTCAGATCGCGGCCACAGGCACCAGATTCCTAGAGAGAAAACTATAACCCATCTAAAACGCCCTTTCTCTTCTCTTTATCCTATTAAAGGATAGAGTAAAGAGAAGAGAAACGGGAGTTTAAAAAAAAAAAAAAGATGTGGTTTTAATTTTTTTCTAGGAATCTGGCGCCTGTGATCGCGGCCCGAGGTTTCTATCCAAATTTATTTAAGCTTTGTATTTTATTCTGCATGATATGAAACATGGCAAAGCCATCACCGCGCGCCAGCTAGTTAATAAATAATGAATTCTAGATGAAAACTAGCTGATAAGTAAATTCATAATTGATTGTATAACTTCAAAAAAATATATTATAATAAGAAAAAATATACATAACTCAAGTTATTTTAATAGCACCGTGAAAAGGTAAACAACAACAACCACGTTCACTGTTTTTGTTTGGTTTTTTTTCTTCTTCTTTTTTCAAGTGACATACATTCGCCTTTGATCAAATTCAATGTACATCACTTGAAAAAAAACTGAAGTTCTGGATGCACCCAAGTGTATGTATGTTCAAGTTCGTCAACGAAAAAAAAAAGAATACTGTTTCAGATACTCGATGAACGAAAGTAAAAAGAAACCCGAAACAACAGAAAAAAATAAATTCCAGATCGTGATCGAATAACCCAGATTACCCCAATAGGTTGGGAAGGGGATCCCTTTCTTTGTCACCTTACTGAGTGAAAAATATGCCTTGACTTTCAGAAAGATTCAGGCGCGGATCCAGAGTGGAAGCGGGGGGGGGGGGGTTGTGTCGACCCAAAGGGTCGATTCGAGGCACGAAGTGCCGAGCGGGGGAGGATACGAGAGGGGGTTGCCCCCTCCTGTAGGAAAACGGGCAAAAAGGGCTTATTACATATGATCCTCCATAAAATCATCAGAACTGGACTTAGAACCCTGAATCTCAGGAGTGTCAGAACAAATCGAATCTAAGGCTTTCCTATCATTTCTAACAGACGCACAGGCATGTGGCTTAAGTTCTTATTTCTTCTTAAGCTTCAAACACTCACCAATAACATGGCCATTTTCCTTACAATAATTGCATGTAGGAAGCGACCCCACTTCTTTGGATGCCTAAGAACGGACCGGACGTAGAACCATCTTGAGATGGTGACTGGGAACTAATGGATGACTGAGACTCTTGCAAAAGGGTAGGGGCAAAAGTGACCATTTTTGGCCCCAATCAGAATTTTTTAAAAAGTTATATTTTCTTATTCATTATGCTTCTTCTAAACAAAAAATGACAAATTTTGTGTGATTTCTTGAAAACCGTGCCTTTCAGGGCAAAATGATTTAAAGTTTAGCACTATGTCTTCACATTAGAAATTCTGATTTTTGGCAAGGGACACACCTACAGTTGTAAGCCCTAGAGCAAGGGCGTGTAACAGGTTCATACTCATATGGGACATTCCTTTTTATATTCTGAATGTACATGGAAAGTATGTTTGTTACATGCGCTTGCTCTATATATACTATAAACTATTATGTTAAAATCTGGTTGTTATCATTTTACTACTAATTTCTATAGTAGTGGGCAATTTTGGCGGGAAATAACACTCATAATAGTTGATTATATATTTTTTCGATTCAGTTTCAATAAACAACAATATATCTATTCTTATTTGAAAGATAAAAAATTGTATGAAAACAATTTTTGAAAATAGCAAAAAATGGGGCCAAAAACGGCAGATTTTGCCCCTACCCCTTTTCTGCGCTATCACTATATTTACTTTTTGACACGAATTTTTTCTTATGAGTGAGAGCATGCGTATCAGACAAAACAGCGAAGTATTAGTTGCACAATTAAAATGATAATTTTAAAGTGCAAACATCCATTGTCTGGTACATTTGTACCACTGACATATTGCCGGAAAAACTCATTTTGTGACCTTGAAATCAGCATTTACCAGCTGCAAACATAATGTCAAAAACTAGTCATTCCCTTATTGTGTCCATAGCACTTTCTACATAGACATAGCGTCAGATAGTGCATGATTTTTATATATTTTCATTTCCATGCTTCATTAACATCGACGGCGGGTGCGGCTAGCCAACAGGGGATGCTTACTCCTCCCGGGCACCTGATCCCACCTCTAGCTTGCTAGGGGTCCGTCGATGCTCAACATAGTGCTCTATTGTGAGTGCTGTTGAGATTATCATCAGGATCTTCTTTAACTCATTGTAACACATGTATTATGTTAAGAAACATGCATAAAATGTACTTTCATATTAATATTCCTAAGCAGTTAACAAATTAATCATCTCACCGACATCTGGTCTCTGGATTTAATGACCATAACTATATCTAAATTCGATTTTCTTTCTAATAGTTCAATGTACGACAAGCGTGGATTTGACGGAGGTTATGGCGGACAATATATCTGAGCCAATCAGATTCGCCTTACCCTCTTGACAACGGCTGTGAGTGGGCGGGGCTTGGAAGGGTGAATTTACAAGATTTTCGAATTTAACATGTTTAATTTTTCATCGAAGACATATTGAGATGTGTGGTTCCTCTTAATTACGTGCACTGATGTTGTTGGTTGTTGTTACCCGCCTCGATACGTGGTCACTCGTGTGGAAAAAAGTATATTCTTTTAAGATGAAAGTTGTTTTTTGAAATTAACCCATCCCTCTTGTTACTTTGCACAATAAAATTAGAAAGAATACTCCACTATCAATTAACTTTCTGCACCATTAATTCTATTATTTGTGATGACATCTGCGAGGTTTTGTCAAAATGTCGACTATCAATTAACTTTCTGCACCATTAATTCTATTATTTGTGATGACATCTGCGAGGTTTTGTCAAAATGTCGACTATCAATTAACTTTCTGCACCATTAATTCTATTATTTGTGATGACATCTGCGAGGTTTTGTCAAAATCTCGACTATCAATTAACTTTCTGCACCATTAATTCTATTATTTGTGATGACATCTGCGAGGTTTTGTCAAAATCTCGACTATCAATTAACTTTCTGCACCATTAATTCTATTATTTGTGATGACATCTGCGAGGTTTTGTCAAAATCTCGACTATCAATTAACTTTCTGCACCATTAATTCTATTATTTGTGATGACATCTGCGAGGTTTTGTCAAAATGTCGACTATCAATTAACTTTCTGCACCATTAATTCTATTATTTGTGATGACATCTGCGAGGTTTTGTCAAAATCTCGACTATCAATTAACTTTCTGCACCATTAATTCTATTATTTGTGATGACATCTGCGAGGTTTTGTCAAAATCTCGACTATCAATTAACTTTCTGCACCATTAATTCTATTATTTGTGATGACATCTGCGAGGTTTTGTCAAAATCTCGACTATCAATTAACTTTCTGCACCATTAATTCTATTATTTGTGATGACATCTGCGAGGTTTTGTCAAAATCTCGACTATCAATTAACTTTCTGCACCATTAATTCTATTATTTGTGATGACATCTGCGAGGTTTTGTCAAAATCTCGACTATCAATTAACTTTCTGCACCATTAATTCTATTATTTTTTATGACATCTGCGAGGTTTTGTCAAAATCTCGACTATCAATTAACTTTCTGCACCATTAATTCTATTATTTGTGATGACATCTGCGAGGTTTTGTCAAAATCTCGACTATCAATTAACTTTCTGCACCATTAATTCTATTATTTGTGATGACATCTGCGAGGTTTTGTCAAAATCTCGACTATCAATTAACTTTCTGCACCATTAATTCTATTATTTGTGATGACATCTGCGAGGTTTTGTCAAAATCTCGACTATCAATAAACTTTCTGCACCATTAATTCTATTATTTGTGATGACATCTGCGAGGTTTTGTCAAAATCTCGACTATCAATTAACTTTCTGCACCATTAATTCTATTATTTGTGATGACATCTGCGAGGTTTTGTCAAAATGTCGACTATCAATTAACTTTCTGCACCATTAATTCTATTATTTGTGATGACATCTGCGAGGTTTTGTCAAAATCTCGACTATCAATTAACTTTCTGCACCATTAATTCTATTATTTGTGATGACATCTGCGAGGTTTTGTCAAAATCTCGACTATCAATTAACTTTCTGCACCATTAATTCTATTATTTGTGATGACATCTGCGAGGTTTTGTCAAAATCTCGACTATCAATTAACTTTCTGCACCATTAATTCTATTATTTGTGATGACATCTGCGAGGTTTTGTCAAAATCTCGACTATCAATTAACTTTCTGCACCATTAATTCTATTATTTGTGATGACATCTGCGAGGTTTTGTCAAAATCTCGACTATCAATTAACTTTCTGCACCATTAATTCTATTATTTGTGATGACATCTGCGAGGTTTTGTCAAAATCTCGACTATCAATTAACTTTCTGCACCATTAATTCTATTATTTGTGATGACATCTGCGAGGTTTTGACAAAATCTCGACTATCAATTAACTTTCTGCACCATTAATTCTATTATTTGTGATGACATCTGCGAGGTTTTGTCAAAATCTCGACTATCAATTAACTTTCTGCACCATTAATTCTATTATTTGTGATGACATCTGCGAGGTTTTGACAAAATCGGTCAAGATTTACGAATTTTATGAGGATTTATGCATGATATTGTTGATAAAACGAACCAAAAACTGATGACGTCAGAGTTCTTTACGGAACACCAGACAGTAATCAATTTTGAATTTCGGTTGAATAAAGCAGTCGAAGACTTAATGGCTGATGGATGTATCTTGATATGGACCAAACACATAAAAACTAATGTTGTTAGAATAGACGAATATGTTTTTATCATGAATAGATCCATAAACACGCGATTTTGGTTGGAATTGAACAAAAAGTACCGTATAACCAGAATTTTCGCGAGAAACTAATTTTCGCTATATTCGTGAATGATTTGGGATCGCAAAAAAATATTCTCGCGAAAAATTGTGTTAAATAAAGTATAAGATGAATTGGTTATTCAGTGACATTTTGTTTTTGTTGTACTTGTGTCGTTCTTCACATATCCTGACTAAACATAAAGCAAAGTAGTTCGAGTGAATTGTTATGATAGAAATAACTGAAACTAATAATGGAAGATACAAAAGAATTGCAAAAATTTGTACTCGCGAAAATAAAGACACCCTTTTTTACCATGAAATCGCGAAATTTGATACTCGCGAAACCCTTTTGTACCATGAAATCGCGAAATTTGATACTCGCGAAAATTTCTGGTATACGGTATACGAAACAAAATGATGCCGTTTTCTCCCTTAATGATGACCTGACTTTGAATGGTTCAAAGATGAAAGTACATAATGATATAGAGGTAGACATGCACATGAAAATAGAACATGTCTTCCTTATCAAAATACACGAAAAGATATTTAAATTTTGTACAGATGAGAGGTGTTTTATTTCTTTAAGAATGTCAAATTTATGGTGGTCATCTGACGACATCTTTACTTTTTGCTACCTGTTCCGTGACCTAGAACCTTTCGTATTTCAAAAGAGGATTTGAAAGGTTGTAATTGACCAAACGTAATGGAAATTTGAATATGTATTATAAATTATACGTACTATAAGGAAATTAACATTGTTTTTATCAAAGTCTCTGGACCTCTCCTTAAATTATGTTGTCCATGAACTTTCGGAACAGCCCTCATATATAGACGGAAGTGCAACCCAATCAATAAGACAATACATTGGACAAAACATTTTAAATTATGCTTGTCATTAGTATAATTTACCGAAGTGCTAATTTTTTGTTTAACTACAAGATAGAACGGAATAAGTATTGTTTACAATATATATTTAAATTCATTGATTAACTCTTTAAAACGTTTTCTGGCGTTATTCTCTAGAATTTGAAGCTATAATTAGGACAAGATAATATCGAGTTAAGAGTATTTCGCCTTTGTTTATCAAAAAGATTTGAATTGAGATCGATAAGCATCGCCCACCATGAAAAAATCTGGTAAAACAGGAAATGATGAATTGTACATGTATTTATGCAGCGTCAACTTGACCAAATTACTGGCATAAATAAAGGAGTACATTGTTTTGTCAAGTTCGGTAAGTTACCTCACACTAAAGTTATGTTGGTATGCTTTACAGGAATCACGTCTCCACATCAGTATGACTGTCCGTCCGTCCGTCCGATCGTTCGTCCGCTCGCGATCGCCACCTAACCCATCTCCGAACAGATTTTTTTCGCTATTTATTGTAATGGTCTGCGGAAAAAAAGTTTGTCTTTACCCCGGTTCACCCCGGAACCATCCATGCCTGAGTTCGCATGGTTGATCGGCACATGATATAAATATCAATTTACTTGTACATCATGTACATTGTATTCATTCGCCACCTTTTACTTACAATCCAAGCGCGGAACTAGAGGAGATTGGGTGTCAAAATACTGATTTTTCCCGTTTTCACGCAAAATTATCTAAAAAAAAACATAATTATACTGACATCCCCATCCCACCCCACCCCCTCAGAAGGCTTTCTTTGGATCTTTTTTGCTGGATCCGCCCGAGTCATCTCTTGCGATTCTTAATCCGATAATCTCAATCAAACCGGAAAATGCTATATTCGTAGCATTTTACATTATTTATGAAAATTTGTGAATAATTTATCATGTTTAAATAAAGATTTGTACATTACAGCGCTTGGCTTTTACCATTATATTTCACTTATCATTTTCATACAAAGAAAGGGAAAGATAAAAAAAAATATGGATTTGTAATAAAATATTCCTTTGATTTTGCTGATTGTAAAGATTCAATGTTTTTCCTTTTAACCGTTGACAAGTAACTGTTTTATGAATATTGATTTTATTTGAATATTTATAGATATAGAAAAATGAGATGACGAGCATATAAGAGAACAGTTATATGCGACAGAAATTCATACATTTGTCACATGGTGCTTGTTTTCTAGGTAAGTATTACTATCTAAATTCATTAAATAAATAAATTCTTAATTCAGGGGTTTTGGTGGGAGGGGTTAGGTGAAAAGGTTAAAGGTTAGGATGTCAATTATGAAATGGACTAAAATGATAATTTTTTTATCATTTTTTTCAATTGAGATCGATCAGAATTGTTTGTGTTATCGCCTAACATGAAAAAAAATCTGGTAAAGGAGGAAATGATATACCGTATAACCAGAAATTTTCTTGAGTATCAAAGTTCGCCATTTTATGGTGAAATAGGGTGTCTTTATTTTCGCGAGTACAATTTTTCGCGATTCCTAAATAAGAACCAAATATATACATATGATGTTACTGTTTTGTACCTTTGATTATTTATGTATTAGTTATTTCTATCATGAGAGCACACTCAATTCACTTCTCTTTACATCTAATCAGGAAAAATGAACTATGGCACATGTGCAATATGAACAAATGAAACGGATAGATCAACCTTGTCAAACACAATTTTTTGCGAGAATAATTTTTCGCGATTCAAAATCACTCGTGAATAGTGCGAAAATTAGTATCTCGCGAAAAATTCTGGTTATACGGTATATTGTTAATGTATGTATAGAGCGTCAACCTTACTTTAGAAGCATATAGTAAGGTCATGTCTTTATTGTTTTCAGTTTTGCGTCCTCGTGTTGGTAGGTTTTGTGGCGAAAGTCATAAAACAAAAAAAAAAAAAAAACAAACAAAAAAAAAAAACAAACAAAAGAAAAAAAAAAAAAAGAAAATTAGAACAATAGATAAAATAAGATAAAATGTGTTTTCTACAAAAATGAAAGAGAAGTTGATTTCCGAGTGGTTATTATGCATTAAAAAATGAATAAAAAGTTTTCAATGTTTAATTAAACGTCTTCAATTTCATTAGCATCATTTAAAAGCAGATAAATTTACAGCATTGACCAAGTACATCCATTTCAATTCATATGGATTAAATGCTTAGAAAATCGAAACGATTTAAACTATGTCCTGTAAAATATTTGGACTGATGAGTAGCCATTGAATAATTTCAGGGGTGGTATTGTCATAGTTGAAGTTATATTAACAGGCTTTAAAGGAGCAATATGGGATAAAATCTACCACCGATGTGATAATGAGGGATTTATTTTTTGTGATTTTCTGTGTTTCGTCGTCAGCATATTCCATTTCAGGTAAGAATTTTTACTATGGTTATTATTTTTTTATAGGTTAAATTAAAGACTTGATGGAGCTGTTAAGATAATGGCTTAATTCAGAAATGAAAGCTCTCGATTATTTCCCGTGCGCTGAACTACCATAATAGGAAAGAGGCGGTTAGGATAAAAATATAAGAATAAGAAGATTCCTTTTTGACATTTTTCAAGCTGACGAACTTCGGACTCAAGGGGTCATATAAAAGAAATCAAGTGCGATTAGAAAAGTAAAATCTGAACACACAATAGACGAAATGACCGTGGAATGCTTTAAATATGTATATTCACACATTAAAATAAATGAATTCTAACAAAATTTAATTTTGGTTAATTGAGATAACGTTAACAATTTACACTTGTGACATAGTCCCTTCCAAGTGCTATGTTCGAATACCGCAGTCCGCGAACGCAAAAATGTCTAAGAATTAATTTACCTTTTTTATGCTCGCGGACTTCAGACATCGCATTTCGAAGGGACTTTGTAACAAACGCAAAATATAAATTCTATTCCAATGAACTTAGAGTACTCTGCGTAAAGAATTTATTTGTTTTTAGGTCATATTGAAAGTTTTCCATTTTCATATCGTCCATGTGTGATTTGAATTAACGTTTTTAGTCGCGCCTGATTTCTTTTACATGACCCCTAAAGTGCGACATTCGGAGTACGTTAACTTGAAAAACGTCCATTAGGTAATCTGCTTACATTTCGTTAACTCTGTTAAAATAAGCGGTTGAAGAGGAAGGGGAACTGATCACTGTAAACTTCAACTATCTAGCGAACATAACAAAAGAGGGATTATTTTACACGGAGGATCCCGGATCTGAAGGCCCCCTCTTTAAAAACTCATAAATCGACGAATTCAATGCAATTTGTATTACTTTTTACAGAAAATGACTTTAATTATTTAACTTTCTTTTGTATTCAAATACAGTTATGTTACTATCTGAGAAGAGGTATTCGGCAAAAATAAATCGTCATCAATTCCGGCATTGGATGAGAAGAATCTTACACCACCGCGAGGGAGAGATGGCGATTTCTCAAACCGAGTGTACAAGTCTTGCAAGACCATGACGAGGCTTCCCGAGTTATTGACAAGCAGAAGTTTTACACGAGGGTTGAGAATTAGCCATCCTTCCCTCCCTCACGGTGGTGTTTGATTGTTTTCCCTAACGTCGTTTACTACATGTATAAAAACAGCTTAAAGTGTATGTTAAAATCATATGTTTGTTGCCATACTTCCATAGCGTTGCTAGACAGTGCATGTTTTGTAGATATTGTTTTCATTTTTGTGCGTGTACATCGACGGCGGGTGCGACTAGCCAAACAGGAGATGCTTACTCCTACCGGGCACCGGATGTCACCTCCAGCTTGCTAGGGGTCGGTCGATGCTCAATTTGGCTTTCCTACCAAAGTGAATCTCAGACACAGCCGTAATTCATTTCAGTAGTGCCGTCTGGTTTAATTTTTTTTTTGAATTTGAGTTTGTGCTATTAATTTGCAGAGTTCGCGGCTCAAATTTCCTGTATGGTCGATTCAGTAGCAAAATTAAATAAACTCGATGACCAAAACAACATTGGAGGGATGGTGCTCAGATGTTAACCTTCTTCGATTTCGATGACATTTTTACATGAAAATACAATTTTCCGAAATAGCCAACTAATACATATGATATCAAATTATATAATAAGTGTCTTATTTTGTGTGTTTATGCAGAAATAAATTACAATGGCTGATGCATTTATTTTGATATAATGCGCGTTAGCGCATTTTATCAAATAAATGCATCGGCCATTGTAATTTATTTCTGCATAAACACACAAAATTAGACACTTATTCTATATATATGCGCTTCCAAAGCCAAAAATAGAACAAAGAAAGCTCCCAATTCTATTTTTAAAGCGAATCCGTCCACCAATGTGGAGGGGAGTTAATTTTAGAAAGGAACAGCGGGAGTGTCCCCATGGCA
Source organism: Pinctada fucata (assembly GCA_028142955.1). Classification (NCBI taxonomy): domain Eukaryota; kingdom Metazoa; phylum Mollusca; class Bivalvia; order Pterioida; family Pteriidae; genus Pinctada; species Pinctada fucata. The sequence continues at coordinate 33,803,566 of AP027115.1, forward strand.
ACGTCACGCTCATTAAGTGTGACTGAAATGTCATAAATATATGCATTGTGATATATCAAGTATTACAAATTAGAAATTTAACAATGGAATAATGACCAAATATGACCAAACAAGTTATTTATTACTCTCTAGATGTTGACTGTTTGGAACTAATTTCGTTTGCGGAATGTATTCCCATATCTGTTATCCGTTTTAGTCAGTTGCAGCGCGGTGAAATCATGAAATGTTGACAGCGTTAGTTTATGGATTTTTCTTATACTGTGTACTGTTTATGTATGGTCTATTTTGAAATTATCACAACGCTAAATGTGACAAGAAATCTGCATTCGAAATATTCCGTTGAGTGTAGGATGTGACATCAATCGACAGAGAGCTATTGTAGCTGCGCCTGCCTCTGTCGCTTGTTGTTGATGTCCTATTCTGTAATCGTCAAGACACAGTTGCTGAAAGAGGTAAGGGCTTAGTTCGGATTATTTTAGTATTGAATTCGTCTTTTTATAAAATGTTATTCCTACTTTCTACATTGCATAGGAAAGGATTTTAAACTTGCTGATAGTCAATTCAAATTCTTCCGCTATGTCTGGCGTTATGACGTCACACTGTTATTGATACGGAAATCAATATCAATCGTCCTGAAAGCTTTATCTCAGGCAATTAGAGTGGCTGTGCATATATTTGACATTAAAGGGTCGGTTTTTTTTTTTAGCAAAATGCAATCAAAGCTTATAAGATATGGGTATATTTTAGCTGATTTTGCCTGTGTTTCGGGTCATATCTTAACAGAAAGAAATACGAAATTTCTTGTTTAGACATAGTTCAAACAATTTATAAGGTTATTTCAATAACTCGGAAATCGATTTTAAAAGCCTTTCTTTAAGGCCCGGGATCCTTTGATGTTGATTATGCTTCGGCGACTTTTCATATCAAAACAGGATAAGCGAAATTAATTTTGAAGATATCTATATAATATATCAGTATAATATATCAATATAATCGGCAAATTCCAGAAACTGTAAAAGGTTTTACCCACTTAAATTGTTTTTAGGCTAGAAATACGCACACTTCCTCGTTTATTTCATTTACTACTACCGGTTGAATATTCGATCAGAAAACCATAAAGAAATTGTTATTTTTCATCCACTGTGCCTCTCTTAATCTTTATTGAAAATAATCCTCCACCCTTTTTTTTTATTTTCGCCTGTGGGAGCTCGTCCCCCTTCGGTTCAGAACCCAACCCCGGCCAGATAATATCAATATTATACAGTTTTGATGGATGCAGCATGCTGAACCTAGGAGGAGAGGGTGTTGTAAGAGAATTTACCGTCTTCCATTGATTTCTATGGAGAAAACGCTTATTTTGACATAAATACGTGAATCGTTCTTATTTTGAATATTTATGCATTCCGACAGTAGAATACCAAGTTTCTTGTCATTTCTATACCGAGTATTTTGTTTCAAATTTTTTATTTTGAAACTGCGACTTTTCTGGGCAGACGAACGTAGCTGTTATAACAATCAGTCAGAAAAAATAAAGTAATGCATGTAAGGATAAGGCCTAATTTATAGTATAATGTATATATCAGTTCATTCTTATAAAATATAGTTTACATATTCTGAATATTGTTCAGTTAGAAATAATTCTTTATACATAATGCAAATATAAGTACAATATCATCGTACAAAATGTTAAAGTGATACAAGTTAAATAATTTACTATTCTGGAAAATTAATGTTGTTTCAATGTCATTCGTGGTGCGACTTGCTAGTTGGAAGGATAATTCGCCGCTGTAGAATTCAAAGGTCGTAAGTGCAATTTGCAATTTTTTCAGGAGAGAGATAAAACTGTTTTACATTGCCATCTTGCAATCCAAGAGAAAAAAGAAACCATAAAAACTTTGCATTTGGACATTTAAACAAAATGCAACATGTTTTTCCAGAAAAATTCAATATAAATTCAAAAAATTCTCAAGACATTGATTAAACGTTGTGAAAATACCAGAGATGGATAAAGTCAGAGAGTTGTAACCCAAAGAGGGAGGTGACTATATGGTAATATTAGACTGCTGTTTTACAGGACATTTAGACTGGACATACATGGGGTGCTTTGTGGACAATAAGAGTCGTATCCTAAAAACCCAACTTAACGTAGGCTCATTAACCAACGAGAAGTGTATCCAGGCGTGCGGGGTACTCGGTTACCTTTATGCTGGTACACAGGTAAGTAAACCATGTACACAGCCAATTGTGCCTCATATGAAAATCATAAGAAATTTACATGAACTTTACATGAAAATTCACATAAGATTTATGTGAAACGAGCACGAATATGAAATTTACATGAAATTTTTCACATGAAATTCATGTGAAGATTTTTACATGGATGTTATGTGAATTCAGTTTCCTGTGAAGGTCACTTAGAAACATTCATGTGAAAGAAATTTATGTGAAATTCATGTGAAATATTTTTCACATAAATCTTATGTGAAATATATATGGATTTTACATGAACTTTCATGTAAAATTTACATGATGCTCATTTCATATGAATTTCATGTGAGCACAATTGGCTGTGTACTTTTTAAAATCATCCTCTGGTTCATGTGTCTCTTTCAAAGCGATTTGAAGTTGCTCATATTTCCTAAAAAACAACTTTTACAATATTTTCTTTTCAACATATCCAAAGCTTATGTTAAACTAAACATCAAAGAAGCACCTAACACTTATTAAGTCTCAAATGCGAGAAGGCAATGTAAAATCGTGAGAATTCCCATCGGAACGGTTGCGAACCCCGGAATGAACAACATTTCGAAGTGAGACCAGGTGCCCGGAAGGTGTCAGCGTCTCCTGATTGCATGCAACACCCGTCACAACAGCACCATGGAAACCTGTCAAATTCTGTGATCTTCTCGATGGTAAACGTCTTCAAATTCAATAGCATCATTTAAGAACAGATAAATTTGCAGCATGGACCGGGCATGCACGTGTCGGGTACTTAATCCTCGTCAGTTATCCTCAATTCTAAACAGTGTTATATGGCCAAAGAGTGTGAAAGTTATTATGTCCAAAATTGTACCGAAAGACGTAGCAGGATGGGTGGGATATAATGCTACAGGACCCACGTTTTAGAAATTTCAAGAAATTTTGATGTACATACAATGTATCAGGTAAGTATGTCTTGTTTGATGATGATGACAGCCTTTCAGCAACAATGCAGAATGCCACTGATCTGATATGCTTTTATTATATCTCCGTAGCGACCGAAGAACTTCCTCAATGATGATTTCAGCCGTTGTGTGATATAACCCTGAACAAGTAGCTTACTTTCAAGACGTCTGGCTCTAATGATGAAATCTTACCTGATATACAAACAAAATATAATTCTTGGTTTCATTATTATACCGAGAACTTTAGGCGTTTGAATTTTAACATTGGACCCTAGAGGGAAAGTAAGAAAAATCCCTTTTAAGAGATGATAAAATGTAACTATGAAATGTCTTTTCCCAAAGCCATATTAGCATAATAATCTGAACAATATTCTGATGAGAACAAATAGGGCGTCCAGGCAAAATATTACAAGCAATTCTGAGCTGAGGGATACTCTACCTTGAGGGGAATCTTAAATTTGACCAAAGAAGGGTATATTTGAATGGAACCGTTCACCTGGATTTATATATACATGTAAACGAAATTTTACAAATTAATAATAATAATAACTAATCATCAAATTGAAGAGTTGAATGTGAAATAATTTAGTCAAAAGTAAAACATACACAATTGAATAAGAAGAATATGAAATATGAATTAATGAATGAAATGGAAGCGGTGGAAGTTTTTTGTGTCGCCTGCGAAGCATAGCGACACTTAGGGATCACTTTGTCCGTTGTCCGTCTGTCTGTCTGGCTATCCGTCCGTCTGTCTGTCACACTTGGATGTCACACCCTATAAAAGTGATTCCTTAGTGCCGCTTTGTTTTGCAGGCGACACATGCATTCCTTGGAATGATTTTGTTTGTTTGCTTTTGTTTGTTTTATCCTGATTTTGTATGCCTTCGGTTTGTGATTTTTCTGAATAATCGATTTTGTACTGTGTATTTGGATATGGTCATTGTCCATATTTGTCGTGATGTATAATAATGATAATGAAAAAAAGAATAAATAGAATAGAAAAGCAAGTATAGAATCAACAGAAAAAGAAATAATAGCAGTCATAGCTTTCTCTAGCATGCTTAGGTATGGTAAATCCATGCCATGTGCAGATTTAGAAGGGAGGACAGGGGTCATTGTTCACTCTGATTTATGTTAGAATACTCAAGGAAAGATTGTGTTTTAGGTATCTCTGTGAAACTTTAACTGAAAACTTTGGGGAACCGTGTTTTCATAAAACCATATACAATTTATTGTCGTTGTCATTTATGCAAGAAAATGAAAGATTTCTACCTCGTAACCTTTTTGAACACAATTTCAAACCAATTTTAATGCACCAGACTTGACGTGTCCTCATTAATAGGTTGCAAGCCTAAGAAATTTTAATCTTATTTGATTATGTGTATCTGATTTATAAGGAGTACGCGACTGTAGGGTCGATTCAGTAGTAGTGCATATATCTAATAAAATAACGATCTGTCTTTTTATTCCAAATATGAGGGAATCAAATGTAATAACATTCAACAAATTGCTCCGTCCCAAGTTTCGGACGCAGCCTTCTTCAGGATATAGTCCTATTGATAGCGATAAACAAAACGCAAGTTGAACTTTTTTACAAGACTGTTTTGATGAATTGGATGTAATCCAGTGAAAAGGACTCCACCGTGAAGAATGCTTCGACCGAAACGTTGGGACAGAGCAATTTGCTGACTGTTATTCAATATAATCTATAACCCAGGAGCATTTGAGGGATGATACTATGATGTCAGCATCCTTTACTTTTGATAATATTTTAGGATGGAATGACGAGTTTCAAAAATAGCAAAAGGACTATGCATGTATAATGTTTTGAACTGATAAAGCACCAATACAAAGCTTATGTCAGGTACAAGAGCCTGACAGAAAGTAAACAAATAAGCATGAAACACTCGATCGTGGGGAACGTGTTTAATTGTTGCTCAGTGCAAAAGAGATAATGTAGATGGTGTACTTACCAACGATATAGCAACAATTTATCTTAATGTGTTTAATTGTTCCTCAGTGTAAAAGAGAATAAATGTAGATAGTGTACTAACCAACAATATACTGGGTCCCTGTAAAGTGCGAAACGAAACAAAAATGAAACGAAACGAAACGAAACAAATCAAAACGAAACGAAACAGATCGAAACGAAACGAAACAGATCGAAACGAAACGAAACAAAACATAAATCTTAAAGAACTTGAGAAAAATTGATGTAAGTGCAGAGAACTAGCACGGATGTCAATATCTGCATATATCATTACCTTCGACCATTAGTTCTTGTGAATGGAGGGTTTTTCAAAGTGTCAAAGTTGACGATTAAAACATAATATATACGATATATAGCACAATTGCATTTTAAGGGATTAAAGGAGCGTGAACGGGATGAATAACCTCCTAGGCGGAAAAAAAATTATTTAGCAGTGAGTAGTCCAGTACAGAGGAAACGGAACTGTTCCGTTATGTGTATTTGAAAACTTTACCAGAAAAAAATTCTTGTGATATGGATTACCTATTAGTTAAGGGGGAATGTGATGCCGTGTAGGGATGCAATAGCTTTGAATTTGTCCAACATAAAAGAAAATCTTTTGAAATAAGTTGAAATAATGATCGACGTAATTCACAAATACTGCGGGGAGGGGTATATTTCGTTTGAAAAAGGATAAGATCTTTTTGCTGAATTGTGGCCCCCTCCCGTTTTATTATCTCATTACGGTGTCATAGCGTGGTTTTCTATCCCCTCCCTTTTATTTCTCTTAAATACATGAATGGCATTTGACATTTACTTTTTTTTAATTGTCAACTTTGACTCTGTCAAACCCTCTCGGTACTAGTTACAAATGTAGAGCTCTTGGATTAAGGCAATATTACGAGCTGATCTTGTCTTTAAATATTCGTTCTAGGCAATTTTTTCTTCTTTTCTCATATTATTTAAGTTTTATGTTTTGTTTCGTTTCGTTTCGATGTGTTTTGTTTCGTTTTGTTTCGATCTGTTTTGTTTCGTTTCGATCTGTTTCGCTTCGTTTCGATTTGTTTCATTTCGTTTCGATTTGTTTCATTTGTTTTGTTTTGTTTCGCCCTTTACAGGGACCCCAATATTTTAAGCCAATTTTAACACAAGACACATTTATTCGGATAGTTAATGCTCATAAGTTGTATAAACACGTATATATTTCAAGCAGAAGAGATTTTAAGAAGCTTCTTTTAGTTTTTGTGTTTTTTTTTCTTTCAAATTGAATTCTTTTGTAAAAGTACATGTGGTCATGTATAATATAACGTAGATTGAACGACGATTCTGATTGGCTGATCACAAGTCATATAAAAATATTTTACTGTATTATTATTATTTTTTCCTTTTAGTATACGAATCAGTGTTACTGCGGTTACACCGAGCCCTCTAACCACCTTCTCGTATCAGAAGGGCAGTGTAACAGAGCTTGTGAGGGAGATTCTAGTCAGAAATGTGGAGGAACATGGCGGATGTCAGTTTACAAATATGGTAGGTCATTGGTGTTTGGTACTCTACAATCATAATACGTACAATATAATTGGAAAGAAGCCAGGGCGCGCGAGGGATGGACAGTTCTCTACCCACCCATCCTCCCTCATCCATTCATTGTCTCCCATCCCCGCGCTCCTTGCTTCAACCCTTGCCTTACGCCCCTCTTTTTCTCCATCCCTCATCCGTCTATCCACATGTCCCAAAGTCCGCTCCCATACCCCCCCACTTCCTCTCATCCTGTCCGTTTCCTTTTCAGGGTCTTATGTCTAGCTACTGCTGCAACAATGTTATAATTTGTTGCCTTCTGGTCCATGCCGCAAATTTTCCTGTTCTTTAATGATGCTTTTGACTTTGAAGACGTTTAACATTTAAAAAGGCAGGAAAAAGTAAAATATAACTCCTCCGATGCAAACAGTAATTTTCATGCGTATAAATATCAAACAATTAAAATCCTTGGGAAAACCAGGCTAATGATAGCAATACTTCTTTTTATTTTGTACCATTCGATCTTTTCCCATCATATTCTGTCGATAAAAGTATACTACTCAAAAGGGAGCGAAATTAATGTACTTCAATTAGGTATTGGTTCCCCGTCCAATACACAAAATTCGATGGATTACGTCAGCATTAAAAGATACCCATCATTACTTGAGCAATAAATGACACAATTTTATAAACATTTGAACTCAGAATGAGAGTGGATATCGAAAATATTGATATGAACACAATGGGCAGTTGATAGAATAAATGAATACATTTGAAACAGCAGAATAAAGAGAATAGAAACATACATGTACATTTGTCGTATTTACCACTTGAGGGTCTCATTTTGTCCAGGGAAGGAGTTGAGGTTTAGTCTAGACCACATGGGGTCGACGACATTCGTCAAAACTGTCAGTGAGAGGGGCTTATAACTTTTGATGTAAATAGATATAATTTTACGGGAAGCCCGTTTGCGCCAATTAGGAAAATAAAAAAAAAAGATACAAATACGATATATATTTAGAAAATGAGAAATATATTTTTCATATTTGGCACTTACGGGCTTCCGTATAATTGTACAAAATTTCGGTAATTTATGTTTAAGCAAATTTGAGGGGATTGGGAGGGGAGGAGTGTTCTTAAACCCTCCTACCCCATAGCTTAGCATATTTATCTATTTAACGAATGCGTCCATTTGATTTGTCTAAAATGAAAGGAAATCGGTACACTTTAACTCACAAATGTACTTGTATGTATGCTTATATCGATTACATTGTCATATAAACAAACCGATTATAATGATATTTGAGGAGCAATTAGAACAAGAGGCCCTGTATATAAAAATACTGATAGCAGAATGCATGCATGCGGTTTTGTTTATAAAGCGATGCCCATTTACTTTATATCGATTAGGTTCACTCAGCAAAATCAGATCAAGAACGTTTTTTTTCAGAGGTGGGGCGGGGGATTAAAATTGTCAAGAGGGGTTGGGGTTCCAGCCTTTTAAAAGATATACGTAAAACGGGTGAAATCAGCAATTTTTGCGAACTCGAGGGGGTAGGTTTCCTGACCTCATAATCATCCTCTAGATAGAAAATATGGAAAACCACGCATTCTGCAATGCGAGATTACCAATCATGCATACTATGACTATTATATTTATGTAAGTTTTGGAAATATAATTTTAGATCCATTAACCACCAGTGCACCGAGAACATTAAGTATGAAAACAGATGCTGACTCCACAACGAAAGTAAACGAAACTACGGCAAATTATACAGATACGACGGCGAAGAATACCGACATATCGAAGACAGACTCCGATTTTACGACTACTAGTGCAACAAATACATACACTTCAAATTTAAGAAGTACCGCCTATCCTTTTTGTTGTTGTGCTTCTCATGTTGTTAATGTTACGAGCCATGATTTGATTAATAAACTTGAAGAATTAAAGAAAAAACTCAAAGTTCAAAGGAAAGAAACTTCACAATTTAAAGCCAAGAAAGTATGCGCTACGGACAACAGGCCAAGTGCAACATACACTGGTATTATACTGGGAGCTAGTATATTGATATCCTTAGGTGTCGTTATTGTTGTTAGTGATATTGCTTGTTTATTTTCTAAAGATTATTATAAATATTAATGTGTAAGAGATAAACTTAAATATTATTTTTATCTAAGTATCTTACCTTAGATATTATTTTTGATCTTGTTTTATATATCTTTATATATCTTAATATCTATATAACTTTAGGTGTGGTCATGAATTCATATCGCATTTGATATGCTATACCAGAACAAGCTCCATCTACAGAAAGAAAATTGTTTTAGAACAAGGATACTATGCACAGTGGAGAATCTTACATGTATCAAACAGGGCTAATGTATTTTGAAAATAGACTTTATTTGGATATACTACTGAATCGACCCTACGGGAAATCACAGGAAATCTGGAGCCGCGCACTCTCAGTGAAGTCAATGCACACATTTAGATTTAAAAAAATAAAACTAGAGGGCGCTACTAAAATGATTAATGGCTGCGTCTAAAAATCACTTTGCATTTAAGGAGGGTTTGAACACCAAGATGGCGGCGGTATTATTTATTTTCTCGCTTCCTAGGAAAAGTACATTCTTAACTCCCTTAAAACATTTGATTCTCTGACTGATATACGCATTAGAATATCCTGATAAAGTTTGAATAATTTCCGGCGTCATTTGAAGAAATGATGGCGATTTTCGAAATTTAGGATTTTGGGAGTTTTATCCATGAGCAAACCACGACGTCATTTCGACGTTATCGGGGAAAAATGGCGTCACAAACCTTCGCATTCAAAATGCAATAAAAACGTTATTACTAAACATATTGCATTGAAACTTAGTATGTATCAAATAGAAAATTAAATCTTCACCACAGTGTATTCGTTGACAAATTTACGTGACAGGAAAGCGGATGTCACTTAATTGAAAATGGACGATTTGGAAGAAAAAATGAAAAATATAAAGCCTTGTAATATTTTAATCCTAAATTCAATTTTTCCCATTTAATCACGAAATCATCTCTGGACATTCTTGATAATTTTGATAGTTTTTGACAAAGATTCATCCACAGGATTCCTAATAATTAACTAGCAACTACAGTAAATTGGCTCGAAATTGCAATTTTTTAAGCGACAGTGTCATCTTTTATTCAAGTATTCTGCCTGTGTATAAAACACAATTCATTTTATCTTTTCCATATGTAAGTGCAGTATATTTATGGATATTTTGGAAGTTAAATCAAAATTTATTTCCAATAGCTTTACGAGAACTGGAATGACACTTTCAATATCATGACGTCATCAAGAAATTCACGAAAACGTCGATTAATGCATATTTCAAAGTCTCGTTGAAAATTTTCCTGTGGATAGAATCAAATGTAAGTTTGTCTAGTCAAGGATAGACAAGCAATATATAATTTCAGAAATTTTGAGAAAAATTGAATTTGGCGTCCAAGTGTTCAATACATCCTTAAGCATCACTGATCAGGATTTAATATTCGAAATACGTGTCTGGTGCATAATTAATTTGTTATAATTTTTTTAAAGAAGGTATAAGTTGGAACACTTCGGTATTATTATATTAGCGAGTAACTGACTTTGACTCTGTAAAAATATATTTTACATTGAAAATATAAAAACTATATCTCACTGTTCAAAATTTTGAAAGATGTTTTAAGTCAGAAGGGAGGGGATCTCCAACAAGACCCTGTTGCAGCACCAACAGCAAAACCCCAAAACACCCGATGCGAAAACACAAAGACGAGCATACAAAAAGACGTAGAAGAGACATACGACATATAAACATCAAACACAAAAGACTACACATAAACCAACGAAACCAATGGGTAACCGCTGCCGACTTTGGACGACCATTTGCCACACAAGTAGCAAATTGTGCGGTTATCCTGGATTACGTGCGCACAACCCCTTCACTTCTCCAATTACCCAGAGGTCTCAAAGAACGTACAATTGTGGTGTAAAAGAACCAAAATATGCAAACTGGACAAATATACCCTTTTAGACATTTTCTACAAAGCTAAAGTGACGAATTATGCAGGAGATTATCACATGTATTTTTAAGCACCTGTCCTCATCTGAATTTTGAATTCAATTATTTTGTTCAATTTTAGAATCTCTTTCTTTCGGTACATTTTTGAACATTAAAACTTTAACGCTCTTTGACCATATTACGTTGTTTAGATTTAGGATCACTGACGAGGGTTGAGTAACAAACAAGTAACACAACTTAATTTAATGTCTCACGTTGGCACAGATGTTTGCGTGAGGGGGGCACAAGCAGCAGGAGGAAACCGGAGTACCCGGAGAAAAACCTCCTACCGTAGGCCTGGGTGGGGGGGGGGGGGCACCTACCCTCCAACATAAGACCTTGGGGTCTGGGAATTAAACCCGCGACCTCAGAGGTGAGTAGTGAGCGCGCTACAACTGCGCTTACCCTAGCCTGGTATGTCTTATCCATGCTACAAATTTATCTGTTCTTAACTGATGCAATTAAATTTGAAGACGTTAAACATGTTTAACATCTAAGATGTTTTATTTATATGTTTAGATTTTTTATGTGTTTTACTTTAAAATATTTATGATATTAGTGATGTATAGTAACAGTAAACGAATAAAGAAACTGTGAGAAAATTATAATCTACAGACCTTATGTGTGCGGCGCTTGACAATGAATCGAGTACTTCTTGTTTTTTTTTATTTTTGCTTCTTGAATCTTTAAAACGTCGAGAAGTTAGCTACATGAGTTATCATACTATAACCTAAAAGGAAGTTAGAAATTGGATTTTCGTAGCTTACTCTTGTTTCTTACCATAAGCACTATTTCCTTGAAATATCATGTTGTAATCTAATTTGAGACTTTAGATTAAGGAAACAAGACACACAAGGAGCATTGTACATAAGGGTTCTTATTGTGCCATACACAAGACCTCTGTCTTACATTTTTTAAAGGATAATGCACAAGTTGGATCTCGTCATTATTTTATAGACGTATTTGATATACGCCGAAAACAATTCTTAAAGATATTGGACAGTTTGAGGCCAACATCTTGAAGAATGAATTGTTTGAGGCGTACATGTATATCGTACTTTTAACATTGATCACAAGTGAAAGCGGCATGACCTTTGACTTTGTTCTTATTATGTTAATTGCCCTTACTGTAACGAAACGTGATCAGGTCTAACATTCTCGCTACTAGCAGTAGTGAGTCGTTTATAATTTCACATTTGTATTCCTTGAGACAAGACCTTTCCATGGATACCAAAATTTTTGACCTTGTGACCTTGACCTTGGAGATTGAGCTACTTTTGAATGGTAAGTGATAGGGCTTTAATACATGTGTATACCTTATGACAAGACCTTTCATGGATACCAAAAGCTTAGACCTTGTGACCTTGAGCTTGGGGTTTGAACTATTTTTAAGAACTTTAATCGTGGCCATAAGTTATGAATTGTTAGTGATAGGGTTTCCATATGAACATGTGTATTCCTTGTGACAAGACTTTTCCATGGAAACCTTTTGACCTTGATCTTGGAGTTTTTACCTTTTTTTTTGAAAATCTAAACCTTAGCCATAAACTTTTGAATGTTAAACGTCTTTAAATTCAATAGCATCATTTAAAACCTGATAAATTTACAGCATGGACCAGACATGCTAAGTTATAGGGCTTTCATATTTCACATATGAATTTCTTGCGACAAGAACTTTCCATGGATACCAAATTTGACCTTGTGGCCTTGACCTCAAAATGTTACCTACTTTTCAGCTGTTTCACTGACAAAGATGCCAACGGGGGCATTCGTGTTTCACAAACACATGTTTTTTTTTTTATTTTCTCCTTCCATTTATGTGTTGTCATTAAGGATTGATTTTTCTGTACGTCTGTTTCGATTTTTTTGTATGATGTTCTAGTGCATATTGTTTTTCCCTTTTGCGCTTAGTAGTATTGTCTGATATCATTGATGTGTCGCTTTCCTATAGATTTGGTCCGTGGAGTGAATGCAGGGTGGTAATGCTGGAGGTTCTTCCCTTTTCTTTAATTTAAAAACCATATTGCAGCAGTTAGTAGACATCTTTATGAATTCCAAAATGGGTCTGAATTGATGCGGACATATTTTCTTATTCATACGAAGCTGTTTTAATCCTTTAAAGGACAAATGCTCCTCACATCTCAATCCAGTTTTACCTACAGATACCTAGATGGGGTGTTGTCCATTAATAATTAAAACTTTAACGTTCACCTAGATGAAATTTATCCTAGAACTAGAAACCAAGGAAACTACCGAGAGCTACAAATCCTATTTGTGTCTTGATATATATCTATATTTTCATGCAAATGGGTATTTATAATACACCGTATGACAAACGTAATGATTTTGAACCCAATCCACTTGGCTTCGTACTGAACCAACCTACAGCCTTGTACATGTACAAGCATATTCCTAAGAATTATTTCCCTCTGACTGTCTGTGCTGACAGGACTCCATGATTGGCTCTGTCTAAACCTCTTTAACGACGACAGGGCCCAGACCAAATGTCCTCGTTGAATGTCAGTCGTACTCCTAAAGTTATCACATGCATTAGCCCGCTACAGCCGTCAGAGTACAGACTATATTTTGCCTTCTTTTTTGTATCCATTTTCATATCCATCTGTGCTTTTTGAACCCCTTCCACCTTCTTAAACCTCTTCGTCCCGCTGTCTGCTTGTATGTTCATCTTACAGTGAGGAAGTTATTTTACACCACAATTGTGCGTTTTTCGAGACCTCTGGGTAATCAGAAAAGTGGGAGGGATGTGCGCACGTAATCCGGAAAACCACACCGCTGGTACTTCCGTGGTAGATGGCCATCCGATGTTCGCACCGGTTGCCCATTGGTCTCGTTGGTACATGTGTAGTCTTTTTTTGTAAAAATGTTTCTATGGTGTGAGTTGTTGTTCATTGTCCCTTTCACGTCTCTCATTGTAAATGTCTGCTCTGTGTCTTTAATCCTATGAAAATAATACTTCCGTTTTATTTGTATTTGAGTTTTTGAGTTCTGCTGTTTACGCTGTAGCCGAGTGATGTTGGGGTACCCTAATTTCTTCGACATAACTAACGTCACTTTCATGAGTAGCAACAATTCGTTTGCTCCTGCTTACGTCGATTATGTTTCACAACTAATTAGCTACGCCAGGGCATGTTCCAAATATTACGAAATCACCGTTTCTGTAAAGACTAACGGCTTGTAATAAGCTGCCCGTTCAGGGTTACATTATACAACGGCTGGAATCATCATTGAGGAAGTTCTTCGGTCACTTCTGCGATCAGTACTTTGAGACAATTACCCAATTTGAGAGTTTTTCAACTAACAATTTCGACGGGTTTTGCATCCAAACAGGAGACGGTGACTCTCCGCGGAAATATCAGCGCTTTCCCCGGGAGGAAAATGCACAAGTTATCCGGATAACTACATCATTTGCTACTTGTGTTGAAAGTGGCCGTCCTAAGTGGGAACCGGTTACCCATTGGTCTCGTTGGTGTATGTTTGGTATTTTGTGTTAAATGTTTTTATACCGTATGCCTTATTTTCGTCCTTTGCTGTGCTCGTCCTCTTAGTGTTTTTGCACCAGGTGTTTTGATGTTTTAATATTGGTACTGGAACCGGGTCTAGTTGGAATGCTTTCCCTTCTTTTGTTTAACTTTGTAATACTGTTAAGTTTTAGTTTAGTTTTAGAATAGCAACTATTCGAATGGAATTCCTTCTGTTTAGCCATTTAACCTTGCAATCTCTCTTCGAAACCATTCAAATGATGGGAATCCTTCTATGTTTATTCAATGAAGGGAATGGTAATTAATACATAATTCTTTTTGGAACCGATTACAATTTATAAGAAATGAGGGGTTCTCCAGCAAAACCCAGTTCAGCACCTTAACATTGAACCATCCCAAGTCAAAGCACAGATAGGACACTCACAACAAGAGAAGCAAAAGAGAAATCAAAGGACTGAGGGACCTGAACAATACTACAAATCAAAATTTATAGTCAGCAGATCAATGTTGAATAATCTTATTGTTTATGTTATGACGAATCGATGATAATTATTTTATACATAGGATGCATATGCATGTGAAGCTAATATTTTTCATTTCTATGAGCTCAATGTGTTCTATAAACTGCAAAAACCGTTTATATTTACTATAAGTGGTATACTTTAAATTACATTTCATTCACACGGGTGTGTTTTGAAATTAACCCATTTGGAAAATAGACAGACGTCAAGACCATATATGCATGTTTAAAATTACTTACAATCTACAATATATTTTATAAAAGAGCAGCTGCATGTAGTTCCAGCATTACTTTAAGTTTATTATCACTGGTAATTTCCAAAAATTATCAATTTAATCACCAGAGTACCTATTTCTTTCAACAAGATCATGCTTCGTTTCAACTTTCGTTTCTCATCGGTTTGCCTTGCACATAGGGAAGACAACTCCTACATTGCATAAAGTACTATATTATTACACCACCGGCGAGCAGAGAAAGCATGAAATAAATAGTTGATTTTTTGAGATGCACTTACTTTGTATGAAATTTAAACATTTTTTCAAGAAGGAGGATAATCTTGTTCTTGCATTTTGCATGTGTCAGACAGCAAATTCCTAAATTAGAAAAAGCACTATATTTTGAAATGTATGGATACGTTGCAAAGCGGCAATGTCTCAACTGTTACGGTAACAGTAGGAAACTTCCTGAAAGGAAGTACCTAAAAACCGAATACGACATAAAAACAAACCACAAAAGTCTAAGCATAAAACAAGGGACATGCGAGAAACAGTCCGAGCTCTGTCGGGCTAAGCGAGCTCATACATTTTAACATCCGGAGAGTCCGACCTGCATTCTTCTCTGATGAGGTTTGGACAAAACTTTGGATATCTGTCGTTACCGTCTAAAGAATACGCTAGTACAAGGCTGTAAATTTGTTCAAGTATTATGCTGAGTGTGCGATTGATGACATCACTGTCAGGATCATTTAATAGTAATACGAAAGTGTTCCATCTCTTTCCAAATCATGCGCCAGACACGTGTTTCGGATATTTAATTCTCATCAGTGATGCTTCTATCCAAAGTGCTTTTCATATATAAATTCAGGTTTCATGAGTCCCACATATTTTCTAGGGAACCATACCTGTTCCTTCAATTTGAATCTATCATGCATCATAAAAGGCAGTTTATGAAATGTTCGAAGTCATATACTCAGTTGTATATATAAATGTTGGTAGGTCAAGTCAGGTTTACTGTTTTTGAATCCAAATTCATATCTGTCATCATGATATACACTCGTATAAATATTGTACTTTGGACAATCTGAGGGTTGCAAAACTTTTTCCTTTATTTGGAGACGACGAGTGAATCATGTATAGGTCCGACAGACATAGAAAGCTTACACTTCTATTACTGGACCTTTCACCCGACAAAAGTTATTAAAACCCCATCAGCATATATAGTCTCAAGGACAAGGATGACCGGCTTACTTTCCAAGAAGAAGACGGACTTTTTTCAACATATATTCTTCTCTCTTCTCACAATTCATATGAAGGATAGTGAGTAAACGTGTACCAAGTTTCATAAAATATAATCCTTCAAATGGTTTAGAAGAATGCTCAGAAGAGTCTAAAATAAATTCAAATAAGAAAATAAAACAAATAATGAAAATCATTCGGAAAATTTATATCTCCACATGAAAATAATGTTAAAAATGAATAGTACATCAATTGTGAGTTATCATTTAGTGATGAAGAGTTTCTTTAAAAAAAAAAAACAATTTAGACACAAAGCATGAATTCACATTCGAAAAAGCACAATTAAAAGGCGTACAAATTCTTGAAAAAATAATCCCAGAACCTTCTCACGAGAAAATAAATCTTTAGATTACTGAGCGATATAAGTCCCCTACCGGCATAAATCTATGTCCTGCAACTCTGCCTAGAATGCTTCAATTAAAATTTTAACTTGACCTGTACTTGCACCAGAAGGTGAATGCCAACATAAAAATCTGTTAATTATTTGCAGTAACAGTAAATGTCTGAAAACTGAAAATTTCATAAAGTTATAATAAAAGGTTAATCCAAAACCAGACTTAAACTTGACTTGAGTCACTCTTGAATGTATTCAATACCAAAAATCAAAATTCATGAAATTGGCTAAGTCCAAGGGCATAACTCTTGTGAAAATAGGTCAATCGAAACCAAACTCAAACTTGATGTGTATCACACTGATGTATTCACAAGCCCCAAATCAGATCAATATCTGCAAAAGAATCGCAGAAAAATTCAGAAAACTAATAATTCAATGAAATTTGCTAAGTCCAAGGGTAATTGTAAAAATTAATCAATGAAAACCAAAATTCAACTTAATCTTTATCACACAAAGATGTATTCATATATCGAAAATCAATTCAACATCTGCATGAGAACCGAAGAAACGTCTATAAAACCAAAATTACATGAAAGTTGCTTAGTCCAAGGATCATAACTCTTATAATAAAGGTCAAACTTTATCCTTATTACCCTGAAATATATCCACATACCAAAAAATGAGTTCAATATATGCAACAACAGCGAAAAAAGTCCGGAAAACTGAAGTATGACCGACAGACGGACGTACGGACGGACGGACAGAGTAACGTGATGGAAACTATAAGTCCCCTCGGCGAGCTGGTAGGGGGCTAATTAAACCGACAAACAGACGCATACTTTAAAACAGCTTCATAATGTACGAAGGACATCTTTATTTTATGGACAATCGTCAGAGTCCAGCGCAAGTGTTTTGAATGCACTGAGGATGGTGCTGTTTAATCAGAAGCGTCCTTCTACATTGAAATATCTAAACATATCTAAACACATTCGAATATAAACAGAAATCATGTTACATATCTAATGCAAGTATAGAGTTTAAGTAAATATACAAGTTTCTACAAACAAAGTTTCATCATGAATAGATGAATAATGCTTTATATTTCTTTATACAAATGTTATATTTCAAATACATATAATTATATGCGTTGTACATACGTATGTTAAAAGAAACCCATGTAATATATATGAATGGAAATCAAACGCAAACCAAAATTCAGAATGAAAACATTCCTTGTCAATGAGATATTTTTGTTAATCTTTTATTTTTTTCCTTGAAAACTAAAAAGTAAAAAAAAACCCCAAAACTTTGGACTGTGTGCATATGAATAAATAGCCATTATTATACGTTATTACGGTTCCAGACAGGTAATATGGTCTGATATACCTTGTTTGGAATTTATAATATGAGAAATATGAATTCCAGACAAGGTATATCAGACCATATTTCCTGTCTGGAACCGTAATAACATTTTTGTCATACTGCAAATCGCTTATAAATTGTCATTTCAAAATGGTGTCGAAACTAAAATTTCTACCTTTTTTATTTGTTGATGGATTGTAAAATTTTCTTCACCATTAAAAGATCGTACCCGTAAATGGTTTATTCAAAATGAATAAACCACGAATGAAATTCATTTTAGCAGTAAATTAAAACTAAACGATCTGAAGCGAGAGAAAAATTCAAAACGTTTGAACGTTTTGACGTCAAGAAACAATCAGGTATCCGTGACGTCACAAAGTTCCATATTAACGGCTGCAGACGGGTAACATAGTCTCATAATTACGGCTAAACAACCAATGAGATTCTTAGAAATTTATTTGCAGTATGACAAAATAAGATAACAAGCATAAGACATATATCAAAGCATTAGGTTGCTTAGATATGAGAAATAAATCCTACGCTTATGCAGTAAGATATGCCGGTCAGAATTGATTTTATAATACCAGAAAATCGTAAAACCATAACTCAGTAACAGCAAATTATGCAAATATAAACACACAAAGGTAGCTTCCACCCCAATTTCTAATCACAGTGCATAATTATCATGAATATGTGTTGATGCATATTCACGTAATTGTGTAACATGTACCTATACTTTACCCTTAGATAAACATGTATGTACATATAAACCCCCTGCCCCATCACTTATAATTTCAAAATTATGCGAACCCCCCTTAAAAATCCGTTACATCCTTTCTTCTTGAAGTATACAAATTTTCAAATAGCTCACTAGATTGTAAAATATATTTTTGAATATTCTAGTATGTTTTTACCAAAGGTGTAGGGGCAAAATGTGCCGTTTTTGGCCCCATGTTTTGCAATTTTCAAAAATTGTTTTTTATTGATTCTTCACTTCCAGTGTGTGCTGAGTGGGCCATATTCATATGGACGTCATAGGAACAACTCTTTTCAGGGTTGGCACTGTGGCGTAGCGGTATGAGCGGTCTGCTTTGTATGCTAGGCGAAGCCGCCGTACGGAGTTTACCGACTGTTTTTTTTTTATTGTTTTTAATCTTTCAAATAAGGGTAGAGATATTTTTCTTCATTGAAATTGAATCAAAAATAGATATTATCAATTAATATGAGTTTTATTTCCCGCTTAAATTGACCACTACTACCAACAGTAGTGGTAAAATGATAACGACTAGATTTCAATATTAAAGTTTATAGTATATATAGAGCAAGCGCGTGAACAAAGTTATACTCTCCATGTACATTCAGAATATTAAAAGGAATCTCCCATATGAGTTTGAATCTGTTACATGCCCTTGCTCTGGGGCTTACAACTATAGGTATGTTTGTCCCTTGCCGAAAATCTGAATTTCTACTGTGAAGACATAGGGCTCAATTTTCAATCATTTTGCCCTAAAAGGTGGGGTTTTCGAGAAATCACATAAAATTTGTCCTTTTCGTTCAGAAGAAGCATAATGAATAAGAAAATAGAACCTTTTCCAAAAAATTGATTGGGGCCAAAAATGGTCACTTTTGCCCCTACCCCTTTGAATAATTCAAGTCCCCAAACTCCGTAACAACAATATTGATGGATCTTGAAGTCCAAAGGCGGCTTCTAGTGTCTGATAAAAGTGTATAAATATCATGAAAATCCGTTGACGCAAATTCATGTTAAATGCGTTCCATGCACCTAAACTTTAATTGTCTTAAGTGGAGCAATTATGTATATATCTGATGGAAATATGGAACAATAATGATTATTAGGCCTTAGTAGTAAAATAGTTTGTTACACAGTATTTCTATACTATGGCCGAATACTCATTATAATCAAAACAATTCACAAAATGATTTTCTATTCTCCGCCCCTCATTGTTTTTATTGACCTCCACATTTCATTGAACGTTCCTAAAACCTCGTATATTTGTAATCGTCCGCGATCTTTATAAAATAAAATGACCGATGAGTAACAAAAGAATCACATTTGAAGGTTTGTAAGTAAATATAACAACCTCCTCAAAACCCGTTACATATATGTAAGAAGAAAGCATCCTTTCTCCTCAGGTAATCAAAGTTTCGAAAATGTCATCGAAAAATAGTTTTTTTTAATTTTTTTTTAACTATTTCTGTAATATTTTCATAATACCAAAAAAATCCAAGTCCCATAACTCTGTTATGACAATTGCTTAAGTCCCATAACTCTGTAATGACAATTGCTTAAACCAGAAAATCTCTCCACAGTCTGATAAAAATATATAAATATCATGGAAATCCGATGACGCATATTCAAGTCATTGCTCTCAAAAAGCCGACGAACCGTCAGAAGTACCGATGGACAGACAGACGGGAGGACATCCCTATACTATAATACGTCCAGTCAAAAGACGAGTGTATAAAAATGAGTTTGCAAAATGAAAAAAAAGAGTCGAATCAAAAATATAATTAAAGGTATACGATATATGTACAGGCAGATGGTTTCAAAATGCATGAAAAGCTGACGAAATGAACAAAACAAACATGAAAATGGAAGAAAATTTTGAGGGGTTCAGGGACTTGAATCGACTACCCTTGGTTTCATGTGCTCAATGCACATATTCATTCATTTTAAGAGACAAGTCATAAAATTTTAAAAGCGAAGAATAAGAATATACTATAAAAGGTATATCAACACATTTAGGAAATGAAATTTGACAAATGTGCAATGAATATGTGCAGAAGATCATACATTAATTCAGTTATTAAAAGGTATGATTAAAAAATGAGAATTGTTGACAAAGTCCAAGAAGACGTCAAAACACGCTAAATATTTGATTTCGAATTGGAAAAAAATATGGCAACACTTCTTAAATTCTTCAAACATTTCCCTAGATCATCCCTTTGCTGTCGGTTGGTCTAAGGTCAAAGGAGGGTTATATCCGCAATGGTATACCTTTGCCTATGGTGTCGTCACCTAATGACATATGCAAAAAAAAAAAAAAAACAAAAATAACTGGTGGAGGAACATAATCAGTTTCATTAAAATCTCCTCTGTGGTTCAGGAGAAGATTCCAATATGAATAAAAATACCCACGTCCTGTTTATAAAGAAAACAAATCGTCTGATTCAGCAAGATGTTGTCTCGTTTAAGATCCATGCAACTTCCAGCAGTGAGTATTTCTTATGATGACCTCCCTAATCTACATTTTTGAATCATCACTTGATCAACTCCTTAAGGTATCTGAGTCTATGTCACAATATTGGAAAGGAGCTATGAGTACATAATATTCAACTTTTTTTTCTATCAAAATCAATTAAGTGGTAATGCATGACGTTCCACTAGTCGTAAATACATGCATAACGAGTATCTATGTATAATTTTACTAGTTGTACATATTGATAGGATTTGAATGATAAAAATGATCTAAGGATCAATGATACCCCCGACCGGCATATTTTACATATAAGCGATGAAGCTACTGAATGATCTCCAGCACGACCAACCTACATTCACCCAGCGAAACAAACCCACAAGAAAGTGACACATCAATGACCTCATGCAAAGTCCAAATTGCATTACTATATGAAAGCATTACTATATATAACTTGTCAATATTGAAATATATGTTCTATAGTACCAATTTTGTTGTACTAGACACGTGTTTCGGATATTTTAATCCTCGTCATAAGTACTTCATGTCAAACAGTTTTTATATAGCTAAAGTGAATTTTCCTGGCGCAGTCTACAATACAGAGCTTTAATTTTCTCTTGCCAAAATGAGCGGCTCCAAATTTTGTGGAGGGTTTATTCAGTAGCGTATTTAAGTGAAAAATATGTCCAAAATCGTTGGAGGGAAGGCGCAAGGAGCTTAATTCTAATCATGACAGAAAAAAATGCCGAAAACCAGCTAAGGGCACAGCTATGCAATGAGGGAGATACTCCTTAGTTTTAGAAATTTAGGTCTAATTTGATGACAGGAAATTCGGAATATATTTCATTGCAGTGCGTAGACACTAAAACTAGGTAAGCGATATCCTCGGGGACTTACAGTCCACCAGCAGCGATACATGTACCAGCCTTGTGGTTGAAATGGTCAATATTGAAATATATGTTCTACAGTACCAATTTTGTTGTACCAGACACGTGTTTTGGATATTTTTATCGTCGTAAGTAGTACTTCATAGTAGTAGTAGAGCTGTGTCCTGTGTCCTGTGTCCTGTGTCATAGTAGTAGTAGAGCTGTGTCCTGTCCTCTCTGAATGTCAGTCGGACTCCTCGGGTGATAACATACATTAGCTCGCTACAGCCGGCAGAGCACAGGTCGTATTACGCATGCCCTCTTTTTATATCAATTTACATATTCATCTGTGTTGCTTGGGCCCCTGCGTTTTGCGGTCTTGTTTGTGTGTGGTCATCTGACAGTGAGGAGGTTGTTTTACACCACAATTGTACGTTCTTCGAGACCTCTGGGTAATCGGAATAGTGGGAGGGTTGTGCGCACGTAATCCAGGATAACCACACCGCCTGCTACTCACGAGGCAGATGGCCGTCCTAAGTCGGCACCGTTTACCCATTGGTCTCGTTGGTTTATGTGTAGTCATTTGTGTTTTATGTTTTTCTGTGATTTGACGTTCATTGTACTACTGCGTCTCTTTCTGTGTGTGTCATTTTTGTGTTTTACAGTGGGTGTTTTGGGAGGTTGCTGTTGATGCTGCAACTAGGTGTTGTTGGAGATCCCCTCCTTTCTTTCATGTCAAACAGTTTTAATATAGCCAAAGTGAATTTTCTAAAGTCTCAACATGTTCAAAGGGCAGAACTCCATACAAAATATAGCAACATGACATGTATTGAAACTGTTAAAGTTTCAAGGGGCATAAATCTGCACGTAATTGAGGGACATGGCCCTTATTCGAACTTGACCTGTATTTCATAGTGTAAAAGCTATATCCAAGAAATGGATTGATTCTCTATAACAGTTTTCATTTAATATCCGGAAACTGACAAATATTGATTTCTTTAAGTTTGAAGGGGTATAACTCTGCATGTAATTAAGGGACATGCCCCATATTCGAACTTGACCTGTGTTTTTGGTGTTAAAGCTATATCCAAGAAATGAATTGATTCTCTGTAACCGTTTTCTCTGAGTTTCAAGGGGCATGACTCTGCACGTTATTGATGCACGTGACCGATATTCGAACTTGACCTGTACAGTAGGGCGGCCAAGCCGGATTTGCACGTGCGGCGTAAAAAGGAAAATGTGAGTCCGCGAATGCATGACGCACTCTTTCTCGTCGGAGAAAATATGGACGCCTCCGAATTTTGGTCCTTTTCCGAAAGCTCTAGACAGCACATTTTTTTATTTCAGCAAATAAAATATCGTAAAACTTTTGCTTTTAGCTTTATATTTTACCCTCAATTAGTTTATTTTAGACAAACCTGACATTTTAATTACTAAATCGATGATTGAATTTGGCTAAATTTTCCCGGGAAAAAATGCCCCAAAAAGTGGAAAATAAAAATGAGGTACAAAAAAATGGTCCCTCACAGATTTTTATAATATTTTCAAAAAATGACATTCGCATCGGCATCTTTCAAATATCAAAAAATTACAGAACCACTTTTTCATATATTGAAATAATTCCCGTTTGAAATCAGCTGGTGTTAGCTTCGTTTCGGCATGCGCAGAATCACGATTTTGCACCCAAAACACATTGAACGTGTGTCACATTGTAAACATGAATGAATTACTTTATTCGGAGTTTAAAGTATTTTGTATATGAAAAAGTATAACTGTTGGATGATTTTTATCTCGTGAACCCATTTCTAACCTTGGAGTTGCAATTAAGAAGAGATTAATGAAGGTTTCAAGCTGTTTTTGTCCAACCCGACTTCACGAAGGCCGATGTCAGTGCAGTGCCAGTGTCGGTGTGATGTAAACTTGATGACGCAAAAACATGGTACGACTTGTGTACTTCACATACATGTACTTTCTTCAGTTCAGCTGTTTGTTTATATAGTGAAATGGATACTAGGCCGATGCCTCGATGACGAAATTAATCTAGGAACCATTGAAAACATCAACTTTTTCCTCAAGCTCAAGGTAAATAAACAAATTTGTAAACAAATATCTTTTTTCTCTTTCTCGTTCTCTCTCTCACACATACAAATACACACTTTGCTAATACTACCAAGATTTGTAATAATTTTCAATCAATGAACTGATCAGTTTATTAAGTTCATTTATGTGCCTTTATTTTGACCAACCAAGCCTACCCCCCCCCCCCCCCCCCCCACACACACACCTCATTGGGCCCTAAGCCATATCTTTTAGATTTTAAAGAAATTACACTTTGTCATTCACAAGTATACATGATATTATAATTGTATTTTTTATTCAGAATATAAAGAGAAAAGAGATTGAATGGGGGCGGGGGTTATTCACATTTACATTCACACAATGACATAAACATATAAAATGCAACATGGGTAATTTAAACTATGAATTTCTAGATAGATAATACATCATAATATAATTTGATTATCTTGTAGTTCAAGTGACAAGTCATTAAAAATAATTTTTCATGAATTCCATTGGTTGAGTGTTGAATTTATCAATACTATTCTTTCCAGTGATAAATTTATGATTGCTAAATGAATAACATATACAATCAAATAGTTATAAAGGATTAATACAATTTAAGTACAATTAATGAATCATTTTTAATTTTTCAGTTTATGACTATGCATTAGTGAAAATTGTATCAAAATAAACAAATAAATAAATGAGTAAATAATAAATGAATGACTTAAAACTAATTGAAAATGTAAAATTACTTTTTCAGGTCAAACTTGTTAGAAGAAATCTTGCTGTCTGAAAATCACCAAGTGGCTTATTATATGGAAGGCATGCATTTAAAAGGAATTATTGATTGGAAATTGTGTACTATAGACTAGTATATTGATATCATATTCTACATCGAATTGGTTTGAAGATTGTGCATATTGCCATCATATTCTTCTTTGTGAATTGTGAGTGTGCAAAAATACCATACAAATGGATTATTCACAGAAGATGGAAGAGTTCAAGACCTGTCAAAATTTCAGAAAACAATTAACATGATTAATGACTGTGAATCTTATTGGACAATGGCAGATATAGTGAGATAATGAAATAAATATTTTTTTCTGAATTCTTGCAGAGGATGAATTGGTCAATTAAATTTCTTCCTCATGATATAGGAATTTAAATTCAACTGTCATGGATCATGGGCACATCAAATTATAATAGTTATTTCTTTTGTAGTGACTATCTGGAGTAAAAAAGTAAATATAGGCTTCCTTGCAAAAAAAATCACATATTTGTATCTTTTGTTTTCCACTTATTGAAAGCTCCTGCGCGTTAAAAAGAACAAAATTGGAATTTTCATATGTATTTCTCTCGGATACAATGAGTATATTTCAAATTTTGGATGTATTGTCTGGCATATCCAAGAAAATGTCATTTTTCCCTTGTGTGTGGCAGTTTTGTACTTGATCAGAGGAAATTAGGAAGGTCGCTGGAAAAATCTTCGGTCTGTTGAATTCTGGTGATATTTTTTACAATTTAAATGTTTGCTCATCAAAAGGTTAAAACAACCTTTCCTTCTAATATGGTAAATTCGAATTTATATACTGCTTTGTGAATTTCTGACGTCGAAGCGTTCGGTCGATTGACGATCTCTCCAAAATTGTCGAAACAGTGCAGCATGTCGGGGTACATAAATGAGGTACAAAAAAATGGTCCCTCACCGATTTTCATAAAATTTGAGAATTGAACACTTGGATATATTCTCCACAACGTATAAAAAAATTACAGAACCACTTTTTAATATTTTTGAAAACAATTCCCCTGTTTGCGAGGAAGGGGGCATGGAAGTCGAACGTTAAGAGTACTGCTGTCATTTTGTCAGCTGATTTTCGACAAATTTACAGAATAAAACATCACATCTTGGGTATATTTAGAGACATAAAAGCTTAAAGAGTTTGTTTAATCTTTTAAAATCCGATGCCATCAATTTTCATCGCTGTTATTAGTATTTTTCTGCTGTGAATGTGCTTCGAAAAAATGCTTAGTAACGGCGACGCGAACTTCGTTCGATATTAATGCGCCGTTCTTAGCAACGGTTGCCGTCACGCGCAAATCTGGCTTGGCCGCCCTACTGGTATGTCTTCGTGTAAAAGCAATATCCAAGAAATAAACTGAATATTTGTAATTTCTTTCCTTTAAATGTCCGGAAACGGCAAAATATTGAATTTACAAAGGTTTCAAGGGGCTGAACTCTGTATGTAAGTGAGGGATATGACCCATATTCGAATTTTGAGTTTTTGTTGTTAAATCTATATTCAAGAAATGACTTTATTCATTGTAACGGATTTTTTTAAATGTCCGGAATCCACAAAATATTTATTTTTTTCTAAGTTTCAAGGGGCATAAATCTGTACGAAATTGAGGGAAATGACCCATATTCGAACTTGTTCTTTATGTCTTGGTGTAAAGGCTATATCCAAGAAATGAATTGAATATCTGTAATGGTTTTCATTTAAATGTCTGGAAACTAAAACATATTGAATGTTTGGCAGGATTGCAAAGCAATTCCTGTCTATGGATTGACGATGTCCGTCTGTCAGTGTGCCTGTTTCTAAGTTTGAGGGGGCAAGCAAGTGAGGGACATGACCCATATTCGAACCTGACCTGTATTTTTTAGTGTTAAAGCTATTTCCAAGAAATGAATTGTTTCTCTGTAACGCTTTTCCTTTAAATGTCTGGAAACCAAAGCTTAGACAGACGGACGCACACAAAAACGGACGTAAAGACGAACATGTGCATCACTATATAAACCGACATTATTTAGCGGGGGTATGATAAAAGGCAAAGGGATATCATTTGACTACTGCTTTCGTCCAATCCCAGAAAAAATGATTTGTTGTTTTCTTATTTTTGTCTAAAAATTTCCTCGATCAATTACCATCTCCGTAAATCGTTGATCCCCCCTGTCCTCAATTCTTTTTGATAGATTTTATTGCTCAAGTAAGCATTGAAATCACTTCATCTCATGAGATAAAGTAATAGCGGGTTAATCTTACCAAATTATCGGATACCTATAATTTACTTCCGTTCTTCCCTTTATATATACCCAACAAAAAAGAAACGCACCACTCAAGCTTTAATCTATAAAATTCATTATGTAATCTATAGGTATTCTATTCTTTTCCATCATAAATCGTAGGTATACGAATGTGTTATTCTGTCAAACGCCAAACGAATCCGTCTTTATGATCAGCACAGCAGCATGATAAAGACGCTTGGTTCAAAACGCAATTTGCTTAAAAGAATTCCGTTCACTCTTTAGAAATAATTAAAGCTCTTAAGCCTATCCGAATTGATATATCATGCATTGCGATTTGTTTTTTCATTGATGATAAACAATTTTCACTGAATACAAATTCATTTAATTGCTTCAAATAATTTCATCTAAGAAAAAAGCTTAATTTAAGAAAAAAACATCCCAAACATCGACTCTTTTGACAATGAAATCCGTAGTTTGATTTTTTCCTTTTCTCCCTTAAATGAGACTGAAAGCATAATATTTCCCTTCTATAGCTTGTATCTGACCTTTTTCGCAATCACAGTTTTCAGAAGCGATACCTCGATCTTGAGAGGTCATTTTTACGTGCTTTTTTAATGGTTTTGGACATTAAATTAGCTAGCTTTTCTGGTATTTCATTTGATTATTTCAATGCGATATTAAATGTAAATCTGTAACAGATAAATACTGTAAGAATGGATGAAGAAGAAATAAGTGTTCCTTCAGGAGAAGAATTGCTGAATATTGATATCCTTTATTGTAAAACGTACCCCAATATCAGCAAATTTCCACTAAGACATTTATTTTTCAGATCTATTGGCATATTTTGACAAC
This sequence comes from Pinctada fucata, assembly GCA_028142955.1. Classification (NCBI taxonomy): domain Eukaryota; kingdom Metazoa; phylum Mollusca; class Bivalvia; order Pterioida; family Pteriidae; genus Pinctada; species Pinctada fucata. The sequence goes on from AP027115.1 coordinate 33,831,558, forward strand.
ATTCGAATAGAAAAACCAGTATTCATCTATATCTTTTTCTGAAAATGTGCTGAAAGTGGTCAAACAACAGCCATGCAACAGGAGCTAGAAACAACGCGCTTTATTCAGTAGCATCATTGTGATATGTTGCGAAAAAATGATCGATACATATGTATGTATTTAATCCTCGGTAATTCGAGTGCTGGAAAAAGGAAACTGTAACATAATATTTCTGAGCAATTGAACAAAATCACTATATAATATGATTTGCGTTTCTTTTCTTTGTCGGATATATATACTTTCTTGACTTTTCATTAGACCTGAAAATCACAGCTTATAGCTTATACGGCTTCATGGATATCCATATAAATATATTTGTAATAGGTATTGTTTTATCTTATTTCTAGAATAAAACTATATAGATTTGCTAAATAGCAATAGCCCAGTTTCAACAGGAAGACTAATGTAGGACTATAAGGACGTATCGGATTTGCGATTCTTTAATCTTTTTCGGCGATTTCCTGAATATGCAAACTGCAGCTGGCACTATTCTTCTGACCCCGTATAAGGGGGAGGGGGAGAGGGAGAGGGACGGGAAAGGTAAGGTTGTGAATCAAGGGTAGATGTTTGATTACTTTTAGTTTTTTCTTCTTTGTTATTTTCATTTTTTTCATCTTTGTTATTTCCAGCATTTTTATCTTGTTGCTCTTTACACCCTAGTTTTTTACAAAGCCATAGTGTTTTACATGACTGTAATGTTTTCATAAGAAATTCTCTTTTTATAATAGCAGCTATACCAAGAATAATGGCTACTAAAACTCCTACTACTACTCCTACAATGATGTTTTCCGGTACATTTGATCCATCACTATTCACAATAACTGTCACCCCAGTAGCTGAAATGATAGAAGATATGTAATGGTTATAATCTTACTCTTGAATATGAGTAGCGACACTTAAATCTACCTCAATTCCGAGGATATTTTCAACACACAAACGTCGGGAATCGTTCTCACAAAACGAGAGAAAACGAACAAAGAAACAGATATAATATCACAACAATAAAAAATAACATCGTATAATACCTTATAGACTACAGATTGAGAACGGGATTCATTATACAAGATGTCACTCATTGCGGTGTTTCATTTATGAAAAATCGCACTATGACTACAGATTCTAATTTTCTGACACTATGAAGTGAACGATGAGAACGCTTTCCGTAAGAAAAAATACTTTTGACATACATCGACGACGAGTGCGGCTAGCCAAACAAGGGATGCTTACTCCTCCCGGGTACCTGGTCTCATCTCTAGCTTGCTGGGGGTCTGTCGATGCTTAATTTTGTGCTCTATTGTGAGTGCTGTTGAAATTATCGTCAGGATCTTCTTTAACTCATTTGTGTCATACTTATGCCCTTTGCCGTGTGGAGCTCGTAGAAAAATTCCCCGCAAGGGGTTTGGCAGTTAAGTATTTTGAATTTTTTCCCTGACTGGTCGCCATAGCTCTTTCTATATAAACATTGCCATGTATTTAAGATATTGTTTTCATTTTTTGTACATGAACATCGACGGTGGGTGCGGCTAGCCAAACAGGGGATTCTTACTCCCCCGGGCACCTGATCCCACCACAGCTTGCTGGGGGTCCGTCGATGCTCAATTTTGTGCTCTTTTGTGAGTGCTGTTGAGATTATCGTCAGGATCTTATTTAACTCATACGTACATTTTATTCCCCATGTATTATCGTCCATTCGAATTTTTGAGATAAGAGTCATATTTGTTTATGCAACATTTGTAAATGTACGTCTTAAACGATCACTGCGTTTTCGGGTTAATTGACGGGTTGTGCATACAAATGATGAACATTCTCAACATGCTATCATATACTAGTGAAAAATTTTGATCAAACATCTTACTAATTAATTAATTAATTATCTTGATAATTAATTGATAATGAATTTTTAATTAATTAATTATCTTTACAATTAATGAATAATAAATTTTTATTAGCGGAACGATTTTAACACATTATTGTAGTACTTTCACTTTAATTCTTTAAAATATTTGCTTAAAATTTATGTAACGTTACAACAGCATGACGAATTTTACGAAAAGTTTAATTATGATGAATATTCTCATTAAGAGGACAAAATTCCGAATAAAACATGCTTTTTATTTTTTTTTCTCCTCACAGGAACCAAAAAAAAAACCCAGATAGAATGTGGTTTTATAACGACGCACACCCAAACAAAACGCGCTTGCTGGTAGACCCTAGTCTCTCTTAAACGCCATAGTACTTTCTTCTTTTCGTCAAGATATGATTTCGATTTTTGAAATTGATTAATGTAAATAAAGAAGATTGATTGTGATTCTTTGATCGAAAGTACTCTAGAAAGCCGCAAAATTTATTACGACTGGAATTCCCGGTTCTTTGAATGTTTTGTCGTATCGATGACTTAAATTAGCAGGAATTTCAAAGAAACAAACAACCAGTTAAATTTTGAAAAGCACAAGATCTGTAAATAATATCTATCGAATGTTAAACGTCTTCAAATTCAATGGCATCATTTATAAACAGATAAATTTGCTGCATGGACTAAACATGCACGTTTCCGGTGCTTAACCCTCGTCTGCGGTTCATAATGTAAACAATATACAGACCCGATTTCGTTAACTCCCCCCCCCCTTTATTTTCTTTATTTTTTTCTCCTTCATCGCTCCAAATTTCGCTTCTAAATTTCTGTCTTCATTTTCCCTCACAAAATTTCTCCTCTAATTATCCTCTTTTTTTCGCCTCAAAATTTCGCCTTCAGTGTTGGAAGAGAAAAATGAATACGATTTTTTTAGAAACAGAAGCAAAACGTACAATGAAAGAGAAACATAGAGCGTAAACAAAGGAGAATCAAATGCGAAATATTTCGCTTTCATTCCGCTTTCAGTCGTCTTGTCATTCAAAGTGAGGCTTCTCCATATGCATATAAGGGGATGCAATACGGCCAGAGTGTTTAAGTTTTTATGTACAAAAATGTACAGAAAGACGTAGCAGAATTGGTGGGATGCTTATACGATAGAGTATAATATCTAAGGTGTTAGGTTTGAAATTTTGACTTATATACTAGGATTGTACAAAAAGTTCGCGAACTTGTCCATTTATGAGAAATTGGATGCAAATAGCAAATCACATACTAAACTGGTATCAAATGACTCATTAAACATTGCCCTATCCATTATACAAACTTTTGACTCAATTGTTGAATAAATGTTATCAATTTTTAACTTTAAATACATAAAACAGGGGACCAGATATAACCATCAGTTTTCGATTTAGCTCTTCAAAAAAAATCAAAGAAAGCATGTCAAGATCTAGTATTGCTTTTGTATACCTAGCGTCAGAACAACACTTTCAAAGACAGCATAAAAAAACTAGACAGGTATATGACGTTATTCATTTAATATCAAGAATACACATTTACAATTTGTTGGAGGGTTAAAACACTTCCGATAATTAAACAAGAGCCCCAGGGGGCACAACGCTCACCTGATATCCATGCACGCTCTAATTGGCATACTGACATTGAATACTGATAGTGCCAGTACCAGGATTTTAGCCCACAACCTTTCTAAAAAGATTCTTGCCGGATGCAGAGAAGTTTTTTTGTTCAGACAACCTTTCCTAGTACAAAGAAGAAAAAATAGTCACATTTCAAAACAATAACTTTTTTAATGATTTGAAAAGACGGATAAAGTTGTCCAACGTCATATGCCCAGCTAGTATAGTCCAATTATGCAACATAAAAAAAAATCATATTGTAAAATTCCACATTAATGTGCAGCAGAAAAAGAATAAAACAATGAAATGATTTCAAAAATTAAATTTATTTAAAATTGAACACAAAACCTTTCATTATTGATAGCTAGCATGCCAGAAATTATAAAGCCTGTGTTTGTGAAACAAAAAAGAATGCCCCCGGCGGCATCTTTGTTAGTATAAACGCCATTTTCTGTTAAGTGTGTGAGAGGTCAGGGTCAGCGTAATATTGGTATGGAAAGATCTTGTCACAAGGAATACACATGTACAATATGAAAGCCCTATCACTAACCATTCAAAAATTATGCTGAATGTTAAAGTTTTTGAGAAGTACGTCAAAGGTCAAGGTTATGGTCATGAGGTCAAAACTTTTGGTATCAATGGAAAGGTATTGTCACAAGGAATACACATGTGAAATATGAAACCTCCATCACCAGCTTCCATTCAAAAGTTATTCCCAATGTTAAAGTTTTTTGGAAAACAGACAGACAAACAGACAGACAGACGGACAGGCCAAAAACTATATGCTCCCGAATTTTTTATTCCAGGGGCATAAAAAACAAAGATTTTTCGGTTTTGCCTTTATTCACTGAAATCTATGAATGCTTTTGAATAGTATTGATTTCATCTCAAATACATGAAACGTACAGTTAAAATCGTTTTGATCCAATATCAATTCATGCGTTTTGATCCAATATCAATTCAAGTGAGTTGTGCAGAAATTGGGCCAGTTTGTTTTCCAAAAAAGCAGTGTATGTTGTATCAAACCTCATGACCCAGTGAAGCCACTTGAACAAATAATTTTCAGTAAATTTTCAGCGGCGCTTCTTGCCTATGCATATTTCAACAGACGAGAAGGAGCGTCGCATTTCAGCATACGCTTTTCAACAACTCAAGTGGTTTCTCTAAGTTTCGCAGTTTTAAACAAATTAAAAGGCCCATGAAATTGTTACGCTTGTCCAACTAGCAGACCTACGACATCGTTATTTACTGTTAACTAATTGTTTTACCTCATCATATGTCTGTTACACGGACAAGTTGTTAGCGGAGAGAGTTCATGAAATGTAACGGTTGCATCGGATTTGCCGACAAAATGTAATTTGGTCCGATAAAAACTCATCATGTATCTATTATTTGAACAGATAAAAATTCCCAAATGTCTTACCACAAGAACCTGTCGTTTTATAGAGAAAATGTTTTATTATTCACAACCTCAGGCCTCTGTGTCTCTCTTAGAAATATTATACATACAAGATGTCGGACAAAGTGGTTGTGAATAATAATTTATTTTCTCTATTAAAACAACAGCTTTCTGTGGTCCAACATTTCATTGGAAGATTTCAGGAACTCTGAACTGAATGATTTATTTTCAAGAATTTCAGATATTAAATGTCCTATGCTATCTCAAAATCCAGAGGAAGAGATTACTCATTAGACGTTTCTTCAAGAGATCAGTCCGTAAATTACTTCATCTAAGAGAATCTAAGACAGAGGAAATTCGAGCAAACTTTATACATGATAACAAGTATATGCAAGTTTTCCAAGTACATGAATGATAACCATTATGAAAGTGTTCCAAGTATAAAAATCTATTCCGTTTGCACTGTATCTTCTGAAATGTATCGCAGTACTAAAGGTATCACATTACTTCATGAGGAATCCCCTTCGGTAACACGGCAAAACATGGCCGCTTTTGAAAAATCTTGTTCCCGACTTTAAAAATGAAATTCTTAATAAGTAATATGAAACATGGCAAAGCCATCAACGCGCGCCAGCTAGTTAAACAATAAATTATAGATGAAAACTAACTGATAAGTAAATTTATAATTCATTGTATAGTTTTAAAAAAATATATACTAAGAAAAATATATACATAACTCCAGTTATAAATAGTACCGTGAAAAGATAAAAACAACCATGTTCACTGTTTTGTTTTTCTTTTTTCAAGTGACATACATTCGCTTTTGATCAAATTCAATGCACATCACTTGAAAAAAAAAACTTAAGAAAAAAATATATATACATAAAGAGCACAAAAAGGTACATACAAGAGATGAACAACATGATGTACACATATACTGCCCCTGGTAAGTGGCAGATTTGTAAACTATGATTTATGCAAGAAGCGTTAGAGAGGAATTACTATAAGTGGTTTTTCACTTGTTTTCCAATCTAAAGATATGTGTGTGTTAATGTCATGATGAGCTTTTTTGAATAAATATTGTTAAAACCAAGAGCTTTAAGATAAGTTAGTACATGAACAATTTTGCATGATTTTTTGAAGTATGATAATGTGTTTATATATATTATATTATTATCAATGCACTACTTTTCAAAAACAGTGTTGGCCATTCATATCTCATTCCTACTCACTAGAAACCAAGCCAGATCCTGATCTTTTTACAGTCACAGAGGAACCCCTCCCCCCCTGGATTTTGCAAAAAATCCGAATTTTCTGGGTTATTTTTTTTATGTATGATTCTTTTCAAATTGATAAGCTGGAAACACATGACTGACGACTGGACCACGATGGACAAATCAAGTTTTCTACATCTGCCGCCATACCTGTTGCCTTAGCTTCAATATTTCGGTATAACCGAATAGAAATAACGTGTGAGATGGACGAATTATTCCGTCTTTTCGATTTTACAGTTCCACGTTCGATTTGTGCAGGTATCTGACGTAAAAGCATTGTGACGTCATTAAATTCCTTTGAAAACGTCATATTCGTAACCCTGTTTCCCTGAATTTCATGCCGGCTTCCATAGAATTTTATGACGTCACAATGCGTTGACGTCAGATACCTGCACAAATGGGAAGTAACTCTGTATTTCGAAAAGACCGAATTGAAGCTACTGTTGCCTCAATGTCTCCTTAGAGTCTGATTGAGAGTCCTGCTCAATTCAGTATGTTGTTGAATTGAAGTCAAGCTGATTAAGGGATTGACTGTCTGACAAAAACTTAAAAATTCAATAAGGATCTTAGGAGAGGGCATTATATACTGTTATGAACACTTTTGCCCAATCCTTTTTCACTGAATTGTTTTGAATATAATATGAATAAACTATTAAAATGGTCTTCATTTGTTATATCAGTGGTTTCTTCAAGTCTTATTCCTTGACTCTTTTGACAAAATTAATGTGTATTCTGCTTTTGAATGACGATGATCATATGATTTACACTTCAATTTTAATTTTATGTTCCTATTTATATCAGTAAACATGGCAAAGAAGACGGAAAACTTTAGGTGTTCTGGTGGTTTCTTCTAATGCAGACTACATTTATGAAAAAAATCTCATGCAATTTTCAGACTAAATATTTGTTAATATTTTATAATAGTATGTTTTGATTATATCAGACTCAGTAAAGACTGAATAAATGACCCAATGTTATATGCTGGCACCCATGCATAGGATTGAGTTTTTGATCACTCTTTGCTAGTTCACTTTCTACATGTATATAATCATATAGTTGGTTTTGTCTCGGTCACTTTGTTACTTTTATTTTGATGTATGCCAACATGTTTGGTGATATAAATAAATATAATTAAAATACCTATATGAGTCATCCAGGTGGTATATCCCAAATCCCCCACCCCCCGTCCATGCATACGCTTAAAGGATAGATTTGGTGACCAGTAATCCCCCATCTCTTACTTGTCAACAGACTTATCGGCTTTTATTCATTGACTTATATTTCAAACCTGTGCCGCCTATGCCCCTCCCCCCATAGGATAAATGATTTTGCCTGTACAAATTACCTCAATTTGAAGCCCTCCCCCTTCCTCTGACCTGTGTTTTTTAAAAATACCTTTCTTGGAACTTCTTGTGACGTAATTTGAAATCGATGCACCCAGATAATATAGATCCGAGTAACTTTCATTTACTATGTAAAGTGCATGGAAAATGAAAGTAACACAACTTTCAGTTTTAGTCTCTATTTCTTGATAAGTTATCATTAGCCTTGTGATTGATGACGCATTTTTGTACAGTCTGCAGCCGACCATGTGCATGTATTTGTTGTGTTGGGATTTTAAGCTTTCTCTGTACCAGTACATTTTATATTCGTAATCCTACACAATGTTAATCTACTGGTATCAGAAGTAACAACGACTTTCCGTTTACATTGCCTTGAAACGGACTGACGAAGTAAAGGGTAAGCTTTTGTTTTCTTTATGTGAGCTCTTACTGATCGACAAATGTTTGGATTGTTTGGCAGTCGCGGTTCATAAGATCCAGACCTAATTAAAGTCTTTCTATCGTCTCTGCTGTGATGAAAAAGGAATAAAGAACCATGCAAACATTTTGCAGACTTTGATAATGATTCCAAAATTAAAGACAAACTTTATTTAATTTTTATTTTAAAGGGTATATTGAAGCAATTTTATAACTTAGAATAATAAATACAGTATTTGATTTTTAAATGTTGATAATTTTTTCCTCCTATGTTCCCCATGATTCAAAATGGCGTCCGCAAACTGAAACGTTCGGCTATAGCAAAGATACATAACTCTGTACAGGACCTGATCGTAATAGCGCTTTCGCCCCCGCGCTTAGCGCGCGAGCTGGCTCGCATATAAAGAATTTAAATAATTGAATCATATCACATAAAAGGTCAATCAATAAGACATTTGAGCATGTGTCACTTGTTGAATTATCAGCTGTAACTATGGATGAAAGGTCGATCTAAAAATGATTAAACATACAAAGAAGGTTTTTTTTCCTGTAACATTGGGCATGGAAAACAAACATTATACCTATGTACTATCTTAAAAATATTCCTTAAAAATCCAAAAGTGGATATCGTGACAAATTTTTTTCACATGTAGGGTACCATGCATGAGTACCTCATACCTACAAATTTTCATGACAATCTGAGGAGTGGTTATAGAAAAGAAGCAGAAAATGTATGAAAATCACCCCCTTCCTTTTAACATAAGAAAAAAATTCATAAAAAATCAAAAAATTAAAATTTGAGCAAAAAATACACATCAAGGCATTAAGTAAGTTAAATATGATAAATCTGTAGTAAATGAGTGTGCAAAATCATACACTTATTGAGTTATTTAAAGAAATAGTGCAAAAATGTGCATTGCTGACTAAGTCCGAAAAGACGTCAAGAACGCGTCAAAAATTTGACTTCGAAGTGGAACCAAAATAACAACACTTCTTAAGACATCTCTCTAGATCATCCTGATTACCTGTTGACGGATCCGGACGAAATACAACAACACTTGTAGGGTACTATGAGTACTTCATACCTACCAAGTTTCATCAAAATCCCTTCAGCCGTTCTTGAGAAGAAGTCGAAAATGTGAAAAGTTTACGACGGACGACGGACGCCGGACGGCACGTTATGACAATAGCTCACTTGAGCTTTGCTCAGATGAGCTAAAAAACAGCGGAAATACATTTCCGTTTCGTTTACTTGGTACCTCATTGGTGGTACATGTAACGAAATGAAGTTGTATATGATACCCGACTGCGAAGGAGATACAAGTAGCATTGTCATCGATCTGTAATCATGACAACGCTTATAAAATTTATAACGGAAAATACCGGTATTACATGTAGAAGAAGTGGTTTTTTGGCAAATGGTCCCGCGAGTGGTGATGAATATAGTCACATGGACATCTCACTCTAAGACAAACGTGAAACTTCAATATCAAAATCACAAACTTTCCTTTTCTTAGTAGCAACATCCCTTCATCACCTTCTTATGGAATGTTCATATCTTAGTTGATACGCTATGCCAGAGCAAGTGCCAATTATACAGATTTTGTTCTGAGAGCTAGCCGTCTTTCAGATAAGCTTCTCAGTCAGGGATACGTTTGTGACCGACTGACTATGAGGAACTCTTTATACGCTATGATGTCCAACTCTCCAGAATGGTGGATAATATTCTGTCTTAGACTATTTGAACCATCCATCCTCCGATTGTACTTGTATCTTCCGAAATGGAAATAACCGGATGTGTCATTTCTACCGAATTCAAAAGACGGGTGTTGCATGCAAGAAGAAGATGCTGACTCTTCCTGAGAACCTGGTCTCACTTCCTATATTTGGAGGTCTTTTCATAATTTGGAGGGTTTTCTTTGTTTGCTTTAGTTCCTGTTGAATCCTGTTTTGGTATGCCTTTGGTGATTTTCTGAATTATCGATTTTGTACTGTATATTGGGATATGGTCATTATCTATACAAATATTTGTCATTTAACCATTATTCATTAAGGAGAACATATTTAGCGTTATGATAACGTAAAGGTTGCTCCCTGAGTTGATACCTCCCTTCATGCATATGCCTATCAAAGTGATTCCACATATCAAAATAAGCTAATTTTCTTTTCATCATTCAGGATTTAGTGTCTGAATTGGACATTTTCTTTATCCTATGGTGAGCAAAGGGTCTTGTCCTCGAACTTTCGGACAACCTTCGTACAGTCCAAAGTCAGCGTCTAATGCACTTTGGTCTCTCTCAGTTCCTATATTGTCATAATTGTATATTTACATATGAACTGCATTTCGATTATATTCAAGTATAAAGAGCTTTTGCTTTGCATTTCCTAATGTAGGCAATAGGGTAAAGTATAAGACCTCATACGAAATTTGATCTAGTGGAGGAAATTGTTCTTCATTTTTTGCATTGCATTGCTGTTTGCAGTTAGTTGGTCTTGGAATCAATTCATCGTACAGCACTTAAAAACCAACTGCCTGCATACAACAATGCAAAGCAAAAACCAATAATAAAATCCTTAACTATTCGTCTTCATTGCTAAGTATTTAACATTTTCTCTTGTCCCCTTGTTGTCTTTTCCCAACCATGTTTCGTTTTTCGGAATTTTACTAAAAGAGAGTAGGGGGAATTTTTCTAAAAGAGAGTAGGGGGAATTTTACTAAAAGAGAGTAGGGGGAATTTTACTAAAAGAGAGTAGGGGGTTGAATACTATTGAACCGTCATCGTTTCCTCTGGTCCCCCGACGCTCTTTATTTGTTTCTGTTTGGTGTAATGTACGTATGTATATATTTCGTTCCTTTTAACAGTAAAATGTTCATACAGTCAAACCTGTAATCAGCGACTTTGTAATCGCCGACTGAAATTAGGTCACATAAGACACTTAATACTGGTTTAAGCTGATCTGACTTTGACCAAAACAATTAACGTAGCGTAAGAGTAATACAGTTAAATGAATTACTGCATGTATTAATTCACTCATTTATTGATAGATCATATTTCACGTATAAAACCACATTCTACCAAACCAAAAGATTTTATTATAAAAATATATCACAGACGTTTTGATGATGAAAGACACTGATGTAGAGATTCAATGTGAAATACATTATTAATGTAGTTTAAGTTATGAGCAACACTAAAAGTCGTAAAATACAGGTTCGGAATTCGGTACAGGACAGAAAATTACGGTCGTTGTCGCGTTGGACACGTTGTCGCTATATACAACTTAATTTGATAGGAAAACTGCTTGGGGACTGAAAAACATCATGTTAAGCGGAAGTCGCTAAAAAGACAGACACTTTAAGATAAGTTTGACTGAACTTTCTCTATAAGATTTATAATTATCTTTTTTCATTCCGACTTTATGATCATGTATGATATATGCTCAAGAAAGCCAAACACTGTAAGAATATTAACTTTATGATTTTGATACAGGGTTTGGTCACAATAACTACACTAACCTGTTATTTGAATACATTTCTGGATTGACGTCAATCTGTAAGATATCAAATATTTTTGTTAAACAATTGTACTTCAGTGAACAAAATATTTATTTAAAAGGGAATCCTAATCAATTTTATTGCTTTTCAAAATGTATGCTTTGATGCATAAACATGCCTATCTGCTGAGAAATAAGACAATTATAAAATATATATGAAGAAAATGATTTTTTTCTCATTGTTTGAAAATCCCTGTGTAGGTCAAATGTTCCAATTAGATTTTATAGAAAAAATTACGAAAAGTAATAATCCCCAATATAATATTAAACTTTATGCTTGTTACCGGATATGGAAATTTGTCGATCTGACAAGACCCATAGAATGCAGGGCATGGCCATCCAAACAAATATGCGTAGACGGACAGTAACAGACTCAAGTATTCGTTTATTTTGTAATCCGATAGGTTCCATCTTATCCGAGGAAAATAAAATGTTACAACAAATTAATAAGTAACCAAACATATAATGGGAGTTTTCTTTCGAGTCATTAAGAGTGTAATAAAAAGAGGCCCAAAGGGCCACATTGCTCATCTGAGTCGCATGATAAAAAATGCAAGTGGACAACTTAGTGGAAGCCCCTTGGTACATGAGCTAAAAGGTTTCAGGGAAGTGGAAATGCGGTAGTTTCTAAAGGAATTTAGAAAATGTGTCATCCAACAGACCACCAAAATTGCGTCTTTTAACAGTGACGTCATAATGAAAAACAACGCCAAAAGATGTTGACCCGGACATTTTGAGTTTTTAATCAAGATTGGAAATGGTCTATTAGAGCTTGTTGACCAATTACAATGAAAAGCACAAAATTGATACAGGAACTTGAGATCTTGCTTCCTGCAAGGTTTCGTGAAATCATTGAGGATCACTGACGAGGGTTAAGCATCCGAAACGCGCATGTTTGGTCCATGCATCAAATTTATCTGTCCTTAAATGATGCTAGAAGTCAAAAATGTGTCAGTAAACCAAAGCCTTAGACTACCATTGTTAACGGATCAGAACGTGTAACATAAAGGTACATGACCTTGCTTCATGTAAGATTTCGTGAAATTCTATGCTGTGGTTTATGAAGAAGTCGCAACGATGATTATTTGGATGAAATGGCAAGTTTCCGAATTAGCAAAATAAAACGGGGACTGTTCCGAAAGTTCCCGGAAAACTCGATATAAATTATTCTATGGATAATTCTAAATACACAACCCCCTTTGAATGACATAAGATCAAATTCATGTAGCAGCTAAGAAAAAGTAATCACGTCGTAAGATGTCTTGCATAACTTTGACATTCTATAAGTAATATCCACGTATTATCTCTCATCTGTTAAAAATGAAATGGGCACCTGCTCTCAATTCTTAGGTTTGCAACCGTTCCAATGGAAATATACTGATTTTGAGAGGCACGCACGGCAGCAAGCTGCTTTAAATCGTACGATGAAAACAGAAGGGGTTGTTAAATTTACTTACTTTAGATTATTCAGGGCAATAAAGCAAAATAGATTTATTCCTTCCTGATCACTGGTAGGTATCCAATATACTTCAACGAACCATATTTGGTTTGAGCCGTTGTTTTGACTGCTTTGTAGATCACTGCTGGTCAACCCCGATGGAGCAGTTACTTCTATATCTGTGATACTTAATGAAAAAGTAGTCAATCAAATAACAAAACAATAAAAGTTCTTACTGGATTGAGAATAAGTAAAATGTAATTCATTACATATGATATTACAGAGGAAAGCTGATCTCGTATCTACTCCCTATCTTCGTTTTGTATCGTATATTTTTCAAGGGTTTGTGTGCCTATTGCTTATGATGATATTTGGATTTTGATCGTGGGTTTAATATTTTGACCTTTATTCACTTATAAAAATCAAGAATCAATTCAAGAAATAATATTTGCAAATCATGCAACGTACTCACGATTAACATAATCATGTGTTACTGATTTATATAAGAAAGGATTGGATCTCCTACAATACTCGATTGGAGCACCTACAGCAAAGCACCGACACATCCAATACGAAAAAGTCAGAGTAGATATGCAAAGCAAAAGACGTGAAAGGGAAAGCAACATCAAATTGAACATCAAAGTGCATATTGACAAAAAACTACACATAAATCAACGAGTCCAATTGGCAATCGATGCTGACTTGGAATGCAATCAGTCAGGTTCTTAGCAAATGGTGAATCCATCATGCTAATTTGCTGTATTCTAACTTATGTAGCCAAGTTCGATCAATTTCGGTTGATCGTTTCTTCAACGCATTCTAAATTTCTGTTATCAAAATTTCTTGAAATTTCTAAAAAGTGGGTCCTGTAGTATCATATCCCACCCATCCTGCTACGTCTTTCGGTACACTTTTTCGACATAGTAATTTTCATACTTTTTTGGCATATTACATTGTTTAGATTTAGGATCACTGATGAGGGTTAAATACCCGAAACGTGCATGTCTGGTCCACGTTGCCAATTTATCTGTTCTTAAATGATGCTATTCAATTTGAAGACGTTTACATTTGACACACAATGTTTGTGTGTTCATGAACTTGTTTGTGTTCTTTCAGCTATTGAATTTCGGAGCTTTGAACTTAAGATATCTATGAATCTTGTTTATTTTTTGCGTCACAGGATTGCATTCTGGGAAACCAACATGGATCCAAGGCCCACTTTGCCCTGTATTTATTTTTAGGTCTTACATGACATACGTCATGAGGCCAGCGTTGATCAATCCATGCTGACCTTGGGGGTCCATGCACAGTTGATTCCAAATGGGAGGTTGCACCTTTTGTATTGTGTTTTTTAAAGGGCTGGTATGACCATGGTTGAGGTCACAGGCAAAAAAAAAAAAAAAAAAAAAAAAAAAAAAACGTTTCTGTTATAATTTAGCATAAATGACATTTAAAAAAATTATTTTTAATCTTTAAACTAGACCAAGTGCAAATGTAGCCTCATTTTACATAAAACGCATCTAAAATTACTAAGGGGTCAACGAAAGATATTTTTTTTTTTACTAAAAGGATGTATGTATGTAATGCAGTAACTATGTATTATCTTTTAAATGCCTGAATCGTAATAAAAAATTAGTAGAATCAGGGAAAATCTTAGAATAAAGGGAACACATTTTCTGCACTAAGGCATGGTCCATTTGATATTCGGGGGGGGGGGGTGATTATTATTTTCGCTCCAGACCGGGGCAAGTTTTTTTCTTGCAAAGTTGGAGCAAGGACATTTTTCAACAGAGTGTTGCGCATATCAATGAATGTTTGTGTTTTATCTATAGAAATTATCTTTTTTTTACTCAAAACGCTAAATATTAATATATCAGTTTCTTTTTATGCAAGTATTCAATGACAAATATGGATAATTCAGAAAATCATAAATCGAAGGCATACAAAATCAGGATAAAACTAAGCCAAAGCAAACAACGAAAAAACACCACCATATGAAAAGAAGCAAACTCCCAAAATGGGAGTGAGATCAGGTGCCAAGGAAGAGTTAGCATCTCCTGCTTGTATGTAACACCCGTCACTTCAATTCGTTA
Organism: Pinctada fucata; assembly: GCA_028142955.1. Lineage (NCBI taxonomy): Eukaryota > Metazoa > Mollusca > Bivalvia > Pterioida > Pteriidae > Pinctada > Pinctada fucata. Next base: position 33,846,605 of record AP027115.1, read on the forward strand.
ACACTGTCACATCCGGTTACTTTTATTCCGGAAGACACAAGTATATTCGGTGGTTGGATGGTTCAAATGGTCTAAATGTTAAACGTCTTCAAATTCATTAGCATCATTTGAAGGCAGGTTAATCTACAGAATGGCCCATGAAGAATATCTTATTACTTTATTTAAACTGAGGATCACTGACGAGGGTTTAGTACCCGAAACGTGCATGTCTGGTCCATGCTGTAAATTTATCAGGTTTAAAATGATGCTATTGAATTTCAGACATTTAACATTTGAACTACTTTGTGAGTGTCACTGCTGATGGACCAAGAGTCCCCGAGGGCACATGTAGCCAAGTTCGATCAACTTTGGTTGATCGTCTGTCTTTTCAACGCAATTGAAATTTTCTGTTACAAAATTTGTTGATATTTCTGAAACGTGGTCCTGTAGCATCATATCCCACCCATTCTGCTACGTTTTTTGGTACATTTTTGGACATAACAATTTTCATACTTTTTGGCCATATTACATTGTTTAAACTGAGGATCACTGACGAGGGTTTAGTACCCGAAACGTGCATGTCTGGTCCATGCTGTAAATTTATCAGGTTTTAAATGATGCTATTGAATTTAAAGACGTTTAACATTCCACCATTCGGGAGAGTTGGACATCATAATGTATGACGACCGTGGAACTTCCTCAGTGACGAGGTTAGTCGGTCACAAACGTATCCCTGACTGAGTAGCTTATCTGAAAGACGCCTAGCTCTCAGAACAAAATCTGTATATTTGGTACTTGCTCTGGCATAGCGTATAACTGAGAAATGAATACGACATAAGCTGGCGATGAAGGGACGTTGCTAGTCAGAAAAATAAAGTTTGTGATGTGATGCATAGCGTATAACTGAGATATGAATACGACATAAGCTGGCGATGAAGGGATGTTGCTACTCAGAAAAGGAAAGTTTGTGATGTTGAAATTGAAGTTGTCACGTGTGTCATAGAGTGAGGTCTTCATGTGACCATCGGTTTCGTAGGACAACAGTAATTCCAGATAGGATGCTGAATTATTTGTCTCCGTAGTTTCTTTGACTTTAAGCTTCGAAGGTTATATTCTGCTGAGGTAATCCGCGAATTTTTGTCTATTGATGGAAAGCACATCGTGTATGTATCTGTAAGCATTCACTTTTAAACAGAGAGATAAAATTTTTTACAATACAAATCGATATTTATTTTATTCACCATTCACATACATGTATAACTTTTGATATCTCCATATATATAAACTTTGCCATTAGTAAATAATGTTTTGATAGAAAACTATGGCGAGCGAAGCGAATGAATTTTAGCGAAATTTAATGGTTATTATAAAAATTCAGATTATTTGTAAGATTATTTTTTTCTGTCACATCACAAGCAAATCAATTTTTTTCATTAAAATTGAGAGCAAAATTATTTTAAAAAACCCCAAGCACACCACCCAGAATATCAAATGGACCGTGCCTAAGATAGGGACAAAATATCAAGCTATGGAATTGCCATCGACGCAAAACAATATGTTCGATTTCTTTCACACCTTAACAAAGATGCACTAAAGCAACATCAATTAATATTGTAAAAATTTATGATGAGAATTGAAAGAAGAGAAATATTAGAAGTTATGTGAGACTGCGCCATAAGTTGTGATATATACAGAATACTTACTATTGAGTGTCATTTTCAGATGTCCCGATCAGTGTGTCATTGAAAGCCACTCCAACGTCTAAATTTATTGCACTTGAATTAAGGGTGTCTGATACATATGGATACTGGCAGGATACCGGCAGATCTACAAATTCAATTATGAACTGAAGAGGCACGCTACTCATCGGAGAATGCGAATCGGCTGCCATATAATCTTCAATTTGAATTGCTACCACGTAGGTGCCAGGTGCCACGCTGTTCTCTGAATAATGTAGAGAACATGTTTCCTGAAAATGTAGATAAGAATAGGTAAGAAAACGTTTTAATACAAGTAATATTCCTATTCTATTGTATTCCATCGAAATACATGCAAGTTTACCACTTTTTTGGAATTTCCTTGTGTCATCAAATTGTGAGATTATCTAATGGTATTGAAAGAATGTTAAACGTCTTCAAATTCAATAGCATCATTTTCAAACAGATTAATTGGCAGCATAGACAAGACATGTATGTTTCGGTTACTCAACCCTCATCAGTGATCCTCTCTAATTTTAATATTACATCATCTAAACAATGTAATATAATTATGTCCAAACCTGTACCTAAAGACGTAGCAGGATGGATTGGATATGATGCTACAGGACCAACGCTTTAGAAATTTCAAAAATTTTGTTAACAGATAATTTTGAATGCGTTGAAGAGACAGACGATCAACCGAAGTGACCAACTTGGCTACAGATGCCCTCGAGGACTCCTGGTCCACCAGCAGTGAAACTTACCAAGCAGTACACATGTTAAACGTATTCAAATTCAATAGCACGACAAATATGGGTAATGAAAATATCTATATATACAGCACATTCAGAAGATCATAAACCGAACTTGCAGCATGGACCAGACATGCACGTTTCGGGCACTCACCCCTCGTTAGTTATCCTCAATTTAAACAATGTAATATGGCCAAAGAGGGTGAAAATTATAATGTCCAAAAATGTACCTAAAGACGTAGCACGATATATGGGATATGATGCTACAGTACCCATGTTTTAGAAATTCTAAGAAATTTGGTAACAGAAATTTTGCATGCGTTAAAGAGACAGAAGAGTAACATTTCAGGAAACACAGGAGTTACAAACTCAACGATCTCAAGGAATTTATTACAGTAACAATACTTTTACGTCATAAAGCCGATCAAATCGATACGACGAACTTAATAAGTTACAATTTGTCAAATGTAGCTCATATTAAAAAATGTTTAATTCAAAGTACATCATAGCAAAAGTGATCTGAAATAATTTTGATTTGAAATACGGATTAATGTGAAAAGATATACAACACTATGCTTCATATCCGTTAATTAGTGTTTCTGAACACGTTACTCATTTAAAATCTTAGACACAAAGCATTTTGGTGCCTCTATTTTTCACATATGTAAGATGTTATGACAATGAGTCAGCAAACCAGAGCCCTCGGTGGTCATATTTGTTGACCTATCGGTACAAAAAAAGGGAGGAGATCTCCAACAAGACCCCGTTGCAGCATCAACAGCAAAACACCAAAGCACACCATGCAAAAACACAAAAGACGAGTACAGCACGAGACGGAAAAGAGACACACGACATATAAACATCAAACACAAAAGACTACACATAAACCGACGAGACCAATGGGCAACCGGTGCCGACTAACATAATATAAATAGAGGACATTGAATCCTCTATATTATAAAAATCCATTATAAAAAACATAATATAAGTAGAGGACATTGAATCCTCCTTTAAGGTGTCGTGAAATTCTACTTAGTGGGTAAAGAGGAGGAGTCGGAAATATTTAAGCCAATCAAAGGCCTTGATGGCAATATTTGTTGATCTCAACATTATAGAGGATATTGAGCGCTTGCTTCCTTTAAGATGTCGTGAAATTGACGAAGGACGGATAAAGGGGTATCAACTAGCTCGAATCTTTGGTTCAGGTGAGCTGAAAGAAACTGATTGTTACTATATTGCGGTATCGAAATCTTTATCCTAGAGAATTATTTACAGAATTGATTAATCAACCTCATGTAATGATAATCCATTTATCGGACCGCATGCTCCGCCACATTCATCTGAATCATCGTTTGTTGAATATCGACATCTTATGATATCACCGTCGTTGTCAGCCACTGCGAAGATTCAAAATATTATATTCATTAAGCAGTTGTTGTTAGATATTTCGTTTTATGTCCCGAACTTCTGTCGGGCATGATAACACACAAAAGATATGATCAACTAGAAAAGAACCCGCGCAATCGCGGAAAAGATTCAAATATGAATGTTTTTCTCCCCCTCCCTTTTTTTCTTTGACCTCACGGCTATTTTTTTCAGACAGTCACAATTTGGAGATAGAAAGGGGAGGGGTTCATATTTTCAGTACTGGAGCTTGATGACATGGATCTACAATCGCATCGTCCTTCTCTTATCTGTAAAGGAAAGTGAAAGTACTGTACAGAAGCGGCGTTTATAATTCCGTATTTTGATTTTCAGACACCGATGGGCATAATAATAAGCTCCGGAATCTAAAATGTATCATCCCTCCATAGTAAATTCGGTGTGCAGTGATGTAAGGACTAGGAGGCATAAACGAATTTTCTGGATTACTGAATCATGTTAAAAATATCATAACTTGAACGCAAAATTCCGAGGGAAAGGGAGGAAGCGTCGGCCGGTTTTTTTTTTGGTTCGTGTCTCATTTGGGTTACACGGTAAGTGTTTTGAATATTTTCCCTGACATGGTCGCCATAGCACTTTCTATATAGAAATGCCTCAAACATCGCAGTTTATGTTTTTTATATGTTTTCAGTTTCGTGCATGATCGTCGACTGCGGGTGTGGCTAGCCAACAGGGGATGCTTACTCCTCCCGGGCACCTGGTCCCACCTCAAGCTTGCTAGGGGTCCGACGATGGTCAATTTGGTGCTCTATTGTGAGTGTTGTTGAGAATATCGTCAGGATCTTCTCTAACTCATGTGAGTCACACTTATACCCTTTGCCCTGTGGATTTCGTAAAAAAGTTCCCCGCGAGAGGTTTGACAGTAAGTGTTTTGAATATTTTCCCTGACATGGTCGCCATAGCACTTTCTATATAGAAATGGCTTCAGACAGCGCAGTTCATGTTTTTTTTATATGTTTTCGTTTTCGTGCATGATCATCGACGGCGGATGCGGCTAGTCAACCGGGGATGCTTACTCCTCCCGGGCACCTGGCCTCACCTCTAGCTTGCTAGGGATCCGCCGATGCTCAGTTTGGTGCTCTATTGTGAGTGATGTGAGATTATCGTAAGGATCTTCTTTAACTCATTTGTATGATTAGATTGTCTTGTAAACAAATATTTTCTCTTTATAAATAATTTGATTAAAGATACAGTGTCCCTAAAAATGAATTTTATTAAAACGTAAAATTTATTCCAAAGGGTCTAGAAAGAGGAAAAATGGAGCTATAAAAAGTTTTATTTGAAAATATGCAGAAACGACCCTAATATTGCCGATTTTTCAATAATTAAATCTCCATATACCTCTATTGTAAACACTCAATACATTGTAGGTGGCGCCAGTGAAATGATTTAGAGCTGCGCACCCCAAATTCATAATTACGTTTTAAGAGGTCTGTAACTGCAAATGTATGCGTTAGATTCGCCTGAAAATTTGCATATATATAAATGAGAATGTAAACTTTCATATTAAAAGGAAGATTTTGCATTCCAAAATTTTGTAAAATTAATTAATTTTCAGGGACACCGTCCCTTTAAATATATATTTTTCTGAAAATAATGGATTACTAAACTTCTAGATATGTCTTTAAAACATGCGCGCTAAAAACTAAATCAAAGCTATGAAGGAACTGATGGCGAGTTTCATTTATTCATTTTAGAATGATATCAAACTATTTTATGGGATTTTAAAATATTGTAAAAGGCTGAAATTCAAGAGATTTCAGGGGGCTTCAACCCCTCTAACAGGACCCGCTGGGGACCTAGGTAGGAAGTCCGAAGACCCCTTGCCAAGTCTTTACGTAAATAATAAGCTAGCTCCGCAATGATAGTACAGACGTTTATTTTTTCTTTATATAGAGCACAGGGGTGAGGTATTATCGCTTGGTCACAAACCCTTTCCTCTAAACTTACCCTTCTTCTATATTTCTATATCAAAAAAGTTTTATATATAGACAATTTGAAGGGTTTGTATTGAGAAAAGGGTTAGTGACCAAGCGATGATACTTCACCCCTGTGGTGTATAGATCTGCATATCTGTTCCACAGGCCGTAAAAGCGCCTGTTATGTGTACGTATGTGTATGACCTGTGTATTGTTTAAGGCCAGTATCTTGCAGATACACAGTCATGTCAAATTTCTAACCTCAACCATTGCAAAAATTCGCTATAGAGGTTCTAATAAGATCATACTTTCTACGATTGTACCTATATATTTTATCTACTATGTCACCAAATTTCATTAAAAATTCCCCGTACTTCCAGAGATATCGCAGGTACCATTTCTTCAGTGACCTAGTTTTTGTTTACTCGAATTTAGCTGTTTAGCGTGTCCGTTCCAGCCCTGGCTCGGTGTTCAGTCAGTGCATTCTATTTGCGAGATGCGACAGACCAATGCGCTATGAACGCTTAATTGTTTGTGAATTCTAAATTGATTTCTACTGTCCTGTTCACTAATTCCAGAGCACCCTGTTTTCCCGGTTTTCTCTAAAATATGATAATGTCATCTTCCAAAAAGATATCAATTTAATAGTACTCCTTTAGTCGTAACAGAAAATACCATTCTTTTGGCTGTTTGTCTAAGTTAGAAATTGGACGGAAAATAAAAAGTCTACGGGGATTTTCTATAGTAAAATCGCTGAAAATGTGTGACGTCGGAGGCTTTGACGTCACTGTTTACTATTGTTGACACGGAGAACAATATGGCGACGGCTTGAAATTAACATGTGGATTTCCCGTAGACATTTTATTTTTTCATATTGCGGTTTGAAGGCAGCTGATAGGGTAAGTTGAAGTTAATTTCCAGTTACGACTAAAGGAAGTCAATTCTCGGAAACAATAATTTATAGCAAAATTCTTCAGACGACAGAATAAATCGCCCAAACAGGGTGCTCTGGAATAAGTGAACAGGACATTATACCTAGAAGTGTAATGATGACCGTAACTCCTCGTTAATCGATTAAACACACGAACTGCAACTGCTACGATTTGAATATCAGCGCCTTCCATTTTATTTACATAGATCGGATTGAATTGGAATAAGCAATCTGATTGGACGAACTTTTACCGTAGTCTTGTTCTGATCTCTACTATTTTAGAATTCACAAACAATCAAGAGTTGATAGCGCAGTGGTCTGTATTGCACGAAATTATAGAAAAACTGAACGTTCTGCCTTGCCCATTGAGAACAATTGTACATACAGGATCGTGTCACGTGGTACAGTATAGCCGATAAACTGATAAGCAATCTAAACACACGTGCACAAGAGACAGTTTATGTTTACTGCATCCTAAAGTATCCTTTTTTAAATAATCTCTAACTTTTTTTAAACATTATGAAACAACTGTTAAAACGTGGAATGCAATGTACGCCGTCTTAAATAAGTATGGTGAATAATGAGGTCCAGGGTCACGGGGCCACACGATCGGAGTTAGGAAAAACTGTGTGAAAATATATTTATCTTCACTCGATTTATACATATTGGGGCCCGGGGATGTCACGCTTTCAGGTCACGTGATGCAAATCTGAGGTCACATGGTTCCTGCGATCACTATAGCCGAGATCGCTACGCAAAACTCGCCTAAAAAGGGGAAGGGGGTTTCGGGCGCCGGGAATTTGTCTTAGTGTTTTGTATTGGTAAGACCTATATAGACAGAGTCATAGACAGTGTATGTATTTCATATATTTTCATTTTCGTGCGTGAACATCGACGGCGGGTGTGGCTAGCCAACATGGGATTCTTACTCCTCCCGGGCACTTGGTCCCATCTCTAGCTTGCTAGGGGTCCGTCGATGCTCCATTTGGTGCTCTATTGTGAGTGTTGTTGAGATTATCGTCAGGATCTTCTTTAACTCATTTGTATTGGTAAGATCGTCTGAAGTCAATACATTTCTCATCATTGAAGATAAAGATACATGTAGCTTCATTTCCTCATAATGCATTTCAAATTGATAGAAGTGAATAGCACAAAATACACGAGAATAAAGATTCAAACAAAAGTGGAGGGACGCCTCCGTTTTATTGTGGTGGGGGGGGGGGGCAATAAATTACTTTAACATTTAAAATAAGAATGAACTTTTATCTTAAGATCAAGGTTACGTGGGCGCCGATACTAATTACCAATATCATCGAAAATTACCATTTTTTCTTCGTAAATAAATACGTAAATCGTCGTCTGTCAAGGGCGGATGACGGCCGTTTTCGGTTCCATTTTAACTGAAAAAACTCAATTATCCAAGCTTACTCTAACATTCAGTTCACTTTCATATTCATCGTGATACAAACAATAAAATTAAAAACATCAACTTTAATCTGACATGATTTCGATCAACTTTGGCTGATCGTCTGTCTCTTCAACGCATTCGAAATTTGTTACCAAATTTCTTGGAATTTCTATAACATGGGTCCTGTAGGATCTTATCCCTACCATCCTGCTACGTCTTTGGGCACATTTTTTGACATCATAATTTTCATACTCTTTGGCTATATTACATTATTTAGATTAAGCATCACTGACAAGGGTTAAGTACCCGAAACGTGCATGTCTGGTCCATGCTGCAAATTCATCTGTTATTAAATGATGCTATTGAATTTAAAGACGTTTATCATTTAGGGCGTGTATCTGTTCCAAAATAATGATTGAAAGAAAGAAGCTGAAAAATGTCAAGATAAGAATTCAGAAAGTGACCCAAGAAGCGAACAATTGATTTGATAACCACGTAAATCGTAAGTACATGTACCCCAAGCCGTGAATAGTGCTGCTTATCCGATCACCTAATTAACATGCTGGTTTACAGGTCAATTTCTTCTGGTAAAAGAAGGGAGCGATCTCCAACAAGACCCTGTTGCAGCACCAACAGCAAAACACCAAAACACCCGATGCAAAAACACAAAAGACGAGCATACTATGAGACGAAAAGAGACACACGACATATTAACATCAAAACAAAAACAAAAGACTACACATAGACCGACAAGACCAATGGGCAACCGGTGCCGACTTTGGACGGCCATTTGCCACGCAAGTAGCAAATAGTGTGGTTATCCTGGATTCGATAATGGAAGAAAAAGTAAATAAGAGTCCTACGTTAAAGTTGTTATGAAAACATGTCACTTCTAGTTTAAAAATTCATTGTTGTGAAAACACGTCCGTAGTTGTTTATATCGTTCGGATTAACGGGACAAAGTAACATATGGTCCGCACGTCCGTTCCCGAAAATTACCGTTCGAATCAGGAACGTGGATTTCCTGATTATCGGATCATTTTTGCAGTATGCACATCGGTTCCCTGACAAATCATCCGGAGTAACGAATTTTCCGGTGTAACGAATTTTCCGGACAAACGAATCATCAGTGTATTGAACATGTTTTCATAAGTTAGTATGCTTAATCATCATTTCATAATTTATGGATCACATCATCGGATAAGGAGAGACATACTATGGTAAACCATGGAGCGAGAATGTACCTGGTATGGTAAATGTGTGATTGCAATCCGTCAGGATACGAAGAATTGGACGAATCAATGTAATAGGAGAGTGGTTGATTTGACCGGTATCTGAACGTTTTTCTAATGATGCGTTAAGATATAACGACCAGTTTCCATTCTGTATTTTTGGCCATCCGATACCTGTATACCTGTAAAGAGAGTCACAATATGGAAGAGTTCAAAATCCTTACCTTTTTTGAGAAAATTCAAACAAATTATGATGCATCAGACGTGTATCGGATTGAAATCCCCATCAGTGGTATAAAATTACATGCTGAAGTAATTTTAAGACACAGCCCAATGTATCATAAAATTCGCAGGAAAGAATTCGTTTCTGAAGAAACGTAAGAAACCGTCATATCGTTTGTGACGTCACGTATTGATGACGTTATAAACTCTGCCTATTTTTCTCTTTTAGACCAAAATGAATGTAACATGCTGGGCCAAACTGTTCGTTGCTGCAGTATCGCAGTAAGGTTAAACAAAACAATTATTGACTGGGAATTCGGGCAACATATGATTCGTTTGAGCTTCAGACAAAATATAGCCCTCGGCCTCCGGCCTCGGACAATATTTTGTCTTCAGATCCAACAAATCATACATTGCCCTCAATTCCAGTCAGTAATTGTATAATAATGACTCATCAATTGCATTTTTGTGCTCTCTTAAGGAATGATATTTCAATTAATTGATTTCAAACCACATGAGCTTAATTTCTAGCAAAAACGAAACAGAACCGTGATAATGAACTTGATTTTATGTTCAACAATATTGAACCCCTATAGTCATCTAGAAAGAAACTGAAAAATGACTTAATGCCTACTTAGACTACTTACACTTACTCGGTTATGCCAAATTTTAAGTTCATATAAAGAATATGTAATAAAGTTTTTTTAATTAAAGATATTCATGTTCATCCAGACGCAAAAAATAGTATTTTACTTGATGTTATCATTGACAAGGAAATCTAACCCGATTGTCCATGATCTTATACCATAACAATGCTTGCCGAATCATGAACAATGAAATTCACTGATACAAGATTTGGAATTATTTGTCAATGATCACAGCCGGAGATTGATTGTGCTCTCCCAATGATTGAAACATGTCTATTATAATCATCATCATTCGTGTATTTGAAATGTTAAGATCCATTTGAAGAGACCAAACGTGTCTGTCGTCTATGATCTTAAAGGGTTCACACATTTAGCTAATCATCTACTTCCCCCTTCCTCCTCCGTTTATGATCGTTTTGTTATTTTGCGCATTTCATGATAAAAACTCTGTTAATATCGCAGATAGAGAAGTCTTAACAAAATCATATAAATGTTTGAACCCACCAAACTTCAACGTAACTGCTGCTGCATTGGAGCGATGTATTATACATGCCAGACATCCAATCATCGACACCACTGTATTCTGTGCACTGTAGTGGAATGGTAGAGAAATCTGGTCCACTACACGATCCCCCCAATCTAAAATTACCATCGACATTCGTTTTTTTGTATGCTGCAATCGTTGTTGCATTGCAGTGGTAGTGCTCACTATAACTCTGTTGCCAAGACAACTTGCTTTTCAGAAGGATCTAAAAAGAAAATAAAATTATGAATAAATAGTCGGAAATTTAAATCATGAATATATAGTCGGCAATTTGACGCTTTGCTTATCGATTAAATGAGATGACTCTATGAGGTTTCCGTTACTTTGACATCTTAAGAGAAAGAAAACATTGCGAATCATCGTAAAGTGCGTATGAAGGGGACTCGATCTGAATATTTTGAAATCTTCAGATTGTAGGAATAAGATGTCTCATACGTTGAAGGTGTTGAGTTTGTCATATCTGAATAGGTATTCCATATTAGTCGTTGAGACATTAGTTGAAAAAATGAAGTTAATTCAAAAATGCAAATGAACTTAGTGTAACTGAAATGACTGGCCGTGTAAAAACTTTATGATACACCGCGTGGGATCAAAACGTATGATGTTGTGATTCTTTACGGAGAATTTTGATGTTTTCCCATCATTTAAGTGTTACTGCACAAAACTAATGAGACGTTGCAGAAGAGCAATGTCTAATAAGTAAGTCCATATCGTTTATATATCTGAAAAGTCTGTAGTTTTTGTTTTCTGTCGTCGACAAACTATTGAAGTGTTTGCGAAAACGATGATTTTTTCATATACCTGGACGATTTGAATAGATTTCTTAGGTGTTGCCCTACTGCAACCGCTGTTCAGTTTTATAAAGTTGAATTTAGAAAATATCTAAAAACTATGTAAATAATCACAACTCCTTACGTTTCGATCCCACGTCGTGTGATAGAAGACAGGACCTCGTCCGCACGTCCTACCTGCATGCCAGATGGACTCCTCTAGTTATAACATGTGTGGGCTTGCACCAGAGGGATGGGCGCGGACTTTTTTCAAACGCCCTTTGTTTTTTATATTTATTTACATATAAACCATGTGTCGCTTCGTTCTCTGCTTTTTGGTGTATGTATTGTTTCAGTTCCTACTTTTTGCTATGTTACCATTTAACATACTATGCTTGGCTTTGCCTACGTAACCCAGATAACAACATCTTTGCTACATGTACATGTACTAACATTGTTGCAATTAAATCAACTTGATATTTTTTCAACTTTCGATTATTTTCTTTCAATTTTGGCTTTAACCCTCAAATATGAGTGAAAATTTCTCTTTTATGTCTTCTATTAAAGATCCATCTGGGTCTGAAAATTCTGCAAAACCCTCGGCAAGTATCGTACGTTTCAAACATATAATTGTACATTACTTTAAACTCTTTCCAGCTTAGAATTTATTTTGCAACAAATAGAATTAAAAAGAGTGAAGGAAAGTCTTTACTTTGAAAGTGTTTACATTAATGAAAACACGCGAAACTGAAAGTAATTATATCCAACAATTCCGTTTGCTATGTTGTTAAGCGTATGTAGTAGGTAAAGAATATTCTACATTATCCCATAATATCGGCCCCATAATTTGGACGAAAACTGATTTTTATAAACGAATTATTAATTATCACTATTTGTAATGTTGAGTCTTTGAGAAAATACCACGTCATAATTTTGAGCCCATGAAACGTCACGCGTGTGATGTATGACCTCATGTTTTGACGTCATTTGCCTTGAATGACGCAAAACAAAGGGAAGTGAGTCATCGTATTTTATACACAAATTTTCTCATTAAGGCCATTTTTGGAGCTTCGTGGCCCTAACCATTTATCTAGGCTCCAGGTCTTGTCCACGATATTTTTCATGCAAATTAAAACGCCAATTAGAAATTAATCGATTGGTAGAAAAATATTTATGGGCAAGGCCTGGAGCACTACTTGATTTCATAATTTTGCTCATTTATTGATATTTTCATTGATTTCAACGTCTTAAGAAGATTTAACGACGCATTATTCAATATAGGACTGTGAAATCAAAACAGGCTTTCCTGATTTGGATCCACCATATATTTTACATTTTAAAAACTAGAATATAATGGATATATGAACAGCTTTGAAAATTGGGCCGAAATTGCTGGTTTCCGCACCCATTCTTCTACGTCTTTCGGTACATTTTTGGACATAATAATTTTTACACTTTTTGGCCTTATAACATTGTTAAGATTGAGGATCAATGACGAGGGTTAAGTACCCGAAACGTCCATGTCTGGTCCATGCTGCAACTTTATCTGTTTGAAAATGATACTATTGAATTTGAAGACATTTAACATCTACTTAAGTATGTAGCATTTCCATAGAATTGTATTATCTGGTGCATGCATGTATAACAAGGTAAATTAACGTTACCGTATACATGTAATTATCCATTTAAGCATGGTTGAATTTAGAATGAAAATCAATGTTCCATATGTTGTAAGGATATATTGTTCTTATTCGTGTTAAATGAACTTAACATACACATTAGCATAATTATACTTGTATTACGAACAAACCACACAGGGACTTATCTTTGTGACTGATTGTTTACAGTTGATTACACTATTTACTTGTTGTGGCAACATACGAAAAACATTATTCTCTTTGTACATTTAAAATTTAACTTTACATTGACTCTACAGAAGGTGTTAAATTGACAAAATGTAAAACATTAAAATCAATCATGAGCCTTTTTAAAACTAGGTTTTTAGATTTAATAGAATGATTAAGGCAGAAAACATTTTTGTAATTGAGTTAAGGAATAATACATGATAGAAATTACATAAGGCACCCACCATTGCATCCTGCATCTTGTGTTTTTTCATTAAATCTATGTACTGATTTTAATCATATAAAGATATGTCAATAATTGAAAAATATATACAGTAAAAGAATGAGGATAAATGTAAAATTCAAAATATGTATGAAAAATGAAAAAGAGAATAAAAACTTGTGAAGGTTAGCGAATCACATACCTCATAAATCTGGAGAAACAGTTATTGCACTAAGGAGGTAAAGTCGGCAGGGGGGTCATAGTGGCATAATTGCATCTCTTCCAACTTAATATTTTTTCATACGAAATAATACCAATTGAGCAAGTTAAATGACTATATTTTGGACCCCCTCTGAGGTAAAATACTATATCCACACATACGGCACATAATAAAAATATCTACAGAAACAAAAGACTTTTTTTGTCTCACCTATATTTCATCCCACATACTTTAATGTACATTGGCACTGATAAAATTCGCTATTTCTATACTTAAAACGATAAGAATTCTAAACATTTTATGTTGTCACACTGCAAATAAATTTCTAAGAATCTCATTGGTTGTTTAGCCGTAAAAATGAGACCATGTTACCCGTCTGCAGTCGTAAATATAGAGCTTTTAGACGTCACGGACACCTTATTGTTTCTTGACGTCATAGCTCGCATTTCCCATAAAAAACGTTCTGACGTTTTGAATTTTTCTCTCGATTCAGATCCTTCAATTTTATTTTTCTGAATTTCATTCGTGGTTTATTCATTTTGAATAAACCATTTACGATCTTGTTAATGGTGACGAAAATTTTACAATCCATCAACAAATAAAACAGAAATTTTACCATTTTGAAATGCCAATTTATAAGTGACAAAAATATAATTACGGTTCCAGAGGTTTTCAGGAAATCGAAATTCCAGACACGAGCCGACGGCGATGGGAACAGTTATTCCAGACAAGGTATATCAGACCAAATTACCTGTCTGGAACCGTAATAACGTATGTTGACATCATTCTTAATATATAAATAACTTTAATAAAAGGTACAAGAGTGACGATTTTTTTCGATAAATGCAATGGGTATAGAGAAGAAGACTTTAAAGAAGAATGCCCTATGCGCCTTGTTGTTCATGTCCTTGATCAACCCGAAAGGTTCAAGCCTAAACAGCTAAAAGAGGATCTTAGTACTTCATGCATACCAACTTTCATAATAATACGTCAAATTGTTTCGGGGGGGGGGGGGGTCGAAAATATAAAAAACGCCTTTGGCTACATTCTTGAGATGTAAAGGTAACACAATTTTCCCTTACCACTGAATCATGTAAAAACTACTTTATAGTTATAGAACAGGTTATTACCCTAAATCTTACCTTCTGGTTCATGCTGAAAATGTATCTGTTCTTAAATATGCTATTGAACTTGAAGACGTTTAACATGTTTACCACTTGGTGAGTGCCAATGCTTGTGGACCACGAATCACCTAGCCAAGTTCTATCAACTTCGGTTGGTCGTCTTATCAATGCATTCGAAAATTTCTGTTATATAATAAGTTTCTTGAATTTTCTAAAAAGTGAGCCCGGTAGCATTGAATCCTACCCATCCTGCTTCGTCTTTCAGTACATTTTTGGAAATGATAACTTTCACACTCTTTAGCCAGATACAATTGATTAGATTGAGAATCACTGACGAGTGTAAAGTACCCGACACGTGCATCTCTGATTCATGCTAAAAACTTATTTGATCTTAAAATAATACGGAAGTGTTTTAACTCTATACCATACCACTAGATACGTGTTTCGAATATTAAATTCTCATCAGTGATGCTTCTTTATCGCATCGCAGTCAAAGTGCATAAATGAGTTAAAGAAGATCCTGACGATAATCTCAACAGCACTCACAATAGAGCACTATATTGAGCATCGACGGATCCCTAGAGAGCTAGAGGTGGGATCAGGTGCCCGGGAGGAGCAAGCATCCCCTGTTGGCTAGCCGCACCCGCCGTCGATGTTAATGCACGATTAAGAACACAGTATATAAAATGCATGCACTGTCGTACGTTATGTTAAATGATGTTATTGAATTTGAAGACGTTTAACATACTTCATAATAAGTAAATGGAAGTCAAACACAGACGCCGTTCATCATTCTAGAAAAATATTAACCAAAGATAGGTAGAATATCCTTAACAGCGAAAAAAGAAAAACGCAATATCAGAAAACAACTTGAAGTGGAGCCGTTCCCGTAAATAACATTGAGCAAGGATCTTATTTACGAACCTTTTTGCCCTTTTATGAAATTGCGGTACTTTAAACATGTTCTAAGCTTTGCATTACGCATTAGTTAAAATGAATACACCATAAGCAGACGAAAATGAATATTGCTGCACATGTAGGAGATTTATTCAAAACAAGAGACGGGAGAAGATATCCAACAAGACTCCGTTACAAAACAAGTTAAATTCCTATCAATGATTTTTGGTCAATGCATGATTTATACCTTGTACTTTTCTAGATTCAAGACATATACCATTTATTCCGATATTATTCATAAGCAGAACTTCCGTTTTAAAACAATTATATGAAATTTGGCATGATTCCACCAATAATTGTTCGACTTAAATTGTTATTCATTATAAATCCTCTATTTATAACAATGTTGCTTGCATATTAGCTACTAACATTCACAACACGATTCCACCAATAACTGTTTGACTTAAAATGCCTATTGCTTAAAAATCCTCTATTTATAACAGTACTGCGTGGATATATATTTACTAGCATTCAAAACACGATACCAACAAAAAGAAATCGAAAAGAAATGCCAAAAAAAGGAACAGAATAGTAATTAATTGCAACGTCGAATAGAAATGTGAGAAAAAAATGTTCTGATTACAATGAAATAAAAGAACCATCGTCAACAACTCTTTTAAGCCTAAGTGCAATAAAATTCAAACAACAACGGATTCTTCACATTCTGTGTGTGCTAAGTAGGCCGTATTCATATGGACGTCATATAAACATCTCTTTTAGGGTTGTCACCATGGCGTTGTGGTATTAGCGGTCTGCTTTTTATTCGAGGCGAAGCCACCGTACGGAGTTTACCGACTTTATATACACAAAACATCTTGACCTATTTGGGAGTCCGCTGGTCGATAAAGGACTGGGTCCGCTGCCTCGGATGTGCCAAAACGCAATCAAATTCAAACACCAACGAAAATAAAGTGCTTCTTGAAGCCTCTCAATATGAATATAATGGCCTTTATTGCACAGTTTCTGGATTACTAAAATATTCTGGAATGTTTTTCACTTATGGGCATCCGTAATAAATGCACAGCACAACATGCGTATGATGGTACGATGGCGATGATTCGATAATACGATGGCAATGACAAGATGTTACGATGGTAATAATGTGGTGTTACGATATCGAAAACGCGATGTTACAATGACGATGGTACGATACCGATGATGTTTTGTGACGATGATGCGAAATTCCGAGAGCTCGATGACTCGATTGTACGATGATGTGACAGTGGCGATAGTACGATGCCGATGATGCTATGTTACAATGATGGTAATACGATTTTACTATGGCGACAGTACGATGGCGATGATACGATGGCGATAGTACGGTGGAGTTAGTATGATGTAAACGTCGTCAAATTGAATAGCATCATTTAAGAAGAGATAAATTGGCAACATGGACCAGACATGCACGTTTCGGGTACTCAACCCTCGTCAGTGATCCTCATATCTAAACAATGTAATAAGCCAAAAAAGTATGAAAGTTACTATGTCGAAAAAGCGTACCGAAAGACGTAGCAAGATTGGTGGGGTATGATGCTACAGGACCCACGTTTTAGAAATTTCAAGAAATTTTGATAACAGAAATTTTAGAATGCGTTGAAGAAACGATCAACCGAAATTGATCCAACTTGGCTACATGTGCCCTCGGGGACTCCTGGTCCACCAGCAGTGACACTCACCAAGTGGTTTAAATGTAAACGTCTTCAAATTGAATAGCATCATTTAAGAACAGATAAATTGGCAACATGTTACGATAGCGATGACACGATATTACGATGGCGATGAAACGTTGGCGATAGAATGATGACCCTCATAGTGCACCATAGGAAGAATATTCCTGTGACTTCTCGTTGGAAAAATGCGACAATGAGGACGTCACTCTTATGTAATCAAATTCCTTCCCATTTTTGAATGCAGAATATATCCCAAGCTATGGAACCCCTATTAGAAATTAAATGCTGGTTTATCTGTATTTTGGTGGGGTTTTTTTTCGATGTTTCGTACGCTCGGTGATTATAATCGCTATATAATTTTAGGCTTTGTCATTATCTTTGATTTAAGTGCACCATTAGTCCGCACCGGTTTTCAATTGGTCTCATTGGTTTATAAGTGGTCTTTTGTGTTTCATGTGTCTATGGTGTAAGATGGTCTCGTTTGATTTGTGTTTCATATTTTTATGGTGTCAATTGGTATTCCTTCTCCGTTTTTGCGTCTCATTCTGTGCGTGTCTGCTTTGTGTTTTTACAGAGGGTGTTTTGCTGTGGGTGCCGCAACGAGTGTTATTGGAGATCCCCTCCGTTCTTTTATAAAGGTAAGGTGATAACTATTGAATGTTTTTTTCTCAAAATTAGTTAATAATTGCAATTTATATAGAAAGCTACAGTGAAAACTTGTGCACTGCTGAAGATTGAAGTATATCTTTCATGTTTTTATGATATAAGGAAAACATGATAATGAGATAAGTATTATTATTTCATTCATTCTGTATTATTCTCTAAAGAATTCCTATAACTGAAGAAATTTAATTCTATAGAATTACAATTTAACACCCTCTGAAAAAAAAGAAAGAGTAAATCTCACCGTATTGGTGGATTGATCTGGTAAAATACACATGGATCCTCCCCTGAAGTGACTCGACATCACATATTCAAGCGAAAAGAAATAAGCAATAACGAAAATGATGAAAATCATGCTGAATGCAATACAGTGTCCTGTTCTGTCTTTAATTGATCAGAGATTTGGAAAAGGAATATGATATACAATTAAGAGGGCCTATTGACCATACACTACTTGGAATAAATCCAGTTTAAAAGTGGTACCAAATACCAAACTTTTTGGAAATTCCTTTCGATTTGATTTGTGACCTGTATACAAAAAATAGACATTGATTGGTACTAATGTAAAACATCTTCAAATTCAATAGCATCATTTAAAAGCAGATAAATTTGTAGCATGGACCAGACATGCACGTTTCGGGTTCTTAACCCTCGTCAGTGATCCT
The DNA here is from genome assembly GCA_028142955.1 of Pinctada fucata. Classification (NCBI taxonomy): domain Eukaryota; kingdom Metazoa; phylum Mollusca; class Bivalvia; order Pterioida; family Pteriidae; genus Pinctada; species Pinctada fucata. Next base: position 33,865,515 of record AP027115.1, read on the forward strand.
CAATCTAAACAATGTAATTGTGAATGTTTTTAAGCTTGGCTTTGAAGCAAAGGAGGGGATCTCCATTATCTTAAAAACATGAAAAAATATACTTCAATCTTCAGCAATGTATATGTTTCCACTGTAGCTTCCTATATATATTGCATTTATTAACTAAATTTGAAAAAAAAACTTTCAATAGTAATCATCCTACCTTTATGAAAGAAAGAAGGGGATCCAACAACATTTGTTGCAGCACCCACAGCAAAACCCCCAATCACCCAACCTCAATTAATCAATCCTGAAATTGACAGCAAAGGATAATCTAGGTCTATCTATATCCGTCTATTTAAGGTGATATCACACGTTTCGTGTTATACAACATTTATTTTCAGAAAAAAAGCATAATTCTGATTTCCTAATTTAATTCAGATGTAAAGGACAATATTAGGAGGTCACCATCCAAAATTTTGAGATTTTGAAATTGATCAGACTTTTTAGCCATCCATTGATTGTAATGGAAATGCTCATTTTTTGGCTATATTATTTTTTCAGCCCAAGATTTTCAAATGAAACTTTACATATGATTCCCTCAACATATTGTGCAAATTCTTATAGAAAGAAATCATTCAATGACCACGTCATATGTTGCAAAATCTGACTGAATGTGTAAATTATCATGTAAAAAAATCAAAAGTGCAATTCGAGTTATCTTTCTTTACTATGTAAGCAAAGACAATAGCATCCGAATTTATATAATCATCTTTTTGAAATATCACAGCAGTGTTCATTCACTCACAAAGATGTCAATATGTAAATAAATAGAGCCGAACACAGATTTTGTGTGATAAAACGACAGTATGTACACATGTGTAATGATATTACATGTACCATATGAGTAACTATATTATAAGTTTCCCTACATTCAAACACTTTACCGACACCTGACTTATTTCCGAATAGATACGTCATATGTATGTAGGTAAAAAAGTCTTACAAAATTTTCAAATACATTTGTAAGTTCTATTTCAGCAAAAAATTGACTAATGTTGGTCACTATTGGCTTACCATTACTTTGCAAAGGAAAAAAAAGAACATTCGAATTTATATACGAGTAACAATCTATTTTTTATTGCAGCGCTCAGGCTCGAACCGCGGTCTTCTCGCATGGTGGGCAAGAGCTCTACCTCTGAGCTATTGGGTCGACTTGTCGATTGAGCGATTATAACAAAGTCAGAAAATCAAGACATTTTAAGTTACGAAAATCGGAAATCTTCAGCGTGGAGATTTCTTTAAAATTCTCGTCTAAGGGAGGCTACTGAAACGCGTGTGATATCTCGTTAAGATTAAGTATTAACAAAAGGTTCAAACGTAAATTCAGCCAAGACGTAAAAAGAACTGATTAATTTGGTTGAATAATCTTTTTTCAAAGGTATAATCACTAGGCATTGACCTTTGCAAGCACCGGTAAATGGAATTGACAAAATACATGAATGTCGAAATCAAATAGAGAAAGTGGTTGTAACGGTATTCATCATGCCTGTATGTAAAAGCTTACTCTCGCATGGTCGGTCAATCACAGAAAGATTTTTTTTGTCAATATAGAAGATGATTTCGATAACATGCAAAATAATTACAACTACTGTCCTGTTCACTATATCCAGAGCACCCTGTTTGGGCGATTTATTCTGTCGTCTGAAGAATTTTTTTTAATAAATAAATAATTGTTTCCGAGAATTGACCTCCTTTAGTCGTAACTGGAAATTAACTTTAGCTTACCCTATCAGCTGCCTTCAAACCGCAATATGAAAAAATAAAATGTCTACGGGAAATTCCCATCTTAATTTCAAGCCGCCGCCATATTGTTCTCCGTGTCAACAGTAAACAGTGACGTCAAAGCCTCCGACGTCACACATTTTCAGCGATTTTACTATAGAAAATCCCCGTAGACTTTTTATTTTCCGTCCTATTTCTAACTTATCTGACGCATAGACAAAACAATGGCATTTTCTGTAACGACTAAAGGAGTACTATAAAATTGATATCTTTTTGGAAGATGACATTATCATATTTTAGAGAAAACCGGGAAAACAGGGTGCTCTGGAATTAGTGAACAGTAAGTGCACGTTAGGCGACGATATCAACATGCAAAATGTTAACGTCATATCTAGCGTATTGAGAAAAAATATCTGAATGTTATCATAATTGTCTTTGATATTCACATCATTATCTCATATGTCAGAATAATATGACTAGGAGTCTCCGAGGGCACATGCAGCCAAGTTCGATTTACTTTGGTTGATCGTTTCTTCAACGCAATCGAAAATTTCTGTTATCAAAATTTCTTGAAATGTCTGGATCGTGAGCCCTGTAACATCAAATAATACCCATCCTGTTACGTCTTTCTGCTGTTGCCACGGGCATTCCATGCAATCAGGAGATGCTGACTCTCCCCGGGCACCTGGTCTCACTTCGGAATTTTATTCATTCCGAGGTTCGCAACAGTTCCTATGGAGAATCTAATGATTTTACCTCGCCTTCTCGACTTTGAGACTGATAAACTGATCGGTTCTTCTTAATGTTTATTTCGGTACATTTTTGGACTTAATAACTTTCACACTCTTTTGCCATATTACATTGTAAAGATTGAGGATAACTGACGAGGGTTAATTACCCGAAACGTTCATGTCTGGTCCATGCTGCAAATTTACCTGTTCTTGAATGATGCTGTTGAATTGAAGACGTTTTATAGATTAACGATAGCATCGCTTGGTCAGTGTCACTGCTGTTAAATCAGGAGTTCCCGAGGGCAGATGTAGCGAAGTTCGATCATCTTCGGTTGATCGTCTGTCTCTTCAACGCATTCGAAAATTACTTTTCTTGAAATTTCTAAAACGTGGGTTCTGTAGCATCATATCCCACCCATCCTGCTACATTTTCGGTTCATTTCTGGACATAATAACTTTCACACTCTAATGCTATATAACATTGTGTAGATTGATGATCACTGACGAGGGATAAATACCCGGAACGTGCATGTCTGATCCATGTTGCAAATTTATCTGTACTTAAATGACGCTATTGATTTTGAAGATGTTTAACACTGGTAAGCATCGTCGGAAACCCACGCTCGATCACGCAAGGTGACCTCCTGTTGGTCAGAATTTTCGCTGGATAGCATTATAAAAATTTTATGTGCACGTGAGTACGAATGGACAATCTGGGAGTGTAATCATTTCTTGCATTAATGGATTAACGGACAGACGGAATGACAGGAGGACGGAATGATTCAACGTATCCCAGTTGGCATTTTGACGGAATGAAATAAAAAGAAAACATGTCAGGACAGGATGGGACTGAAATTGCATTAAATACCGTTAACGGTGTATCATGGAGTGTGATAAATCAGAAACGATTTATTTTGTATTAAAAGATGATCATGTATAAGAGTATTCCTTAAATAATATATCTGTAATTTATATTTTATATTCATATTCATACTCATGGCACTTTTCGGCCATATTACATTGTTTAGACTGAGGATCACCAACGAGGGTTAAGTACATGAAACGTGCATGTCTGATCCTTTCTGCAAATTTATCTGGTCTTAAATGATGCTATTGAATTTGAAGACGTTTATAATACCGAGTTAAATCCCTATGAATGGCTTTTTAAAGGCATGATTATTGCTTTGTGCTTTTCTAGGTACAAGGTACAAGGTACACAACGTTTTGGTTTTTCCATTTATGTCATTGATTTCGTAAGGAGAACTTGGGTTCCCTTCTTTTACAAAAAAGTGGACCGCTCTCATTGCACTGTTCTTAAATGATGCTATTTAATTTGAAGACGTTTAACATAAAACATCTTTCCCTTCGAAAACACTCTGTTGGAGCGCCTCATGGAAGTAATTTAACCTAATTGAAATAATTACTGTTCGACTTTAAATATGTCTATTGAATGATTGTCATCTATTTATAAAAGTATTGCATGGGTATATAGATATAACATTCAAATTATGATACCTAAAAAATCGTATAAATGACCGACCGCATGAATATGAATATGCTTTACAATGACAACGAGGACATAGTACTTGGAATCTTTCCAGTCTTTTAGAAGTTTCAAGCACCCAACGATAAGAAAATTCCATAAAACTATTTTCGGAATTATGTATGCCCTGTGTATCAAAAATAAGAACATTGTTTGAGTTTACACATGGTATGCACAAAAAATCTTAAATCATTTCAGAGCAAACACTCTTTCATTATCTGATCCTTCTTTCCTTTATTTTATGAAAAAAAACACACATTTGAATAAAGACAGTTAAGCAAAGGTGTTTCATTAATCATATTTTCTATGCAGTAGAGCTGAACACTTAATTTTTTTCAACTCTAAAGATGAGACGAAATCGGTAATTTGAATTTATACTACTGTTAAACTCTTTTAACCTGTTTCTCATAATATGCCACAGAAACGGTTTTTTTTTTGTATTTTAAGGTAGTATTCCTCAGGTCAGAATTGTTTGTAATTTTTCGTCAATTTTCACACTCCTTGACAATATCACATTGTTTAGATTGAGGATCACTGACGAGGGTTAAGTAACCGAAACGTGCAGGTCTGGTCCATGCTGAAAATTTATCTGTTCTTAAATGATGTTATTGAATTTGAAGACGTTTAACATAAAACATCTTCCCCTTCGAAAACACTCTTAAGGAGCGCCCCTTGGAAGTAATTTAACCTTATTGAAATAATTACTGTTCGACTTTAAAGATGTCTATTGAATGTTTGTCATCTATTTATAACAGTATTGCATAGGCATATAGATATAAAATTTAAAACATAATACAAAAAAAAATCGTATAGATGACCGACTTGTCGCATGAATATGACAACCAGGGGAGAGTACTTGGAATCTTTCCAGTCTTTTAGAAGTTCCAAGTACCCAACGTTAAGAAAATTCCACAAAACTATTTTTGGTATAATGTATGCCCTGTGTACTAAAAATAGGAACATTGTTTGAGTTTACGTACAGTTTGCACAAAAAAAAATCTTAAATTGAACTCTGGTCGTCTCGAGTACTGAAAAGAAAACGAAAGCATAGTCCCCTTCGCCTGAGCCTCATATGACTTGTAAAATACCCTCTCGTGAGACTTGTTCAATAAACATAAAAGAAATACCCATCAGTTGTTCAATCTAAAAGTAGAGAAGGCAAGGTATTACATAGAACTTCCTATGGAAAATACAGCAGAACTGCCGTTAAGCGCTACTGCTTATCATCCTCATAACAAGCTTATGTCATATGCTAGGTAAGCACATATTGCTGGGTATGAATAGTGCATCACAATATTTTCCGACGGTGCAATTCGCACCAATGACCTAAGGGTTGACAGTCCACTGTGCTAACTATTGCGCTACCACCTCAACATAAATTGATACTCTTGAATATTGTCATCTTTTTCTATCACAATTAAGGAGAATATAAGAGATATCTTATTTCAAATACCAAGTTTCAATTTACATAGGAAAACACAATAGAAACGTGAATATTGATGACGATAGAGGTGTATTTTATGACAAAAGGACAAATTTATCATTGAATAAAGTCAAATTATATCATACATCCGTACTCTTCTGAAAAGTGTTGTCATAATTGAGTCATTTAATATTTAATATCAATTCTCTGTAAGGACCAAAATATTTTGGAAACAGCATGTCCTTGATTTTTATGATTTTCTCTATAAATGGTATGTATGATGCCCTGAATACAAAAATAGCAATTTTTTGAGAAGAAATATTCCGGTTGCCATTGAAACGAGGTCTGTCTATTTATAGCACTACAAAAATGGTCAAATAAGTCATCTTTGGTTATTATGATGCCATGGAACCCATTTTAAGAGTTAATTGGTATTAACAACTTATAATTTTTAAAACCTCTATTTTTAGAAAAAATATCTATTTTTTAAAATTTCTTTCAATTAGCCGAATCCTATCAAATCAAAATCAGTCAAAAATTGCCATAAAATAAGGTTAAAATTAAGGCCTATTTTTGTCCAATTTTTATCATTTTTAAGCAAAAATAGCACAAAATGTCAGGCTGATAACACCATCACTGTTGTCAGAACAAAATAAATTTCATGTGACAAATATAATCACTGAAAAAAATAAGTGGGACCTTGTTTTGTTTTCCTACATTTTGAGGTCAAAAATGGTTGCCATGGCAACTTTTCATATGTCACATGATGACTATATCTTTTCAAATTGATTGTTATCATGGTTTAAATAACTTATATTGCTTAAGCTTCATGTAGACAAACACAAGATGAAATTATTCTTTATTTGAGCACTTCCAAAATTTGTCAAGGTCATTGACTCTTTAGTTCAAGCTCAATTCAAAATATAGGTTCCAATTTCAATAAAATTTGCATTTTTGTTGTTATTTATTGTTACTTATTTTAGGCTTGAATATTATATATTTGTATCCAAAATACTTCTTTCTAAAATTAGGACCGGTAGATTGAAAAACATTCGATTTTTAGTTTTGAACATTTCTCGTAAAAAATATAAGCCCCAGACAAAAATCACGATAATCTCACTTTTTTTATATGTATGCATGAAATATAAGCTACAAATCAAGGATGTCATTGATTTTGAGATTTTTGCAACTTTGGTCAATAAATAGGGGATATATCCAAAATCACTATGTGTGTGTTTGTTTTACCCAACACCACATGGTATATGAGTAACTGCCTCCCATACGTTTTAAAAATCACAGAATTTTGCCAAAATTTATGAATGGCGTTCAAGATGACCTTGACATTGGGTCCTGTGACCTTGAAAACTTTTAAGGTCATTTTTTTTATCAAAAATGCTCTTTTATATGCACTGATAAAAAAATGCTTAAAAATATATAACGGACAGCTAAAAATTTACCAATAAATTACTCTATGTGTAAAAGCACTGAACAGAATGTCACCATGGTAACCATTTTTTATACCCTTTTGAATAAAATTGTGAAGAGGTCCCACTCAAATTTTAACATTTTCTGAAAGATCGAGGATTAAACTTAAAAGACAATTGGCAGTAGAAATCAAGTTAGCCTGACATTTCAGATTATTTGCCCTTAAAATTGAGCAAAATATGTTAAATTAGGAGCTTTTTCGGTCTTAAAAAGGGCCTCTTCAAAACAGGTTTTTGCCTACATTTTGGGCACACTGACAAAAAGAATAGCGGGCGGAAGCATACTTCTTGTGTAGTATTTATATAATGAAAGATATAAAGAGAAAAATTCAGGAAATTTCAATTGACTATAATAGCTGTTACCACGGAAACGAGCCTTGTGAAAATGACATGTAACAAGTATTCGACTGATGCGTAAAATTTCAAACATGGTTTCCATAGCAACGAAAACTTAATTTGTAAAGGGGAAGTTTATTTTTGTCTCAGTACATCATACACACCTTCCATACCGAAAATCCCCAAAATTCGAGACATGCTTTTTCAACGTGCTATTGAAATTATTTTGGTCCCTACAGAGAATTGCTATTACAGACTTACTTTTATACACGTTCTGTAAAAATAAAGAAATAAATCTCACCGTATTGGTAGCTTGGTCTGGTAAGATGCACATTGTTCCTCCCCTGAAGTGACTCAACATCACAAATTCAATGGAAAGCGAAAAGAGATAAACAACAACGGCAACGAAGAAATTCATGCTGAATTCAATATAGTAATGTCTTTTATTGTATATTAATGTTGAATATATTTAGTTTTGAGATGATCAATTTCCGACTATTCGCATGAGAATGATAAGAAAATTCAAAATCGAATATGATATAAAATTGGAAATATACGGACTATTGAACATAAACTACTTGGCATCTATCCAGTCTTTAAGAGGTTCTAAATTCCCATATGTATGGAAATTCCATGAAACTGCTTTCGATTTAAAATGTGACCTGTATACAAAAGTAGTGATCATTAAGTACCGAAAGATTATATTTCATTTCTAAAAGAAATGAGTATCGGATTCTTCTCTCCATTAATATTTTTATATTTTGAAAAGCATTTTAATATATGAATCGGTTAATTTAGCTAAACTGTTTCTTCAAATTTATTTAACATGACATCATAGGTGGGAACTTATTTTTTTTTATAATTTAACTGCAGATAGATTATTAAATCGGTGTATTGAATTTACACAACAGTACTTTTCGTAACGGTTTGACATGTTTCTCATTAAGTTGGAATTATGATTAGTTATTTTTGAATCTAAGATCAGATCACGTGAAACATGAAAATTTTATATTCAAGGAAAATTGCTTTAAGTTAAATCAATGATACTTTTCACCTTCTATCTCATGTTAGAAGAGATTCCCAACATTGACCACATTTCAAAATGAACACAGTAAATGAGAAAAGAGGGAAAATGAAAAACTACAACGTCAACAAAGAGATGTAGAAAACGCTCATTGATAGTCAAAGGACAGGACTATACCTGTATATATTCATGAATAATCATGAGAGTCCAATTGTAAAAAAGAGATAAGTTGTACTTTGCAAAACTGAATATAATTTTTTAAATGTTAAAACGCTGAAGGGCATATTGTAAAAAATATACTTAAAGCAGTTACATGCGGCTAGTCAAACAGGGGATGCTCCTCACCAGCACCTGCAGCTGGTCTCCACCGTCGATGCTCAATTTGATGTTCTATTGTGAGTGCTTTTGAGATTGTCGTCAGAATAATATTTAACTCATGTTAACTTAAAGCAATGAATCTTGTTCCCCGTGACTGGATGTATTTTAGAATAGAGTAATAATTGCCTATTCCCAGTTCTGAAAGAAGCTGTATTTACGTCCCTTTATCAATTTGTCTTGCTCCTTCAGACTTTCATCTGTTTTCAAAACTGAAAGCAACATCCACTTTCGTTCCGATGATGACGTCATACTTGCAGTTGACGGCTTTCTGACTTGTTAAGATAAGGAGTTCTTTAAATGTGGTACTGAGGCCCTTAAACACCGGTGGCAACAGTGTATAGATACTGAAGGGGTTATGAAGAAGAATAATGCAAAATGTCTGATAAAATTCAAATCTTCAATACAAGGCTCACAACATATCAATCAGTTCTCGTGTGCTACTGAATCGACATGAAAGGAAAATCGAAGGAAATTTTTAGCCTTGCACTCTTTGCAATTGGTGTGATAGTATTGTAAGGAAACTTGAACAATATCAACTATAATACTAATTCACTATTCAAGGGTATGATCTTTAAAAAAACATCGAAGTACAAATTGAAAGACAAATTGCTCTCTTCCAGACACATGAAAAATGTTGTTTGATTCTATCAAATATACGGTAAAGCTTATCATGATGCGGATTTATGCCCGGAAACATAATCTTTTATACCAAAGGACCTTTGATATTTTTTTTTCATTTCCTGCATAAAGTTCTTCCATAGAGCTGGTATAGATCCAAATTTCAAACGTAGAAGAAATTACGTATGATAAAGTCACCTGAATTTTTCTTCTTTGAAAAATCTAGTTGAGTAGTCCAAAATGATGATATTGTAGTAAAAAAAGTGAACAACATACGCATCACACATAAAAAGATTAAGACACAAGCAGACGTAAAGAAAAATTCAGTGACAATATGAAAATTGAAATACGAAGGACAACTCTCTCATGCATGAAATCAGACTGGCAAAATGACTGTGAAACCAAAATTCGTTGCAGGAAGTTTTTGAATAAATCAGTACAGCGTCGAATATATTTTTTTATTAAAACAGTAAACGATGTAGGACAATTATTCCTGTATTGAAATAAGAAAGCGATCTCAATATGTTCCGAATGTATTACTTTAATCTAGAGGTTGATATTGAAATATAATTCAAACTTACTAGTAGTCTGAAAGTTTCGTTAGAGAAAATTGTTATTTTTGCATGGCAAAAGGTAAGAAAATAAAGTCAGACGTTATTGAATGACAAATATGGATAATGACCATATCCCTGTATACAGCACAAAATCGATAATTCAGAAAACCAGAAACCGAAGGCATACAAAATCAGGATAAAACAGGAACCAAAGCAAACAAACAAAAACCTCCACCAAATGAATAGAAGCGAACTCCCGATATGGATGTGAGACCAGGTGCCCAGGAAGAGTACGCATTTTCTGGTAGCATGGAAAGGTGATACACAAATGGCCACATATAAACCAACGAGTCCAATGGGCAACCGTTGCCGACTTAGGACGGTCACCTGCCACGAAATTGGCAGACGGTGTGGTTGTCCTGGATTACGTGCACATAACCCTCCCAATGTTCAGATTAACTTTCGAAGAACGTACAATTATGGTGAAAACAATCTCCTCACTGTTAGCTGACCACACAGAAGCAAGACCGCAAAACGGAGTTGCCCATAAAATCGGATATAAAAAGGGCGCACGTTATACAGTCCCTGTTCTTTCGGGTGTAACGAGCTCATGTCTGTTATCATCCGAGGAGTCCGAGTGACATTCAGAGAGGACAGATGGTTAAGGCCCTGTCTTCTCGAAAGAAATTTTGGCAGCGCCCGTCATTGAGTCCCGTCGTCACAGTCAGTCGGATTGCAAGTCTTAAGAATACGCTGGTACAAGTGACAAATATGGATAATGACCATATCCCTGTAAGACTATAGATTGGTAAAGTACAAAGCCTAGTGACATTTGGATAATATCCACGGTATATTTCCGATCAGCATGCTGTCTACCTTTTATTCTTTTTTTAGCCGAGTTGCAAAACTCGGCTCTTAATTTGATGTGAGACGGGCGGGCGGGCGGGCGGTTGGGCGGGCGTCTGGGCGGGCGTCTGGGCGGGCGGGCGGGCGGGCGGGCGGGAGGGCGTCAACAATTGGTTTCCGGACTATAAGTCAACTACGAAAGAGGCTATAACAATGAAACTTCATACACTTACTCACCATTAGTCAAGGATGAGCCCTATTGATTTTGGGGTCAAAAGGTCAAAGGTCAAGGTCACAGGACTCAGATGATTGAAAATGGTTTCCGGACCATATTTCAGCCTGTATTGCACCTATAATCATGAAACTTGCCAAATATGTTTCCCTTGAATCAAGGATAAGGCCTATTGATTTTGGGGTCAAAAGGTCAAAGGTCAAGGTCACAGGACTCAGATGATTGAAAATGGTTTCCGTACCATATTTCAGCCTGTATTGCACCTATAATCATGAAACTTGCCAGAAATGTTTCCCTTGAATCAAGGATGATGCCTATTGATTTTGGGGTCAAAAGGTCAAAGGTCAAGGTCACAGGACTTTTTTGATTGAAATTGGTTTTCGGACCATATTTCAGCCTGTATTGCACCTATAATCATGTAACTTGCCAGAAATGTTTCCTGTGAATAGAAAATGACCACTTTTGGTTTTGGGGTCAAAAGGTCAAAGGTCAAGGTCACAGGACTCTGATGATTTGAAATGGTTTCCTGGCCAAATTTTAGCCTGTATTGCACCTAAAGTCATGAAACTTGCCAATAATGATTCCCATGAATCAAGAATGACCCCTATTGATTTTGGGGTCAAAAGGTCAAGATCACAGGACTCCGATGATTGAAAGTGGTTTCCGGACCATATTTCAGCCTGTATTGCAATTATAATCATGAAGCTTGCCAGAAATGTTTCCCATGGATCAAGGATGACCACTATCAATTTTGGGGTTCAAAGGTCAAAGGTCAAGGTCACAGGACTAAGATGATTAAAAATGGTTTCCCGACTAAATTTGAGCCTGTATTGCACCTATTATCATGTAACTTGCCAGAAATGTTTCCTATTAATTTTGGGGTCAAGAGATCAAAGGTCAAATTCATAGGACTCGTTAATTGAAAATGGTTTCTGAATTATATATGAATGTGGATCAACCTGAAACATGCTAATAATGTTTCCCATCTGTCGAGACCATATTCAAATCATGTATATTTTACTTATATTCAAGTTTTGCAACTCGGCACTTTGCATCTTTGATGCATTTTAAGCTTATTTGTTAATCATGTCACCAATAAATGCATGTTGTCAAATACTCAAAGTAATATACTCTATTGCTTGTATATGTCCGACTTTTAAAAGAAGATGACAATTTTTTTATAATTATTTGTAAATTTTTCAGAAAGGCTTACTTGTTTGTGAAAGCGAAAGCCTTGACCTAAAAGGTTCTTCGAAATTTGTTAATTTCTTTTACGAAAATCCAGAAAATGCAAAGCATAATTAAAGCGATAGAAGCATTTGGCATAGGAGAAGGGAATCTCATATGATGAGATCTAGTGCCCTGGAAGAGAAATCATCTAATTCTTGTTAGCAGCACCCATCACCTTCTTCTTTTAAACTTTACCTGTACAGAAAAAAAAAAATAAAAGTTAGCGTACATGTATTTTGAACATTGTCTGTTGCAGTTTGAAAATCTTGCGGGTGTGATCCGCTCTGGTAAGGGTCTGTGTCTCAAATTGGTGAACATCCGATACTTTGCCAAACCATTTACGAAATTTAAGGTTGAGGATCTCTTTTTTCATAGTGGTCTTGGAGTCATTTTACAGAGAGCAACAGCAAAATTACAGATATTGGCACCATATACATTTTTTTGTCAAAATCATCGACTCAAGAAATTTCATTGAGCATAGTTGTATGTGTCTTCTTCCTTTTATATGCTATTACATGTTACATTTTTCCTAGAGAGTAGGTCCAAGTCGTCAGAAGTTGAGGGTGGAATTGGGGTTGGTCATTCTTGTGCTTAAATTGGAGAGAAATATAGGGGGGGGCACCATTTGATTCTGAGTGGGTTGGCTGGTAGATTATTCATTTTCCCGAAAATAAATGTCAGAATTTATTTTCAACATCAAAACAATTCTGACTAGCCAAAAATATTATAATTAAAAAAGAAAGAAAAAAGACAAAATAAGAATTACTTATATTTGACTTAAACTAATTGCCATTATCCATTTATAGAGTGCAAGATTTTCTGGGCACAAAGTATAAACATATTATTATGATATATACATCTATTACATTGACCTTTATTGATGCTGAGTCACATAATGCTCTACCATACCTACATGTTTGGAAGATGTCTTATGTATATCAATAATGTGGAAGTTTTCAAACTGTATACCGTCTTGACGAAAATTATTTCAAACCAATTTTTATGCACCAGTCACGAACAGGGATTCGAACCTAGACTTTCACATTAAATGTCCGGTTGAATGTCCGGCTCTCTACTAACTAAGCCATGCAACCTCCTTCCCGAATATTTTATTGTAAGATTGTAGGTCGTGTATTTCAGAAACCGGATATGGAATCTTTCATTTGCGTCAAGGCGAAATTAGCCTCCTACTAACATGAGAAGCGTATTACAACAATCGTTTTTACAAAATTTATGATTCTTAAAACGTAGGGGATTAGAAAGGGAGTATGAATCGAAAAATGGGAAAATTCGGAATTAATGGTTTGTGTCCGTCGCGGGTCTTATACTGTAGGTTTTCTCAGATTTGTGGCCAACCAGCGAGTCTGCGGGTAACACTAAAACTAAGATCCTACCTGCTTCGATACTCTGCTTACATTAGATATGTTACATGATTCATATGATATGTGGAAACAATTAGCATAACGCATTTTAACAGCGCCAACTACAGTGTATTCTACAAAGTCAGCATTTTCAATAGAGATGGTTCATCAGGTAAGTTGTCCTTCGTGCGGTTGTTGGGATTGTGTCATTGTCTTTGTCTTTTTGTCCTATTTTAGTTTCTCATGGGGAAGTTCTGTTTTGTATTTTCTAATAAAATTAAGTAAGTCTTCGGCTTTTGTGTTTGACTTTCATTAAACGATTTTTTATGGATAGTAAAGGTGACAAAAATATATATCATTATGCTTGAAGGATAAGGAACGTGTAATTGATTTTTCTTATTTATAAACAAACTTTTAAGCAAATGAGTAAAATAGCAACATTCAATTCTTTTATTTTCAAATTTTAACTCAAAATTAAGATTTAACGCCACATAACATTTTTTCGAAATTGTGCTTTTTGGGAGAATACGTTAGAGACCGACAAAAATCACTTAAGATTACAGGCAATGAAACTGTCCTCTTCCCCGAACTTTGTTACTTGCTTTTCTCTGAGATATAAACTATGAAATGTTTCTTGCCACAGAGTTAAACACTTTAGTATTAAAGCCACTTCAAAATTTGGACATACAAATATGAATGGAAAGTCATGTTTTATTTTGAAGAGGACAACAGATTCACATCAAATATTTTGAAAATGATATATAACCGTTTTCTTTCTTTTCTATCTCTGTTTATTTCAAAACATGCGATATAAAAGTAGTCCACCTATATTAAAGAAATCATCAAGCAAAACTAAGAAGAAAACAAGGAAATATGAATCTTACTCTCACAAGCTTCTGAAAAGATCAGCAACGTAGCTGCCTATTCGGCTCTGTCAAATGTATACCATGATAATTAATGTAACCATTGCATTTCCTACCTATTTGACTGTATGACAACATTTGTTTTACTTCATGCATGTAATCATGGGATCAGTTATTGATTTTTAGTGCCCGAGACGTGTATACATGGCCAATGCTGCAAATTTATGTGTTTAAATTCATTTAAATGACCCCTTGAATTTGAAGACGTAATATCTTTCTATCTTTTGTGGTTTTTTTTCTGTGAGTTTTCACTATCTGTACATACTTGTATACACTTCATCCAAGTCTCCTGGGAATTTGTTTTAAGAATACAAATGAATTGGAATCAAATGCCAACAAACAACCACATCTCCACAAATCAAAGACACTCACATGTAAAATACTAACATAGAAACTCACAGACAATTTGAAAAAAAGTTAATTATTGTTCATTGTGCGCATTCTTTAGACAGGCGTGTGCTATCCAAACATGAGTGGGCTACATGTACTTATCCGAATTGCAATTTTATAACTTGTTTGAATGTAATACCGTACTAATATTATTTATTTATAAATTTGATTTTTACCAAAGAAATAAGAAAGCGGAACAAAAATATAACATTGTTATACGTCTTCAAATTGCATCATTTAAGAACAGCTTAATAGACATACACGTTTCGAGTATTTGATCCTCCTCAGTGATCCTCAATCTTAACGATGTAATGTGGCCAAAAGTGTGAAAGTTATGTCCAAAAATGTACCAAAAGAAGTAGCAGGATGGGTGTGATATGATGCTATAAGACCCACGTTTTAGAAATTTTGGTTAACGGAGTTTTTGTTTTAATGCGTTGAAGAAACGATCAAGCGAAGTTGATCGAACTTTGCTACATCTTAAGCCTCTTTTCAATTTCACATAAAAATTATTAATGCGTGTAACCAAGAACAATTTTTTCTCTGTTGTCAATGTATTACAGTTGGAACTTTTAACGCCTTCAAATTCATTAGCATCATTTTAGATCAGATAAAGACAACACTCGAATCACTTTATATGAATCTTTAAATTGATCTTGTTATAGCTCCTTATTTAAGTTGAGAGTAAGTGCATATGGTTCAGAAAAGAAATACAATGAAGGTCAAATTCATATCTCAATGTTCAAAACAAACAAAAGGGAATGCCTACACTCTGACCGAAGTCCTTCACATGGATATTTACATGTAGTACTAACCCAAAATATACTTTTTATTATTTCATAGCTATTGAATATTT
The DNA here is from genome assembly GCA_028142955.1 of Pinctada fucata. Lineage (NCBI taxonomy): Eukaryota > Metazoa > Mollusca > Bivalvia > Pterioida > Pteriidae > Pinctada > Pinctada fucata. The sequence continues at coordinate 33,881,199 of AP027115.1, forward strand.
GAATATTTTATAATTATACATATGATAAGAATAAATTGATTGATTGATTAGAAACTTTATGTCTCAAAAGGATCGCCATACAAGGTATTGTCATGACACATTTAAGTGATTTTTTCTGATGAATTTGTCAACATGATGATGTATTTCAATTCATTCTTGTTGGCATAAAAATGGAACATCCGTAGTCTAATTCATAAACTTGTTATCTTTGATACCCAATTATCTACTTCTTCCGTGGCGCAGCGTTTAGTGCTCCGGCTTACAAAACTTGTCTTCAAACAGTCTTTGGTTCGATCCCTCGCTGCATCTCCATCACATTTTGTTTTGTTTTTTTCACAAAGACTCAATTTATTAGGGTGATGAAATTGTTCGTTGAAATAGTATGTTGATGCTTTTATGAAAATGGAAATGAACTAATATCCAAAAATTCCACCTTTAAGGAGTCCCCGTCAACTTCTTTCTTTAAATTTTATACAAACATTTTAACATTTTTTTTGCAACATAAATGTAAAAGCAAAGGACAACGGTCACTCGCAGAGTCGTGCATGCAAATATTTATCCAAAGTATGTTTCATATCATTATTGATTATTAATATCATATTTCATAAAAAAAGTCATTTAAAAAGTACTTTTAAACTAAACTCGGACAATGTAATAGATACACATCACCACCGCGGAAACAGAGATGAGATATTTATGTTGTAATACCACTGGAATCTGAATAAACCCACATCATTAAAATGGACGTTGAAACCTTACTTCCTTTCTTTCTTTAATTTTCCTAGCCTTTAGTGTTATTATCTTCACATCGACGAAAAGTTGATTTGGAATATAAATTCCAACAAAAATGTTAATTTTTAACATATAAATTATATATATGCTCACTGAAATCTAATGCATACATATATATTACTGCTTTGATAATAATCGTCGATTGGTTTTTTTCAATGAAGGATTATAAAATTTGACAGAAGTATATATGGAAAAGAAACCGACTATCACGAATCATTTGGGAAGAGGACTGATTCTCATGCTGGTTCGATTAAAGGTCTGATGACAAAAAAAAAAAAAAAAAAAAAAAGAAAAAAAAAAACGTTTTGATAATCCGGCCAATTCAGTGATCATGTCAAATTTCCTATGTACGCCATTAATCTATTTTGAACAAACGTTTAATCAAAGCGAACCAATTTTACTTTTAATCTAAATACTAAAATACATTCAGATGTGTTTCAGAATTAACATTAAATAGTCCCCATTGTCGTTGCCTATCCATTTGTCTTATGCATTAGTTGGATGCAACAAAGAAATTATTCATTTGGGAACTCATCTTGTGAAACGTAAAAGATTTTTTTATAAGAGATGATGGATTTTAATTCGAATTCTATTTTGTACCAAATATTTAAAAATGAACCAATAGAAAGAGCTTCCGTTTTTTTTAACATATCCTTTTACTTAATGTACATATATAGCTTATCATAAGAAGACGAAATTAACACATAACAGGTAAGGGAATTCTGAACAACCATGCAACCGGGAAAAAATTATTAGCTACCACTGGAACAGCATACACAGATATAAGGTGAGAAGTATGCTCTTTCTTCGCTTTCGCAAACTAGTAAAGACTTCCGGGAAATTTTACAAAAAATATGATCAACTCCTTTTGAAATTCGGACCCATACGAGCAACAGAGTATATTACTTTGGGTATTTCAAAACCTGTATTTTATGGTGACATAATTAACAAAATAAGAGGGATCAAAGGTAGACAGCATAAGTATCGAAAATGCGTCAGAGTCATCAAACGCCTTTTATACCGTGGATATGATCTTAATGTCACCAGACGGACACTACGCTTGGTACCTGACCAATTTACAGTCTTGTACGAGGGCACTCTTCAGACTTGCACTCTGACTGACTGTAACGACGGGACTCCATGACGGGCTCTGTCAAAACCTCTTGAGAGAAGACAGGGCCCTGACCTCCTGTCCTTTCTGAATGTCAGTCGGGCTCCTCGGGTGATAACATATATGAGCTCGCTACAGCTGGCAGAGCACGGACTGTATTAAGCATGTCCCCTTTTTTTATATCCTTTGACATATTCATCTTTGTTGCTTGGACCCCTGTGTTTTATGGTCTTATGTGTAGTTATCTAACATTGAGGAGGTTGTTTTACACCAAAATTGTGCGTTCTTCGAGACCTATGGGAATTCGGAATAGTGGGAGGGTTGTGCGCACGTAATACAGGATAACCACACCGTCTGCTATTTACGTGGCAGATGGCCGTCCTAAGTCGGCACCGGTTGCTCATTTGTCTCGTTGGTTTATGTGTGGTCTTTTATGTTTAATGTTTCTATGTTAAACATCTTTAAATTCGATAGCATCATTTGAAACCTGATAAATTTTCAGCATGGACCAGACATGGTGTGGGTTGGTGTACCTTGTCCCTTTTGCGTCTCTTTCTGTGGCTGTCTGTTCTGTGTTTTTTTTTTTGCATTGGGTGTTTTGGGATTTTGCTGTGGGTGCTGCAACCCAGTGTTGTTGGATATCCCATCCTTTCTTTTCAACAAAATATTACTTCTCATGTTAAAGGTTTTATTTACTGAAATACATCCGCATTTATGCCATTTTCTTCTCTACATATGTAGGATACTGTATTTTTGTAGCTATATGGTGTAGATTCGGTTTTTACAGCGTGTAGTATAAAGCTAGGATGAAAATAGTGAAATGGTTGAAAAATGTTAGCTTATGGTGTCTGCAACAGGTCACTGAAAAATATTTAATGCTTAGTTTTGTATCCTATTTGAACATTTTTGAATCCTAAGTTTCGTATGCTATATATAATTTTTTAAATCCTTAGTTTCGTATAAACACTGAAACGTGCGTCAGCCAATGCAATTTTTGCCGTAATTTCCATGCACCGTCCTTGTTTCGCTTCAAGGGCTTTGCCATAATTCATATTAGAACTTTCTCAATGACATCTCAGTTCCCTAAATAACATTGAGCAAGCAGCATATTGGCGAACCTATTCACCCTCAATATTGAATTTTCGTTCTTAGAAAAAGCTCTTGCATCTGGTATTAGTTGTGAATGAAAACGCCTTAGACAGGCTTCTTCATAAATTACGGTTCTGATACGTGTATTAATTACTTATTTCCAGCACTGTCGCCCGAGAGAAGCTTCGTGTTGGCACTTTGGCACTTTTACGTTATAAATAAAATTTTGCTATTTCGGAAACTTGTCATTTCATTAAAAAAATAGCCTCAAAATTATATGAGGTTAATAACTTATCACCATCCCTCTTATGCTATTCTGATAATATATTCTATTTGGAAATGCTGCTGAATCGAACCTACAGGAAAATTTCGCGATTATAACGTCAAGACGTTTTGCGTTGGGGAAATATTCGCGACGTCACTTGATTCACGTTTACAGTAATTTGAAAATGTATATAATCAGAGGGCGCTTCTAAAATTGATGTTTCTAAAAGTCACATGTTTCAAGATCTTTAATCTAAAAGGAATGTAATCTTTCCTGTGAAATGTCAACTGTACTGGCTATATTTCTTTCTGTAACTCGGCTGTCATCCATAGTCATAACAATATTATGTATCTATTAATAATTTATGCAGTTGCAACAGTGTCAGACCTTCAAAATGAGGCCTGTCCTTGGGTTCATGGCCTTATATAATCAGCGAATAGCAGGACTTAGAAAAAAGAACATCCCAGCGTATTTTCGTCAATACGGAAGAAAGGAGGGGATCTCCTACAATACTAGGTTGCAGCACCCACAGCAAAATCCCAAAACACCCATGCAAAAAACACAGAACAGATACCCACAGAAAGAGACGCAAACGGGATAAGGAACACCAACTATCAACATAGAAACATGAAACATAAAAGACTACACATAAACCAACGAGACCAATGGGCAACCGGTGCCGACTTAGGACGGCCATCTGCCACGTAAATAGCAGACGGTGTGGTTATCCTGGATTACGTGCGCACAACCCTCCCACTATTCCGATTTCCCAGAGGTCTCGAAGAACGCACAGTTATGGTGTAAAACAACCTCCTCACTGTTAGATGACCACACACAAACAAGACCGTAAAACACAGGGGTCCAAGCAACACAGATGAATATGTAAATAGATAAAAAAAAGAGTACGTGCGTAATACAGTCCGTGCTCTGCCGGCTGTAGCGAGCTCATATATGTTATCACCCGAGGAGTCCGACTGACATTCAGAGAGAGGCTCACAACATATCAATCAGCCACCGTAAGACCTCATAAAACCTGGTTTTAGCGTTATTTCAAATACTTATGCTTTTTATTTATATACAATGTAAAATGGCTGCTCCGAAAGTTCATGGACGCTTGCCTTAAATGATCATATTTCAATAATACGGAAATGTTCCAACTTTTTAAATTCTTGAAGAAAATTTCAAACAAATTTTGATGCACCAATATGTGTGTTTCGGTACGTAAATTCGCACTAGTGATGTTTCCAGCCAAATTGATTATAAGACACAAACAAATTCATTTCAATAGCGCCTCTGGTTTTATTTTTTGAATTTTAATGTCTGCATTTACTTTGCAAATAGTGGGCGACAGGGTCGATTCAGTAGCATAGTAAAATATAATCGTTGACCAAAATAGCATTTGAGGGGTGACACTCTTCTTTATTTTATATGCTAGTTTTGGATCGAGTGACATGTTTCCGAAATATCAAAATTATATGATGTCAAACTGACAAAGAGCCACAGGCGACAGATCTGGAGAGGAGTTTTCATTGCACCTTCAATATCGAGTCACGTGGAACATGTTAAACTGATCCAAAAGGAAAAAGGAAATGTGTGTGTAAAATAATAACATGGAGGTGTTCAAGTCAAATATGAAAGGCATTTTCCAGAAATGAGGGGGAAAATTAAAAGAGAGAGAGAGAGAGAGAGAGAGAGAGCACACATAATATCAGGTTATTAAAAGTTAAAAAAAGGACAAAGTCGCCTTGTTTGTACAATAGGGGCAGATAGTACAGATCAGGGTTCTTCAAGTTGTGGTACATACAATAAACAAACTCAATACGCTACGTCACTAAGAACTATAAAATGAATGCTCGTCTATCGCTGAAACATTGTATATTATAGACAGCATTTGATTTAATCCCTGTGAAATTTAAACTATGTGGGATCAGAGTTACGAATTGTATGAGGATCTTCGAATGATAGTATTCATGACACGAACCAAAAATTTATTACTTCACCTCTATCTTGCTAGGGGTCCGTCGATGCTCAATGTCTTCTATTGTGAGTGCTGTTGAGATTGTTGTCAGGATCTTCTTCATCTCATTTGTTCTGAAATGATGCTATTTAATTTGAAGATGTTAAGCATTGTGTCACACTTGTGCCCTTTGCCTCGTGTCGCAATAGCTGATTTTCCAATAGATTCATAGGGCGGTCTGACACCAGACATCACAAACTTTGGCGATATTTTCATTGTGACGTCACAATAGAAAACATGACAACGCATAAAGTCAGTGCGATCAAACATGACGTCACAATTAATTTTTTTGCCAAATGATGTCTGGTGTCTGTACATATAAAATCAAGCTTTAAAACAGTCATAGATATTTTATGGAAAATGGGCTATTAAAAACGTTCCCCGCGGGGGTGTTCAAGTAAGTGTTACGATTTTCCCTGACATGGTCGTCATAGCACGGTCTATATAAATATATGAGTTCGTACAGTGTGTGTTCTATAGATATTGTTTTCATTTTTGTACATGAATATCGACGGCGGGTGCGGCTAGCCAAACAGGGGATCCTTACTCCTCCCGGACACCTAGTCTCACCTCTAGCTTGCTAGGGATCCGTCGTTGCTCAATGTCTTCTATTGTGAGTGTTGTTGAGATTTGTTGAGATTTTGTCATTATCCTCTTTATCTCATTTAGAAAATTTAACGGAGAACCGACCAGTTTTATAATTTTGTATTTCTGTTTTATAAACCAGAGAGAGCTCTTGATCACATATATCCGATTGATGTCATATAGAGAGTAAAAAGTGTTTTATTACGAATAGATAGTAATGAGTAAAGTGATGTCTATCCATCGCTTAATGATGATCTGCTTTCGACTGCATCAAAGAAAAAAACATATAAATATATATGTATATATAAAAAACATATCAATATAAAAATGTTCTAACTCTACATAGAAAAAATAAAACATGTCTATCAAACAAAATACATGGGGGCAACATTATTTTTTTTGCAGATAACAGCTGATATATCTTTTCTAAATGTCAGGTTTATTCAGGACGTTTCACACATTCTTTACTTTTTGATAGCTGCTCCGTGACATGTGACCTTAAAGGAAGGACTCCAAAGGTCTTAATTAAACCTTTAAATGAAAATCCTCACATGCATTCAATATTATACATAGAATAAAGAAATAAACTTGGTTTGTATCAAATATTGTAGATCTTCCTTCAAATTCTGTCTTCCATGAACTGTCGAAACATCCTTTTTACCACGGTTCCGTATAGAATTTCAAAATAACTCAACCGTTGCAGGTAAAAGTTCCAGATTTTAGTTAAGAAGCTTCCAACTTATTTCATATATCGATTTGCCTTAAACCCAACAAATCAAACTTTGATGGGCGGAAATTTATAGATGCAGAGCGCTTGTATCGAATATTTATTCCTCATTTATGTTACGTTAAGACAAAGAAATGGAATTTTAAAAATGTTACGTTGGCGCTTCGCATGGAATTTCTAACTTTCATTCTAGTAAAGAAAGTTTAGAAGTGTTCAAGCTTTTCTCAATCAATAATCCTAAGGTTCTTTTTAAATGATATTAACATCCATATCTTGAAAATATTATTTGAAAGGATTCCTCGTGATAGATTAATATAGAGAATTCCAATCATTTTACGAGCTGTGTAACTTCAATAATCAGACGCTCACGAATCACTGTACTTGAGTTCCATACGATGTTTGTTATCTCATTCATACTTTCCTGGCTGTATAGGAGGCAGAGGCGAGGCAGTTTGCATTCCTGGGAATACATCATTGTTAGAATAAACTGGGGGTGGATAACCAGGCAGAGGCGGAAGATGCGAGTGGTTCCCATATCCTGGCACAAATCGAGAAGAATAGAGAGAGTTTCGGTCGTCATATGCATGAGCTGAACTAACACTGATCTTGTTTCTGCTTACATTGCTTGATTTTATTAGACACATTATTACTAGACAAAAAACTGAAATAAAAGCTAAAGTAGCAAATGTGCCGGCAACAGCTTCTTTCCATATTTCCTTTGATTCATCAGACCCTGCAGATCCTGCCGTAGATACCTCAGCTGTAAAGGAGAGAAGGACTGTCAACATAAATGCAAAGGATACATCTCATGTTATATTTTGATATGTCAAGAGAAGACGTCAATGTAGAGAAAACAACTGATGAATTGCGATCCATTTTTGTCGAATCTTAATCTAAATAAGAGTTAACGAGCTGTAACTGTGCTCACAATTAATTTGTTTTCTAGCTTGACCAGGAGTCCCCGAGGGCACATGTAGCCAATTGTTAAACAAGTTCGATCAATTTCGGATGATCGTTTCTTCAACGCAATCTAAATTTCTGTTATCAAAATTTCTTGAAATTTCTAAAAATAGGGTCCTGTGGCATCATATCCCATCATATCCCACCCATCCTGCTACGTCTTTCGGTACCCTTTTTCGACATAGTAACTTTCATACTTTTTGGCATATTACATTGTTTAGATCTAGGATTTAGGATCACTGATGAGGGTTAAGTACCCGAAACGTGCATGTCTGGTCCACGTTGTCAATTTATTTGTTCTTAAATGATGCTATTCAATTTGAAGACGTTTACATTTGTTTTGTTTCGTATGCTAAACTAAAATAATTTGAAGAAAGCAATGTGAACTCTATTTTCTCAAACTTTCATGCATATTTCAAAGTCCCAGATAGAACCCTTATGAGAAAGGAATCGTGTGGAATGGTCGATTCACTTCAAATTAAGTTAACTGCCTTGATTTGACTTTGGCCTCTGTTAAAAGAAGGCTTTTAATAAGCATTCATGGTAGGTTAGTTGCTGTATCGATCAGAATAAATAGCAATCAAATTCAACGAATCGAAGTTTTTATTTGAATGAATCAAAGTTTAATAACAATTCAAAAACCTTAGATAAAGTTTCAAATATATATATTCACGAAAGTAGAAAGCTGCAAGAACCTACGACACTATTTGTTATAAAACGAAAAACAAAGTTGCTTAAAATGAATGTATGATAAATTCATATTGATTAAGACATACATGTATTTATCAAAGTATCTTACCATGGGTAATGCTTCATTGCATCATTTCCATGTATATAAATGTTCCTATCTTGTATTAAAACACTAGTTTATTTGAAAGGTTGTTCATAAGATAGTAGAAATACGGTTATTCTTACCGTTCACCTCGACGCATCTTTGAATCGAAGTCAAACTGTTTGAAAAGGAAAATTCGAGATTTGACAGAAAATTATTTGTAAATTATTTGTATCAAAAAAATAAAGAGAGGACTTACCTAAAAGTTGATTTTTTGTAGAAATACTCTTCAGAAATGCTTTTCAATATATCTCTACTAAAAACATTGCCAGAAAATGAGTTTAGCATTGATGGGGAAACAATGCGATCATGGTTCAATTCCGGATGCGGTGATGAATGGATTGAGTATTGGAAGTAAAATCCATTCGTTCGTCCCTCCCTAGTCTCATGACCAAGGGACTATGAGGAGAACTGTCGGGTACAACCGTTCATGTTTCAGCAATGATATCCGGGTGTGATGGCACATTATAAAAACCGTAGGAAATACGAACCATCAGAGCAGTACAGAATAGTACATACATGGGCAATGGAATAATAAAATTGGCTATGTGGCACAAAAGGTAGGGACGAGAATACTCTGTGGTTGGTAAATGAGTTTCCCTAAAACGACCCTGTTGTTTTCTTTAAAATTCAACTTAATGAGAAATACTTGATATATCACATAAAATATAAAGAATGTTTCCGGCTTTTAATGAAAGGTACATATAATGAACCGTAGCGTCATAGGAACTCTTATGACGTCATTAAGTGACGCGATTTCGTTGTTATTGACAAAATATGGTCAAAATGCTCGAAAATGTGTCATTAGTGAAGAATGTCGACGTAGCCACACGCGTCGAAATTTTTTTTAAACTTTTATGACAAGAAGATTGAATGATTATCTTTTATTTGCAAATTATTTATTTTCATATTTCCCACTTCATGTGGTCAAGGCTAATTTTAAAGTAACTTATAGGTCTTACAGCAGTTTTCTAGGAAAATTGCAGATTTCAGGGTATTTAAAGGGCTTAAAGTTAGTGATAAATGCATTAATTACAGACTCTCAACATATAATTAAGTAAAAAATATTCAATTCATTCAAAGGACAAATAGGGATAATGACCATATTCCTGCATACAGCACAGAATCGATAATTCAGAAAATAAGAAACCGAAGGCATACAAAATCAGGATAAAACAGGAATCAAAGCAAACAAACAAAAACGTCCAACATATGAAAAGAAGCGAACTCCCGATATGGGAATGAAAGTGAGACCAGGTGCCAGGAAGAGTAAGCATATCCTGCTTGCATGCAACACCCGCTGCTTCAATTCGGTCAAGAAATGTTAAGAAACAGGGCCGTTTTTGGGGATGCGTTGCCCTACCCCTTTAGGCTATACCAGTAATTCTGTGTAAACGCTTCTCCTATTTGCTTGAATTCGTCATTTGATAAACGCTAAAATCATACTTCGATATTTTCGTATTGTAACCGCATTTCATACTAAAACCTTTTTATTATGTTCCGACAGGAAAGCCTCAAGGAGGAAATGAAGTATAAAGGCGTTCGAGTGTATCAAAGGGATATTGGTCATCTATACATAGGTTCCTTATGATTATGTTCAGCAATGCATTTCGTTGCAGCTTCCGTGATTTTTATTCTATCAAAATTTTGAATCATATTTAGAAACGTACATAATAGTAAATTTATCATATGGATAAAACTATATAGTGTATTTCCTGATCTTTGGGATATAGAAATAAGCTTTCTCATGAAAAATATAAAACGGTACATATATATAAAAACACTAACCATATGTAGAAATGATTAGCTTACTTAAGGTTATTGATGGCGACGAAGCAAAATAGATTGAGTCCCTCCTGATCATCCGTAGGTAACCAGTTTACGTTCACAAACCACGTCTGTCCCGAATCGTCGTTTTGGTCGTTCTGAAGAATGCTTCTATTCATACCAAGAGGAGTTGCCAAGTCGATTCCTATAATGCTAAATAAGATAAAATGAACTAATGAGTGAAAGTCTATCGCTAAGCCAATAAGAATAAAAAAAAGTCTAGGTCAAATTGCATACACACCCTATAGTAAAGTACAAGGAGGTGATCCCTAATAGTAACAGCAGCTCCAATTGATAAGAAAGAAATGGAACAAACGGACGGAGAAAATAACGAACAACATTATATATATATGAATAATCTCCATAGAGGCCTTTTTCTTGTCCCATGAGAATTTGTTCAACTATTGAGCTGCAACGTCGTCATCAAAGATTCGGGGGCATGTAGTTTTGGGCCTGTCCGTCAGTTTGTCTTTTTGGCCGAAAAAAGCTTTAACATTGGGTATAACTTTTGAATAAAAGTTGATATAGCTTTGATATTTTACATGTGATTTCCATGTGTCAAGACCTTTCTATCAATGTCAAACTTTTTGACATCGTAACCTCGACCTTAACCTATGACTTTACAAGTGTGTATGAAAAACGCGAGGAATTTGGATTCAACACAGTAAAATTTCCCTGGCTTGACGGTGATGTTCCGAGATAAATACCGTCATAGGTTCATACCGTCATACGGTATTTACATTTCATAGCGCATCCGGTATGCCAGAGCATGTACTGATGTATTAGATTTTCATAGTAGAAATTAACACCTATACAAACAACAGAGTATATACCATTGGGTATTTCACAACCTGCATTTTATTCTGACATAGTTAACAAAATAAGAAGGATCAAAGGTAGACAGAATCACTATCTAAATTGTGTAAGAATCATCAAATGCCTTTCATATTGTGGATTTGATCCTTCTATCACTAGACGGACACTATGCATTTTATTCTGACATAATTAACAAAATAAGAAGGATCAAACGTAGACAGAATTACTATCTAAATTGAGTAAAAATCCTCAAATACCTTTCATATTGTGGATATGATCCATCTATCACCAGACGGACACTTGGCTTGGTACTTGACCAATATACAGCCTTTTATCTGCACCAGTGCATTCTTAATAATAGCACTCTGACTTGTTGTGACGACAGAACTCCATGACGGGCCCTGCCAAATCTCTTAAGAAAGACAGGGTCCCGACAACATGTCCGCTCTGAATATCAGTCGGACTCCTCAGTTGATGACATTCATTAACTCGCTGCAGTCGGCAGAGCACGGACTGTATTTCGTTTACTTTTTGTTTTTATATATCCATTTGCAAATCCATATGTGTGTTTCTTGAGCTCCTGCGTCATGCTGTCTGTCTGTCTGTATGTTCACCAATGAGGAAGTTATTTTACAACATGATTTGGTGTTCTTCGAGACCTCTGGGTAAACGGAAAAGTGGGATGTTCTGCGCGCGTAATCCGGATAACCACGCCGTCAGCTACTTGCGTGGCATATATCCGTCCGAAGTCGGCACCGGTTGCCCATTGGTCTTGTTGGTTTATGTTTGTCTTTTATGTTAAATGTTTCTATGTTGTGAGTTGGTGTTCCTTGTCCCTTTTGCGGGTCTGCTCTGTTTTTGCATTGGGTGTCTTGGAGTTTTGCTCTGGGTGCTAAAACCTTGTGTTGTTGAAGATCCCCTCCTTGCTTTACGTTTGAACACTTAAACATTGGGCATGACATTTGAATGGAAGGTGAAGAAGTTGTCGTATTTTACATGCGAGTTCCTCATGTTCCTCGCATGTAATATGACATTTCCATCAATTCAAAATAAAAAAAAATTCCTCGTCACCTTCACCTTTAACCTCCTTTGGAAAATTAAAACATTGGGCATATCTTTTGAATTAAACGTAATAAAGCTTTCATATTCCAAATGTGTTACAAAGCATTTCCATCGATACCAACATTTTTTACCCCGTGAACTCGGCCTAAAACTTTGACCTACTTTTACAAAAGTTAAAAATTGGGCATACCTTTTGAATGGCATGTGATAGATCTAGAGCTTTCATATTCCGCATGTTTATTCCTTATGACAAGACCTTTCCATCGATGCCAAAATTGTTGATTCCGGCACCTCGACCTTCAATTGACCTTTGACCTCCTCTTCAAAACTTTAACATTCGGTAAAGCTCTTGAGTGGAAGGTGATACAGTTTTCATATTTCACATGTATATTCCTTTTGACGAATCCCTTTAACCGATACCAAAATGTTTGATTTTTGAAAAAATATTCATATTAAACCTAGCCTACCAGAAAATGTTGTTAATACTGAAAAAGATGCCTCCTGGGTCATCGTGTTTCATAAACAAAGGTTATGTTATCTTAGGAATTGATGGTCAATTTCTGACCCTTATTGATGGGAGTACAGTGGACATGAAAATGTATGAAATGAGACGCATCTATATTGTAAAGCATAGATAATTTCTTTCATTTAGCATAATCGTGATGCAATGACAAATATGGATAATGACCATATCCCTGTATACAACACAAAATCGATAATTCAGAAAATCAGAAACCGAAGGCATACAAAATCAGGATGAAACAGGAACCAAAGCAAACAAACAAAAACCTCCACCATATGAAAAGAAGCAAACTCCCGATAAGGGAGTGAGACCAGGTTCCCAGGAAGAGTAAGCATGTCCTGCTTGCATGCATCAACCACCGCTTCAATTCAGTAGAACTGTCACATCCGGTAACTTCCATTTTGGTAGACAGAGTACAATCTTTGGTTGGATGGTGCAAATGGTCTATGACAGAATATCATCCACCATTCTGGAGATTGGGACAGCATAGTGTATGACGAGTTCCCCATTTCGACCGTAGAACTTCCTCAGTGACGAAGTTAGTCGGTCACAAACATATCCATGACGAAGAAGCTTATCTGAAGACGCCTAGCTCTCAGACTAAGATTCGTATATTTCGTACTTGCTTTGGCATAGCGTATCAACTGAGATATGAACACACCATAAGCAGGCGATTAAGGGATGTTGCTACTCAGAAAAGGAAAATTTGTAATGCTGAAATTGAAGTCGTCACGTTTGTCATAGAATGAGGTGTGACCATCAGTGTCGAATGACAACAGTATGTCCAATAAGGATGCTGAATTATTTGTCTCTATAGTTTCTTTGACTTCAAGCTCTGAAGGATAGATGCTGCTCAGGTAATCCGCGAATTTTGTATTATTGATGGACAACACATCGTCTATGTATCTCATGTTGAAGTCAGAACCTAAGTATCTTTTCCCTTCTGAGACCAGAGATTGAATGAATTCAGCTTCGTACGAGTAAAGGAAAATGTCGGCAAGGAGTGGGGCACAATTGGTCCCCATTGGAATTCCGACAATTTGCTGGAAGACCTTTCCTCCACACCACAAAAATGTTGTCGATCAGAAAGTTAAATATGAATAATATTAGATTAAGTGTACTTATTTTCAGAATCGGACTTTTCTTTTACAAAGTAGGTTTTGTCATAGTTAACAACAATAAATTTGTATTTGCGATTACCGTTCTTACTTGTAAACGCATAATTTTTGCGAGTCTTTCTTTCAATTTAGAATGTGGAATTGTAGTTCAAAGTGTCGAAAAATCAAATGCTTTGGTCAAATGGACTCTACTAAAATGAGTGGATTTCAGATGTTCTAAAAGTTCCTTCGAATTCTTTAAAATCCACATCTTGTTGATACCACTGCGAGAGTATACTGTCGAACAATATTTTTGAAGCCCAGATTTAATTTCAGATAAAACTTTGGTGAGTAAGATCGATACAGATTTGGTAGAACATTTTGAGGAAACAGCGATGAAACGTTGTTTGTACGGATTTTTATGCATTTTAGGTGTTCAGTATAAGTATGGTAAATCTAAATCTAATTTGTTAGTGTTGAAGTCAAAGGAAGCAAGAGCTGATTTGTGGTTACAGTCCCGATTACGTTAACTGTCTACCCCTCAAGGAGGAATTTTTGTTAGACGAAGGAGAAATTTTGTGAGGGAAAATGAAGACGAAAAAATAGAAGAGGAATTTTTAAGGTGAAATGTACAAGGAAAAATAAAGGAGAAATTTGCGAGGTGAAAGGAGAAAGAGAAGAGGAATTTATAAAGTGAAATAAACGAGAACGCTGAAAGCGAACTCGAAAGAGAAATATTTCTCCTTTAATTCCCCCTTCGATTCTCTTCGTGTTCTGTTACGTTTCTCTTACGATTCCGCTTACGTTTCTCTTTCAAATTCCGCCTTCAGTTCGCTTTCAATGTTCGCCTCCAGCCTCGTTTTGGAAATATATATGGGCGGGGCTTAAAGCGGTCAATGTACATGTAGGCTTAAAATCTAAATATAACAATATTTTTAAACGTTTATTTTCACTCTTTTCTTTTATTACACTAATAATCGAATTATATGCGATGATAATTGTTTTAATATGTCTAGATATATTGAGTCTCTGGATAAAATTTAATCATTTTAAACAGCTAAATTTATCGTGTAAAATAGGTCCGTTTCAACGGGTTATAGAAGTTATCTAACAATTATTTAAAATATGAGTTACGAAGCAAGTCATTTTATTCATTAAGATGTCAGTTCTCATTATTGACCCCTTGTACTTTACATGTATATACCCCGTAATCGATCGACTATGACAGGTGTCGTTCAGGTAGGCATGGTAGTCTACCTGTGTGGAGTCAGTCATGCGTTCAAGAGTGACAGTGTCTGCAATGGTCAGATATTAAATGTATAAAAATATTTTAGAGTGATAGTGTGTTTTATTTATATTCTTTCAACAATACATGTAACTACAGGAAACATGTAAGGGAATTCCCCCTTAGGAATATATTTAGGGTTTTTTCTCTTTTTTTTTATTTTCGGTCATTTGTGTATACGGGGCAAACTTTTATACTCTATGCTCCCTTCATCCTCCGCCATTACAAATTACAAATTAATTTTGATACCCATTTTATTTTTATTTGCGGGATGTCCAATTCCATGCTCTGAAAAAGAAGTTCTTAATTCCCTGTTTTTCTTTTTTTTTTATAGATTCTTTATCTTTATTTCGATTTTATCTCGTTTTTTCCTTGTTCTTTCATTCATTTACAAAAATCCCTCTTTGGTTCCATGATGTTACTAAAATTTCTCGCGGATTCCAACATATCGATCGCTGGGTACCATATCGGGAAGGAATGACGGCCGTCTTATCAAACTATTAAAAACTTTTCTCGATGGACAAAACTATATTCTTTCAATTTTTATTGGGGGCGCATTCCCGATACAACATGCTGTGTTTGATTGACGATCCTGGTATGTGAAGCCCTGGTCATGAAATGAATAAGGTACATTGTTGACATATTTTTTTTCTTAAAATATTAACATGTAATAGATCTAGAGACATTGTTTGAATGATAGCGCGGATCTAGAGCCCATCCTTTCAGAATTTGCCAAACACTCTTCTATATACATTGTACATGTATGATTATTTTTGTTTTGTTCATATAATTTTTTTAATATAATCATAAACAGGATGCTCGCCATGACCCCCTCCCCCCCGAAAAAAAAAATCTAATCACCCGCCTTTCCCCTAAAGAATTGTTGACGATTTCGGCATGCCATGCAGAAAAAAAGGTAAAGTATAAACATTGATAGGTGTTCCTTTTTTGAAAGATAAGACGTACGCGTCTGAATCATGCTCTCGGTCCAATCTAGAGTTCAAGGACGACCCAGAAGCCACCTTTTTTCAAAACTTTATCGGGCATGAGCCCCCTTCCAAACCCCCGCAAATTGGAGGTACTGTACACTCCTCCAATACCCCCCCCTACTCGGCCATTCTGGCCTCGCAATTCACCCAAATAAAAAGCGCAAGTCCTTCCCGGCAGATGAGGTTCTGGATCCGCCCCTGCTTTTTGACTATGACAATTCTTTTTCTTTTTTTTAAACTACGAGCTTTTAATTGAAATGTATTAATATATGATAAAATAGCCTTCAATATGGCATTATGAAAAAGGAAAAGAAAAAAAAAAAAAACGATAAAATAAATAAAAGGTGAAGAAAAAAATAAATCTCTTTTAAAATCCATCCTTGTAAACTGGGTGCAATGAGAACTACACGACACATACAAGCTGAGTACGTGAAAGGTAGATTTGTAGCAGGTAGTTTACATATTTAAAGATACAGTGTCCCTAAAAATGGATTTTATTGAAAACGTAAAATTATTCTGAAGGGTCTAGATTGAGAATAAAAAAGAGCCGAAAAAAAGTTTTATTTGAAAAATGCAGTATCAACCATAATAACGTCGAAGGAGCTGTTAAGATAAGGCGTAAAATCTGCCCTGAAAAGTCGAAATTTGAAAATGCAAAAATTGAGGAAATTTTCGGTAAAAATACGAAGCAACTTAGCCCAGATATGAATCTTCTGTCATGTTGGATAAATTATTCAAAATATGAACGATTTTTGGGTCAAAACAAGCATTTTTCCAATAGAAATCAATTGAAAACTGAAAAGTTTTTCTACAACATTGTTCCCCCCCTTGGTTCAGAATGCCATTTTCACCAAAGGTGTATATCAATAAAAGACATTTTCTGACCAAGTGGGGTTCTGAACCGAGGGGGGGGGGGGAACAATGTCCCACAGGCGAAAAACGAAAAAAAGGGGGATGGATAGATATTTTAGAATCAGTCCTTAGACCGGTAAAATAAATCAAAATTGCCATTTTTTCCTTTAGTATCATGTAAAAATCTGTTCAGAGTGTGCTCTGATCAAATATTTAACCGTTAGGTAGGAAATAAACGAGAAAGTTGTCTATTTCTACACTGTGCGTATTTCGTGCCTGAAAGCTACATATGTGACTGATAAGTACGAAATATAACCGTTTTTCAGTTTCCGGATTGCGGATTTTGCCGATTATATTGATATAATAACCTCAAGGTTAATTTCATTTGTCCAGTTTTGATATTTAAAGCTACAGAAGTATGATTTAAATCAAATTTGTGAAAAATAATGCATTTTTTGTGAATTTTCGCTTGATATTTGACGTTTTCTCTCATCAGCACCCCCTACCTCTTCAACTCGTAATTATAACATCTTTCACCAAATCTATTTAAATAAAATTCCTACTTGGAATCTTCTAATACTTTATTGTTTAAACCCGACCACTGTTTTTCCTGAAATAGAAGGACTGCGCACGAGAAATAATCGAGTGATTTCAGGGCTAAATCAAGCCCTTATCTTAACAGCTCCTTTGTTGAATTAAATCTCCTTATACATCTATAGTAAAAACGCAATGCATTGTAGGTGGCGCAAGTGAAATGAATTTGAGCTGTGCATCCCAAATTTCAAACGGCTATAAAGTCTACGAACGTATACTTTAAATTCGCCCGAAAATTTTAATTTATACAAAAGAGAAAGAGAACTTTCATATGAAGAGAAAGATTTTGCATTATAAAATTTTGTAAAATTAATAAATTTTCAGGGACACCGTACCTTAATTATATCATTAAATCAGGGACGCATATATGCTTTTATATACGTCCCTGATTGTATCAAGTCATAACATTAAATTTTGAAATTTTTAACTAAATTCATTGCGAAGAGATTAGCTCCCTATCTAAAGTTGAAATGACCGCAGGGTGATATCACGCTCCGATGATTTTCACACCTGGCAGGTAATGGATAAACGAAACCTACGTACATATACCCTGCGCGGTTGATTAACATGTGTGTATTTGTCAAAACAACTATTTGTTAATTGGTATTTTACTTTAAAAAAATGGATTTGTGCTATAGATGTACAAATGCGAGGAAAACAAACGACGATTTGTAACTTATACATACAAAAGGCTACTTTTCAATTTACTCATAAATGTTAAATATGTAGAAAAAGTTCGTTTACAATATATCTAAATAAAACTAATTAGTCGTGTATTTTAATGCAATGCAAAGTAATTACATTAAATTATGTTTGTACCCTCTATTTAGGGAAATCCCCTAATATGCAAATGAGGAAGCCTCGCTTTGATTGACAAGAGGACTGAAAGCGGAATGAAAGCGAAATATTTCGCTTTCGTTTCTCTTCTGTTTACGCTTTGTGTTTCTCTTTCCTTTTTCGTTTTGCTTCTGTTTCTCAAAAATTCGTGTTCATTTTTCTCTTCCGGCACTGAAGGCGAAATTTTGAGGCGAAATAAAGGAGGAAAATTAGAAGAGAAATTTTGTGAGGGAAAATGAAGACGGAAAAATAGAAGCGAAATTTGGAGAGATGAAGGGAAAAAAAACGTTAAAGGGGGGACAGTTAACGTAATCGGAACTGTATCTATTATTTCAGAGGCATAAAGGTTTGTTGGGGTGCAAGTGGGATTTCCAGGTCGAATTTAAGGCCGCTATGGCAATCAGGTTTGGTAGGTTTGGTAGGCATAATTTACGCATTACATCAAAGACACACCGATAGCTAATCCTTTATTATGCTATTGAGATATACCTAGATTTGATATGTTTCTAGCTGTCAATCAAAAATTGATTAGGGTTAAAAGATTAAAATGTATAAATAAAACAATAAAAGATGTTAACTATATAGCGGTCAGCGAGGAAATGTCAGAAATTTAACCTGTCCCCCTTATGTAGTCCCCCGTCGGCCTATATACATCACTGATGAAGATTGTATATCAGAAACACGTGACTGGTACATCACTGATGAGAATTTAATATTCGAAACACGTGTCTGGTGCATTTAAATTGGTTTGGAATTTTCTTCAAGAAGGTAGAGATTTGGAACCCTTCCACATTAATAAAACTAGGTTTGAAATATTCTTCAAGAAGGTATTAAGACAAATTCTCTGTTACCACCAAATTTCTTGCGCCATGTCATGGATTTTCATGATTTTCTGCAGATTGGGTAATATTATATTACTTCCTAATTGCAAAAATAAAGGTTTCCGGTCAATGTGAGTTCCGTTTGCCATGGCAACGAGATCAGTCTTTTTGTGCTACTTTATAGGCTGTGGAGTAACCTCTTTTTTATACTTCGTTACCATGGATATATTGTAGCAAAATGCATTTAGTTTTATGATAAATATTACAGCGGGATTACTGTGCCCAGCCAAAATAAGTTTAATTCAAGAAAATTAAGGTAAACTTAGGGATCATTTTGATGTCATTTTTACTGTTTTCAGTGTCAATTATCACTAAAAGCAGACCTCTTCGAGACATATGATGGGTTATTATGAAAAGTAATGTCCCTCAAAAATATAATGAAAGAAAATCAAATTTGGGATCTTTGAGCTCTTCATCTCAATTTTGACGTCAAAAACCGTTACTACTGCAACTTTAAGCATTAAGGCTTGAATATAGTACCTTTTAAAATTTATCTAACTCCTAATGAATACTACTTATGACAGTGAAAATATAAAATTAATCTGATAAGACGTTTTTATTTAATTTCATATCATAGAAATTTTCAAAGGTCATTGACTTCAAATTCAAGGTCATTTCTTAACTAAGACAAAAAAAAAAATCGACATTTATATGATTTTTCAAATTTTTGTCAGAAATCTGTAGTATTTTCTTTTTGAATTTTCCAATAACTCATATACATTTTGAGAAATCATGGAATTAATAAGAAATTCCCTGTTTTTGTATTCAATTATAATATTTTTGTTAAGGCCAAAAAAAAAAAAAGACTAAGAATTTTAAATTTCATGCATTCTATTTTTGACATCCACACCTCGATTTCAATAAAGGTCTAAGAGTTAATTAAACTCTTAAAATTATCCCAAGAAATAATTATAATACCCATTATTTTGTTGCATATAGCCGTTTAATTTGTCTCAAAAGGTTTCCTATAATTTTGATCCTTTTTTTCTATGAAAAGTCACAATTTTGGTAAAATCTGCTCAATCACAATACATTTTTCTTCAGTAGATATATGAACGAAATTTTGTTTTCATATCATAAATGAACAGTTCAATATAATTTAATTTTGCATGAACAAGATTTCCATATCCTCAAAAGTTGAGGTTATTTTCCATAACCTGAAAAATATTAGGACACGCCCCATTTTCTGGAACCTGAATTTTAACCCGAGAACGCGGACTAAATACAAAGAACACCAACTCACATAATAGAACAGAGTAGACATGTGCAAAATAGACGCAAGAGGGAAAAGGAACACTAACATACATCAAAGATCAGAATAAACACGCACAGAAGAGGCGCTAAAGGGACAAGGAAAACAAACTCACATCATAGAACAGAATAAACACGCACAGAAAGGACGCAAAAGGGAAAAGGAACACCAACTCACATCATAGAACAGAGTAAACACACTCAGGAGAGACGCTAAAGGAACAAGGAACACCAGCTTACATTATAGAACAGAAGAAACACAAACAGGAGAGACGCAAAAGAAGGGAGAAGGAACACCAACTCACATCATAGACTAGAGTAAACATACTCAGAAGAGACGCAAATGGGAAAAAAGAACACCAACTCAAATCAAATAATAAACACGAGCGGAAGAGACGCAAAAGGAACAAGGAACACCAACTCACATCGTAGAACAGAATAAACTCGCACAGAAGAGACGCAAAAGGGAAAAGGAACACCAACACACATCATAGAACAGAGTTAACACACTCAGAAGAGACGCAAAAGGAACAAGGAAAACCAACGGACATCATAGAACAGAGGAGACATGCACAGAAGAGACGCAAAATGGACGAGGAACACTATAGAAACATGAAACACAAAAGACCACACACAAAAGACCACATATAAATCAAGGAATGCAATGGGCAACTGCTGCCGACTTAGAACGGCCATCTGCCACGCAAGTAGCGGACGGCGGGGTTATCCGGATTACCTATGCAAGAACTTCCCACTTTCCAGTGTTCCAGTGTGAAAAGTAAAAAGTTTTTAAGCTGTTAGCTCGCCATTGCTCTCCAGTCACCTGTTTTATTAAGAATTAGAGACAGAACTGACAATCATCAATCAATAACTTTACGTTCTTGCGTTTGCGTTTTTTTTGTTTTTTTTTTTTTTGTTTTTTTTTCTTTTCTTTCTTTTTTTTTTTTGCTCTTCAAAAAATTCGGACTTTAGGACCCTCCCCGAAAAAAAAATTCTGGATCCGCCCATGATCATATGAAAACTTTACTATATATCAACTTTAGTTTCGGAACTTTCGTCTACAAATTCTTATATCAAAAGCAATGAAAGTGTCCCTAACATTTTGAGCAAACATAACAGTGAAATTTCGTCATTCAACATTCCTATTTCTAAATTGGATCTTCCTACAATATACTGCATACCAAAACTGCACAAATCTCCTTACAAATTTAGAAACATTGCTAATTCTAGCAACTGCTCAACTACAAGTTTGTCTAGAAATCTGACGTCAGCCCTCACGGCGGTAAAGGAACACGTTGCAAAATATTGTGAAACTGTTCTTAACAGGAATGATGTAAATTTATTTTGGTCTATAAAAAATTCCGGGGATGTGATTGACAAAATGAAATCTAGAAATTTTCAAGCCAATACGATTTCTTCATACGATTTTTCAAATATGTACACCACGCTTCCTCACGACAAGATCAATGATCAATTGTCCAAACTCATTAAATGGTGCTATAATCGAGAGGGGAAAACTTATATTTGTACATCTGAATCAAAGGGTTTCTTTTCCGCTACAGAATACAAATCATACAAATCATGGACATGTAGCGACCTGTGTAATGCCTTGTCCTTCCTCTTGGACAACATTTACGTAGGATTTGGTGAAAATCTCTACAAGCAGGTTGTAGGGATTCCTATGGATACAATTTGTGCGCCTCTTGTTGCAGATTTATTTTTATACACATATGAAAAAGATTTTATTCAAAATCTTCAAAAGCAAAGAAAACATGATGATGTGAAATGCTTCATTGGTACTTCTAGGTACCTGGATGATATTCTTACTATCGATGATCCTGTTTTTGAAAAGTATAAAGATGTTATTTATCCACAAGAATTGATTCTAAACAAGGCAAACTTTACAGACACAGAAACACCATTTTTGGACCTAAGTATCAAAATTGTCAATGGAGAAATTCAAACAAGTGTATAAGACAAACGAGATGATTTTGGATTCAACATAGTAAATTTCCCCTGGCTCGACGGTGATGTCCCTAGATTACCGTCATACGGTATCTACATTTCACAGCTCATCCGGTATGCTAGAGCATGTACTGATGTTTTGGATTTTCATAATAGAAATCTACAAATTACAAAGAAACTTTTAGGTCAAGGTTTTCGCTTTCACAAACTAGAAAAGACATTCTGGAAATTTTACAAAAATTATGATCAACTTCTTTTGAAATTCGGACCCATACAAGCAACGGAGTATATTACTTTAGGTATTTCACAACCTGCATTTTATGGTGACATAATTAACATAATAAGAAGGATCAAAGGTAGACAGCATATGTATCGAAAATGTGTCAGAGTCATCAAACGCCTTATACCGTGGATATGATCCTAATGTCACCAGACGGACACTAAGCTTGGTACTTGACCAATATACAGTCTTGTACGAGCGCATTCTTAAGACTTGCACTCTGACTGACTGTCACGACGGGACTCCATGACGGGCCCTGTCCAAACCTCCTTAGAGAAGACAGGGCCCCGACCACCTATCCTCTCTGAATGTCAGTTGGACTCCTCGGGTGATAACATATATGAGCTCGCTACAGCCGACAGAGCACGGACTGTATTACGCACGTCCTCTTTTTATATCCATTTACATATTCATCTGTGTTGCTTGGACCCCTGTGTTTTACGGTCCTGTTTATGTGTGGTCAACTAACAGTGAGGTTGTTTTACACCATAATTGTGCGTTCTTCGAGACCTTTGGGAAATCGGAATAGTGGGAGGGTTGTGCGCACGTAATCCAGGATAACCACACCGTCTGCTATTTACGTGACAGATTGCCGTCCTAAGTCGGCACCGGTTGCCCATTGGTCTCGTTGGTTTATGTGTAGTCTTTTATGTTTCATGTTTCTATGTTGTGAGTTGGTGTTCCTTGTCCCTTTTGCGTCTCTTTCTGTGGGTATCTGTTCTGTGTTTTTTGCATGGGTGTTTTGGGATTTTGCTGTGGGTGCTGCAACCTAGTGTTGTTGGAGATCCCCTCCTTTCTTTTATTATTGTTGGGTAAAACTACTCACTGGAAGATGACCATACAAACAGACAGCATGACGCAGGAGCCGAAGAAACACACAGATGAATATGTAAATGGATATTAAAAGTAGGCATACGAAATACAATCCGTGTTCTATCGGTTGTAATGATCTTATGAAGGTGATAACCTGAGGGGTCAAACTGACGCTCACTCACAAACGACAGGTTACAGGGGCCATGTTTTCTCTAAAGAGGTTTGGACAGGGTTTGTCATAGAGACCTGTCGTCATAGTCAGATAGAGTGCGATTCTTAAGAATGCACTGGTACAAGGCTGTAGATTGGCCTAGTACCAAGACAAGTGTCTAAAAGGTCCAGAAAACGTCAGAAACGGATCAAAAATTGACTTCGGAGTGGAAATAAAAATAACGTCAATGTGTTGTTTAGACATCCTTCTAGATCATCCTGATGCTTTCACTTTGTCGATATGTTTCTCGGTTCTGAAAAAGAAGTTTTTCAAAGGAGGCTACCATCGTGACCTACATTTTCGCTATCTTTTGTCGGATCCAGACGAGAAAGTACTTACTTCATATCAATTTTCATCACAATTCCTTTAATGGTTCTGGAGAAAAAGTCGAAAATCTTAAAAGTTTACGACGACAGACGGCGGACAACTCGCTATTACTATAACTCACATGGTGAGTTAAAAAAATCTTACTATTGTGTATCATCCTGAGATGTACCAATTACGGTGTCTTTGAAGGTCGTTCCTATTCCCACATCAATGCTTTTAGCGTTCACAGAATCGGAAACATGTGGATACTGACAAGGCACCTCATGCCGGACAAAATCAATCATAAACTGTAGAGGAATACTGCTCATAGGTGTAGCCGTTTCTGTTTGCGTAAAGTCTTCGATCTGAATTGCAACTCCATAGGTGCCAGGTTGAATACTGTTCTGTGTATAATGGAGAGAACAGCTTTCCTGGGAGAAAAGAAATAATAAAATCGCATTGTGAAAAAAATAAAATGGATAATATGTACATATATATTACCGCGATTAAGTAAAAATAATGAAAAAGCAAGTATATTTCTAGAAAAGAAAAATGAAAAAAATAGAGAAATCGGATAACTGAAAATATGAAGCTGCTCTCATTTTTATGTAGAAAACATTTCTCTAGCAGCACATTGTAAATTTTTCTCTCGATTTGACAAAGTCGTCATTGATTTGATCATGTAAAACTTTTTCCACACTCATAGAAAAAAATAGTATTAAATTATATATATATATATCACAACTAAGCATATTCATAGTGAGGAAGTGTGTAGGATGAAGACTTCGTAGAAAAGTATTCATAAATGAAGTAGGTCAGGAAAAAGTTTATGTTGCGCATATTTTCTCTGTTCATTACATTTTTTGAAAAAAAAGCAATAATAACACATTATTGGTATGAGTGGTACTTCTTCGATGTTTTTTTTAGTCTAAATGACATATATTGAACAACATAACAATAAAAACACTTGACCTGATCCAATGATACACCATTGATATTGCCACACAAGTCGCCGCATTCATCCATGTTATTTCTAGTTGACCACCGGCATCGAATAATGTCACCGTCATTGTCAGCAACTATTAAAGTTAAATCAAAACATGTGCTAGAGAACTGATAAACTGATAAATTTTTAGAGATTTATGTTCGTATATATCATGTCATATAATTATAAATTCAGGAATTCTTAAGATATCAAATTTATTATTAATCGAAGGTACAACCCCTCACTCGTTTTTAGATAATACGAAGAGGTAAACAAATTAAAGCTTTCTTTTTGGTTATACTTGAATAAGATATGTAACATGATCAATATGATATTTGAATTTGTTTAAACTTTGAAAATTTTGAAATTGTGCTGGACTCTTGAGATAAAAATGTCCGTCGTGTTTTTATGGAAGTGTGTTATCATTGTCCGATTTTGCTATTCTCGTGGGTAAACTTTCAAGATAGCCATTTTATTATGATGTTAAACATCTTCAAATTTAATAGCATTATTTAAAAAACGGATAAATTTTCAGCATGGACCAGACATGCACGTTTCGGGTATTAAACTCCCGTCAGTGATCCTCAATCTTAACAATGTAATATGGCCAAAGAGTGTGAAAATTATTATGTTAGAAAAATGTATCGAAAGACGTTTCAGGAATGGAGGGATATGATTCTACAGGGCCCACGTTTCAGAAATTTCAAGAAATATTGACACATGTAATTTTTGAATGCGTTGAAGAAATGATCGCACTTGGCTTCATGTGATTTTATGAAATCGAATTTCTGATTTAGCGTATGACTTTCATACACCGATGATCTACAGGTATAACACGCATTTTATATTTTCTTCTGCTTGCTCGTATTTAACTCAGATAGTGCAACCATAGATAAAAGAAGGTAAAGGAGGTACCGATATTTGGTAAACTATTACACCACGTTTAAAATGTCATTCTTCATATATTTATATATAATGATGAACTCATGCAGGACACTTCACTCATGGAGGAGCTTGGAATTTCATGGCGATTATTTATTTCTATTATTTTTCTTACTTGTTTGACCATATCAAATTACATACCTGGGACAGTGAACGTGTAATTGCAACCGGTCAGAATACGAATAATTGGGCGCATAAGGGTAATTGGTGAGTTGTTGATTCGGCCTGTATCTGTACGTTTTTCCAAAGATGCATTCAGAAAAAGAGACCAGTTTCCATTTCCATTTTGCATGGTCGGCCAGCCTATTCCCTGATACCTATAAAAAGTAGGAAGAATTGATTCTTGCTATTTTAAACATATATTTTATTTGGATATGCTACTGAATCGGCCCTACGGGAAATTCGGAGCCGCGCACTCTCTGTAAAGTAAATGTACAAATCCAAAATTCAAAACATTCGAGAGAGCGCTACTGAAATGAATTTTGGTGGCTCCGCTGGAAGCATCACTGATGAGAATATAATATTCGAAACATGTGTCTGGTGCAGAAAAAAAATTGTTAGGAATTTTCGTCATGAAGGAATAGAGTTGGAACACTTCCGTATTATTATTATTATAAACAATTATTTCATGTTGAAGTGTGGAGCAGTTTAAATCGTTCTCCGTGATCAGATGTTTAGAAGTGTATTAATTACTTATTTCCTTGTTTCCAGCTCTGTCGCATGAAATAAGCTTTGTTTTAACCCTTTATCGATTTGACATCATAGATATTATTTGTCAATCATTTATTTAACTATTCAATTTGAAGACCTTTAACATTTATTGGCAGCAAAACACAGGCTGTCTAATTGAACTTGTTATTTTACATTTAAATCCATTTGCTCTGTCTTACATGTAATACATTTAGTTCCATTACATTGTGGCTTTGAGAGATGGCGAACAGAAAGAATATTAATAAAAACACAAACACTCATGTAAGCATATTATCAGCCACTTTGTCGTTATCACATGCATAAGTAATAAGCACTAAGACAAAACTCCTGATGATACCCATACATATTATTCTGAAGAGGTAAAAGAAAATTTTTGCCGCCTTATTGGAGGTTATTTTTCACTGTATTTTAATAGGTGTTTAGTGTTGATATACATAATCACTGACGAGGGTTTAGTACCCGAAACGTGCATGTATGGTCCATGTAGTAAATGTATCAGGTTTTAAATGATGCTATTGAATTTAAAGACATTTAACATTTTAACTACTTGGTGAGTGTTACTGCTGGTGGACCAAGAGTCCCCGAGGGCACATGTAGCCAAAATCGATCAAATTTGGTCGATCGTCTTTCTCTTCAACGCATTTGAAATTTTCTGTTACAAAATTCCTTGAAATTTCTAAAACGTGAGTCCTGTAGCATCATATCCCACCCATTCTGCTACGTCTTTTGGTATATTTTTGGACAAAATAATTTTCATACTTATTTGCCATATTACATTGTTTAGACTGAGGGTCACTGACGAGGGTTTAGTACCCGAAATGTGCATGTCTGGTCCATGCTGTAAATTTATCAGGTTTTAAATGATGCTATTGAATTTAAAGACGTTTAACATTTGAACTACTTGATGAGTGTCACTGCTGGTGGATGAAGAGTCCCCGAGGGCACATGTAGACAAGTTCGATCACCTTTGGTTGATCGTCTGTCTCTTCAACGCATTTGAAATTTTCTGTTAAAAATTTCTTGAATTACTAAAACGTGGGTCTTGTAGCATCATATCCCACCCATCCTGCTACGTCTTTTGGTACATTTTTGGACATAATAATTGTCATACTTTTTGGCCATATTACATTGTTTAGACTGAGGATCACTGACGAGGGTTTAGCACCCAAAACGTGCAGGTCTGGTCCATGCTGTAAATCTATCAGGTTTTAAATGATGCTATTGAATTTAAAGATGTTTAACCTTGAGCGTTAGCACATATTTGTATCAAAGACATTAAACTCACGTGATCTCAACATAAGTGTTGCTGCACTGCAATGATGTAGTGTATATACCGGCCATCCAGTCATCAAGGATGCTATAATCTGTACATTGTAAAGGCAGAGGAGAAATAGTTTCAACAGCACATTTTCCCTTCGCTGTCATATTTCCATCTATGGAGATAACGCTGCGCACAGCCAATGTGCTTGCGTCACAAAAATATTCCTCAGCGTAACTTTGTTGCCAAGAAAGTCTGTACTTTAATTCAATCTATAAAGAATAATTCTATGATAAGGGAATCAATGACAAAATCAAGAAATACTGAACGAATACCAGTAAAAGTAAATATTTATCAAGCCTTTTCTCACAATGCATAACACGGTAGGAATGTTAAACAGTCAGGGGCATCACTGATTTCAGTACTATTTCAGAAATAACTAACATCAGTAATTTTGACTATGACTTTACTTGCTGCTTTACCTCCAAATGACTGAATTCCATACTTTTTGCGCGCATTCTTATTTCTCGAAATTCATTCCTGTACATTTTCATTTTATGAGTTCATTGGGTGAAGATTAGAAAGTACTACAAATCCATGGAATTCTATTTCCCTAAATAGTGTAGTAAAGGCAATTAAATCGACAAACCTTTTAAGATGACGAGATTCAATCATTTTTATGTGACTGATTTCTATCATTTTGCAAAATGAATATCTATGATCGTGCTTGATTACAAAGGAAATCGAAAAATAATGATTAGTATCAGTCATTTCCAAAGAGGACTGAAATCAGTGATGCCCCTGACTATTAAACGTCTTCAAATCTATACCATATCTTAAGTCTAAATTATTGTTAGTGGAAAAAGATTACTAATTCATTCTCCTTTAAATTCTATAGCTAATGGCAAATATGGATAATGACCATATCCCTGTACACAACACATACTAGTAATCGATAATTCGGAAAATCAGAAACCGAAGGCATACAAAATCAGGATAAAACAGGAACCAAAGCACACAAAAACAAAAACCTCCACCATATGAAAAGAAGCGAACTCCCGATATGAGAGTGAGACCAGGTGCCCAGGAAGAGTAAGCATCTCCTGCTTGCATGCAACACCCGTCGCCTCAATTCGGTAGAACTGTCACATCCGGTTACTTCCATTTTGGAAGATATAGAGTACAATCTTTGGTTGGATGGTTCAAATGGTCTATGACAGAATATCATCCACCATTCTGGATAGTGGTACATCATAGTGTATGACGAGTTCCCCATATCGACCGTAGAACTTCCTCAGTGACGATGTTAGTCGGTCACTTACATATCCCTGACTGTGAAGCTTATCTGAAAGACGCCTAGCTCTCAGAACAAGATCCGTATATTTGGTACTTGCTTTTGCATAGCGTATCAACTGAGATATGAACACGCCATAAGCGGGCGATGAAGGGATTTTGCTACTCCGAAAAGGAAAGTTTGTAATGCTGAAATGGAAGGCGTCACGTTTATCATAGAGTGAGGTGTATATGTGACCATCAGTGTCGTAGCATAACTCCTTGCCGACATTTTCCTTTACTCGTACGAAGATGAATTCATTCAATCTTTGGTCTCTGAGGGTAAAAGATACTTAGCTTTTGACTTCAACTTCACTTACAGATACATAGACGATGTGTTGTCCATCAATAATTCAAAATTCGCGGATTACCTGAGCAGTATCTATCCTTCGGAGCTTTAAGTCAAAGAGACTACAGAGACAAATAATTCAGCATCCTATTTGGACAAAATGTTGTCCTACGACACTGATGGTCACATGAACACCTCACTCTATGACAAACGTGACGACTTCAATTTCAGCATTACGAACTTTCCTTTTCTGAGTAGCAACATCCCTTTATCGCCTGCTTCAGTTCATATCTCAGTTGATACGCTATGCCAGAGCAAGTACCAAATATACGGATATTGTTCTGAGAGCTAGGCGTCTTTCAGATAAGCTTCTCAGTCAGGGATATGTTTGTGACCGACTAACATCGTCACTGAGGAAGTTCTACGGTCAATATGGGGAACTCGTCATACACTATGATGTACCACTATCCAGAATGGTGGATGATATTCTGTCATAGACCATTTGAACCATCCAACCAAAGATTGTACTCTATATGTTCCAAAATGGAATTAACCGGATGTGACAGTTCTACCGAATTGAGGCGACGGGTGTTGCATGCAAGCAGGAGATGCTTACTCTTCCTGGGCACCTGGTCTCACTCTCATATCTGGAGTTCGCTTCTTTTCATATGGTGGAGGTTTTTGTTTTTGTGTGCTTTGGTCCCTATTTTATCCTGAGCTTTATCCTTGTTTTTGTTTGCTTTGATTCCTGTTTTATCCTGATTTTGTATGCCTTCGGTTTCTGATTTTCTGAATTATCGATTTTGTACTGTAGACAGGGATGTGGTCATTATCCATATTTGTCATTATGTCCAAATAGGATGCCGAATTATTTGTCTCTGTAGTTTCTTTGACTACAAGCTCCGAAGGACAGATACTGCTCAGGTAATCCGCGAATTTTGGATTATTGATGGACAACACATCGTCTACATGTATGTGTCTGTAAGTGAAGTTGAAGTCAGAGGCTAAGTATCTTTTTTCTTCAGAGATCAAAGATTGAATGAATTCAGATTCGTGCGATTAAAGGAAATGTCGGCAAGGAGTGGGGCACAATTGGTCCCCATTGGAATTCCGACACTTTGCTAGAAGACCTTTCCTCCCAACACAACAAAAATGTTGTCAATCAGAAATATTAACATCTGAATAATATCAGTTTCAGTGTACTTATTGGGTCTTGTTGGAGATCTCCTCCCTTCTTTTTATTTTCAGTATTTCAATATTTATTCTATAATGTTGGCTACTTATGAAATGATAGATACCCTTTAGTTTCCTTTCACAATTTTTTTAGAATTTGAGCTTCAAACACGGTTTATTTTGCAATTTCTGGAAAAAAACGTCATTTGGGGGCATGCTTTCGACACACTTCCAATTAGGTAGTACCGAGCGGGCTGTTCTGAACAACTTTTATATTTTGATATGTTGTTACCCTTAAACGTCGTTAAGTGCATGTTAAAGGAAAAAGTTCTTCACGATCCCTCTCGGTGTTTTCTCAATAAAAATAATCAAGAATTATGCTATTTTTCGAGAAAAATTGACAAAATCACCGGGTTTTTGATATTCTTGCAAAATTTACAATGTTTTAGAAAGCGAGAAGTAGTTTGTATAACTAGATTTCTCAAAATATAGATATTCAACTCACTTGAATGACAACAAAGTTTTATTTTGGAGAAGTCGATTATAGGGGGCCACTTTACTACATAATCAATATATACCCCTTTGCAGAAGATATAACATTTTACCGATTTTAAATACATTTATTCAATCCAGTAATGCACCCATGTTCAGTATTCACTCAAGATGTCCTTGGAAGTGACGTGGTATTACTCTCATTATATAAAAGACATATAAAATTGCGTGACATTGAGTGGGGCGTTTTTGTTTGCATGCAATAGTATTTCTCCTTTTATCACCAAATCGAATGCGACAAAGTGTAGTTATCAGTTTGGCATAACCATAGCTTCAGTTAGGTACATATATGATATAACGCAATATCTATTTTTCTTGTTTTGCATGTAGAAATATGAAAGATTAAATTTCGCATTACGGATAGAATAACACAAATATGAGCCAATCTTTGTGGAACTGCATTTTAAAGAGAAAATTGAACAGCTTTTATTAAGATTACATCGATGCTTTTTGATTTATTTCTAAATGCACCAAAGCAGGGGACATTTAACTCCAGAAAGTTCTTTTCTGTATTCCTGACAGCCTGTTTTGTATTTCACTTCCACAAAAACGGTATAATATAATTCAATATATTGATTTATATTGATTAAACTCCTTATTAAGCCAAGGATCTATTAAATATTATGTCGTCTCTAACTGTTGAAACTTGCAGACGCACCGAATGAGTCTGCATTTTTTTCAATGAAAAATGTATTACCGAGGAATTAAATATGATGGAAGGAAAATATATAATACAACATTTCATTGTCTACATTGTAAAGTGTCACTCAATGTCCAAATGATCATTCCATTGATCTTTTACGATAGTTTGAATATTACATACACAGCCAATTGACCCTTCCGATTGCAGGAAAAATGCAAAATTTCGTGACGTCACAATGCTTTTACCTCGGACAAACAAGCTTCGAACCTCGGTCAAATATCGAAATTGCATTGTGACGTCATGGAATTTCTCAAATTTTTCCTGCGTTCGGAAGGGTCAATTGTGCCTCATATGAAATATATCACCCCACAAACAATCCCAATTTGAGCACACCTTTCCGTCGCAACAGAGAAGAGTTCTGGATAAAAAATCTTAACACTGCAGCGCCCTATGGGTGCAACGATAACATCAGCACTATAGGAAACTTAACAAGTCCCGGTTGTCAATCGGTAAATGTGACTAGCTTATTCAACAGACAAGAAAGAAGACCTCGAAGTCATGGCATTCGAAAATACAATAGGCCTGAGATACATAGTTTCTCCTTCGATGACTTGGTTCCATTTTTGAATGAGCCTCTAGGCCTGCATTATATTCGTACCAAATTATACTCTGTTCCTTTACGGAAGTTGCACGAAATCTACGATTAAAAGAAGGACCTCGCATATACCGATACACGTTCCCCAGAATACAGACTACAAGGAGTCATATTGGACATTTCTACTTTTCGTTTATTTCAAGCAGTTAGATCAGATAAATCAGAGGTGAAAACAAACCGCCCTTTCATTAAAGTAAGATTTGCAAACAAAGGTATTGATAACTTGAATCTTGGTCAAATTTTGAATCACAAAACTGTCACAGAAAAAATCCCACCATATTTCAAAAGAAAAGAAACTCCTTGTATTTCCTATAGCTACACACCAACAGTTGCATCTAAAATTTACAATTACAAACGATTCCTGCAGTGTATTGATTTAAGTAATCCCTCACTACATCCATTCCCTGCGAATGTTCTTCATCGGATTTCAACTCTTCTCCTTGTGGACACGTTATTACTGGTGACCTTAGTATAGTCAAGAACGACAAGTTGAGAGAATTGTTAAAAAAGGGTCCCAAATACAGAGAAAGTATGTCCTTTACATGGAACCAAAATGTCAAAATTATCATGGACTCTTGTGAGGAATATGCAAGACGTTGGGCAAAGAAAGAGGATGTACAGCTCGACACCCTTTCCGAATGGATAAAATCAATCAGAGGGTTACTTTTATCTAGAATTAACCGATTAAAATCAACTGTGAACACCAGATTCGTGTCTATATTTAAAGACCCTAGTGTTATCACAGAGCTCACCTACCTCCAAGAACATTTTGTCATCACACCAGCGGACAAAGCCTCAAATAATTACACATTTACTTGCAAAAAGTACTATTTCGACAGTCTAGTTAAAGAGTTGGGTTTAAATTCGACACCTGGAAATCCCACTTACACCCCAACAAACCTTTCTGCCTCTGAAATAATAGATAACCCCAAATCAGCTCTTACTTCCTTTGGCTTCGACACTACCAATTTAGATTTAGATTTACCATACTTTTACTGCATACCTAAAATGCATAAGAATCCGTACAAACAACGTTTCATCGCTGGTTCCTCAAAATGTTCTACCAAATCTGTATCGATCTTACTCACCAAAGTTTTATCTGAAATCAAATCTTGGCTTCAAAAATATTGTTCGACAGTGTATTCTCGCAGTGGTATCAACCAGATGTGGATTTTAAAGAATTCGAAGGAACGTTTAGAACATCTGAAATCCTCTCATTTTAGTAGAGTCCATTCGATCAAAGCCTTTGATTTTTCGACACTTTACACTACAATTCCACATTCTAAATTAAAAGAAAGACTCGCAAAAATTATAAGTAATGCGTTTACAAGTAAGAACGGTAATCGCAAATACAAATTTATTGTTGTTAACTATGACAAAACCTACTTTGTAAAAGAAAAGTCCGATTCTGAAAATAAGTACACTGAAACAGACATTATTCAGATGTTAAACTTTCTGATCGACAACATTTTTGTGGTGTTTGGAGGAAAGGTCTTCCAGCAAATTGTCGGAATTTCAATGGGGAACAATTGTGCCCCACTCCTTGCCGACATTTTCCTTAACTCGTACGAAGCTGAATTCATTCAATCTCTGGTCTCTGAAGGGAAAAGATACTTAGCTTCTGACTTTAACTTCACTTACAGATACATAGACGATGTGTTGTCCATCAATAATCCGAAATTCGCGGATTACCTGAGCAGTATCTATCTTTCGGAGCTTGAAGTCAAGGAAACCACAGAGACAAATAATTCAGCATCCTATTTGGACATAATGTTGTCCTACGACACTGATGGTCACATGAACACCTCACTCTATGACAAACGTGACGACTTCAATTTCAGCATTACAAACTTTCCTTTTCTGAGTAGCAACATCCCTTCATCGCCTGCTTATGGCGTGTTCATATCTCAGTTGATACGCTATGCCAGAGCAAGTACCAAATATACGGATTTTGTTCTGAGAGCTAGGCGTCTTTCAGATAAGCTTCTCAGTCAGGGATATGTTTGTGACCGACTAACATCGTCACTGAGGAAGTTCTACGGTCGATATGGGGAACTCGTCATACACTATGATGTTCCACTCTCAAGAATGGTGGATGATATTCTGTCATAGACCATTTGAACCATCCAACCAAAGATGGTACTCTATATCTTCCAACATGGAAGTAACCGGATGTGACAGTTCTACCGAATTGAAGCGACGGGTGTTGCATGCAAGCAGGAGATGCTTACTCTTCCTTGGCACCTGGTCTCACTCCCCTATCGGGAGTTCGCTTCTTTTCATATGGTGGAGGTTATTGTTTGTTTGCTTTGGTTCCTGTTTTGTCCTGATTTTGTATGCCTTCGGTTTCTGATTTTTGAATTATCGATTTTGTGCTGTATACAGGGATATGGTCATTATCCATATTTGTCATTCATATGAAATTTACATAAACTTTACATAAAACTTTATGTAAAACGAGCAGGAACATAAAATTCACATGATTTTTTTTTTCATGAGAAGTTTCTGACAAACATTTTATGAGAACTCAATATCGCTTGATAGTCACAAAGGAAAATTCAGGTAAAATTCATGTTAAGTAAATTAATGTGAAATTAATGTGAAAAATATTTGACATAAATCTTATGTGAAATTGATATGAATTTCACA
This sequence comes from Pinctada fucata, assembly GCA_028142955.1. Lineage (NCBI taxonomy): Eukaryota > Metazoa > Mollusca > Bivalvia > Pterioida > Pteriidae > Pinctada > Pinctada fucata. Next base: position 33,916,355 of record AP027115.1, read on the forward strand.
TAAACTTTCAAGTGAAATTTACATAATGCTCAATTCATATGAATTTCATGTGATGCACAATCGGCTTTGTATGTCGACGGGTGTTGCATGCAATCAGGAGACGCTGGCTCTCTCCGGGCACCTGGTCTCTTTTCGGAATGTTGTTCAATCCGGGGTTCGCAACCGTTCCGATGGGAATTCTCACGATTTTGCCTTGCCTTCTCGACTTTGAGACTTAATAACTGTTAGGTACTTCTTTGATGTTTATTCCCTCTGCAACATCCGCTTCTGTAAACGTGAATATTTCTGTTCAAAGAAAGTTTTGCGAAATAACAACAGCATATAGATTGAAAAATGGATAACATTTTAAAAGTTATTCTTTTGATTAAGAATATTTTATCAAAGTAAGTACATGTATAAAAAATCATAACATATTTTATCTCAGTGCAGAAGCATAAATAGTGTATGGACATCCAAAGTCCACCAGCAGAGATACTAATTTAGTGGATGAAATAAAGCAAATATCGGAATTTATGTTTCATCGTTATCATTTAGTGCGATATATTCGCACTTCAGAAATGCCGTCAGGTATGTATTATTATCTGATGGAGGCCGAAAAAGAGGATATTCGAAAATTGCACTTTTGACTGTCTAAAGGACTCTCTTAAGCCCCGTTTACACTATCAAACTTTTCTTGTACAAGAAAACTTGGTCAAAGTTATCGACGCGAACTTTGATAGTGTAAACGATCCAAGAAAACTTTTATCAAAGTCTGTCAAAGAACTTGGATGGACTTTGACGGAATAGAACTCCATCCTATTTTTCTTGAAACTTTGACGGACTTTGACGGGAATCGACCAATCAGAGTAGAAATTCAAAATTACACCAGAAGTATTTTAAGTATCGATGAAAGAAATAGAGGCAATTTAGAACTTTAAAAGTAATGAATATATTAACAAAGACAAAAGACGCGTCGCAATGAATTCAATCTATATTTTTTGTTTTATAAATCCTTAAACTCGTGCTTAATTGTTCCATATCATGTAATAAGACCTATGAACAACCACTAACTTAAACTATAAAGTTTTCATGAGAAATATTCACAATATTTACATGAACCATCTATGTTTTGGTGCATATTTACCACGTTTTCTTGTACAAGTCGCTCAAAGAACTTTGATAGTGTAAACAGACAACTTTGTCCAAGAAAACTTTCACCAAGTTTTCTTTGACGGACTTTGACCAAGAAAACTTTGATAGTGTAAACGCGGCTTTAGTCGTCTTGCTAAAAAATGGAATTCTTTTGTCATTCTGAACAGCTTAATTCAAAATTCGGACGTTAATGAACTGTTTATGGGGATTTTCTATTGCAAAATATGTGAAGTCGGACACCAAGAAAGGAAGGAACCTCAAACACTATTGTTATTACTGAGAACAAAGTAACAGTAGTTTGAAATTAGCAAAGGAGTGTCCCACACATTTTAATTATCCGCATAGCAGGATAAAACAGCTGAAAAGGACGACTTAATTAATGCTAATCTCCTCTCAAGAGCAGGGTCAATCTTCAAAGCCAATGCTTATTGGACATTAATGGGTATCGAACCTCGCACTTCTCATTTCGCGCTTCGAAGAGACTGTGTAAATGCGAAAACATCATCTGACGAGAAGAACAGTTATACTTTATTCTGTTTAGATTGGAAAATATGGGTAGATCCCAACCATTGCATATGTTGTGTGTTTCGACCTGCCTATTTTAATCGTGTCATATGGCTTTGATACTACCTCTAGAAGCAGGGAGTGCAAAGTGCGAAGTCCTAAGTTCTTCAACTTGAAAATAGATAATAGAAAGCTCATAAGATGGAAAATAGATATCATACACAAGGTGCCTTTGATTTAGTGTACAGAACAGCAAGAATCTCCTTCTAAAGGAGCTTTTTGTACCAAGAAACAAGATTCCTGCTTTTCTAAGTGAGTTAACGAGGGATCCCCTACAATATTCGACTGTAACACCAGCAGAAAACATCGAAGCAAGTTCGAATTAAATTCCGATTCGAGCACTACAATCTTAGGATACACTTACAAAATAGAGAAATGCAAAGAGATATCAGACACAGATGAACAATTAGAAATAAACCAGGTCTATCAACACGTGTGATCAGATACATTTGGAAAGCTTGAGCAGAAAATGCAGTCCAGATGGCTTGTCTTCTACAGTTTACAAAAGATTTGGTCTCTTCGACTTCGACTTCCTTTTCAATTAACAAACTAATTAGTATGTATAGAAGGTCATTATTACCACTTGCTGATACATTGTTATTGGTTTCGTATATTGGAAAAATTTCTAAGGAAATAAGTATTTTTTTTTTTTGCTATATTTAAAAACAATAATTGAATATTCATCGGAATGCCTCTGAAATCCACTAATAAAAAATTGAAGAATAAGATTAACCATGCAGCATGACCAAATTTACATCTTTTAATGCAGCTACGTTAAGGCACTCCATGTTTAATATGACATTATCTTTAGACATTTTCATGAATGAAAAAAGAACATCCTGAAACAACAATTCTTTGTGTAGTTGGTATCAGCGTTTACCACTAAACTCGAACTACAAATTCAGCCAACCATGATGTCATGTGACAAACCACAAGGCACGTAACAACTTTTTTATAGCATGCGGCCTCTGTATAATATAAAACGAACTGGCACAACGACATTCCTGCAATTATATTTCAATCTATGCTTACTACCAAAATGCCACTCAGATATTTCTATTTATGACTTCAGGTGAGTACTTTTCTTCGTATTGTATTATTTCAATAAAAGAGGAATTGTATCTAAAATGGCACCAGAAAAGCACTAGAATTCCGGCACTACCATATATTTAAAAAAAACTCCTACTAAGTTCTTGGAGGACAGTCAACTATCGAACTAACTTAACACCACCCGAACAGGCAGCATTGTAATTCCAGCATGCGCCTTGTATTTTTTTTACCACCATCCACAATTTCATTGCTACTATATATCCATTTCAAAAGTACTAGCGAAGGTAAGCAACTCGTATTCTAGAACTATCAAGGACAAGGTTACCGATTGGATGTTCACAATTTTGTAGCCTTGAAAAACAAAGCTTTATTTAACATGTTTAAAAAGATGAAATAAATACTGTATTGTATAAATGAGAAATATTTCACTGCATTCAATCAGAAAAGTAAAAATATTATACATGTATCTTTGGCTATCAATGAAATCTTCTCCACAAGGTCTCCTTGGTGACGTGATGGTGCGATGGTGCAATGGTGATGGCGGTGGACTGCAGGCCGTGGGTTCGATCCTTGACTTGGGCGAATATAATTTTCTATTTTTTTTCACGGACGTATAGCTTTTTATGACGCCATTTCGTTGTGTTCAATATAGTTGACTCAATGAGATGCACCATGATATCAATATGCATTGTTGCTTCATTTCATATAAGTGTGAAACATGTGTCTGGTGCATAATAAATTGGTTTGAAATTTTCTTTAAAAGGGTAAAGAGTTTGAATCCTTCCGTATTATTTATGATCTACTGTACAAATAACATGTGATATAAGAGTAGATCATCCATGGCATTTTAATTTTGTATCATTTCCGTACTGACATATCAATTATAAATCTTTATTTTAGCTTGTGATATTTTAATAAAAGTTTTCGCGCCACCTACGAAAAAGGCAGGGAGAGAACTTTACGAAGCGTGATGAAAATGTGTGTTGACATATAATTGAATGTCCGGTCTGGACGTTATGCACGCCACCTCACTTTTTTCAGAATAGACCAATATTGCCCCATTTAAAAAAATCAGTTTGTTTCCGGTCATACTTTTTCTTTCCCAATTTAGAATTTTGCCTTAATAAAGAATTTATTATGATTATTATTCCCTTGCTTTCGTTTTTCGTTTTGTGAATCTGAAAGTCCGGATCCCCGGTAAGTTAAATTGCTATTTTTGTTTAAAAACGAATCATGAAGAAAACTCGACGATTTCAAAAAGCCTTCAACCTTTTCAGTAACAGCCGCACGTGGTTGCTAGGCAGGCATTTTCGTCAAATATTTGTCTCGTGCCTCATGCCATTCGATTATTTGCAATATAGAAAAAAGAATAAAAAGGAACCTTGTATAAAGATCTAACGCGGTGATAAATGACAACAGAGAGCATCAAGATTTGCAAAAGACATTTGACTCTGTGTTGATGACGTCAAAATCTGACGTTGACATCATTTCGCGCCATATGTGAAGACGTTATTTCCGAGGAAAGCTTTAACGTAGCAGAATAATAACACTAGCCTTAGCCTTCCAACTCAGCAGCTATGTACAAGACCTATTTTGCGAAAAGCAAACTAGTACAAAAATGTTATCTTACCATATCTGAGTTTTTTGCTGGTGATATGTACATAGTACCTCCTCTGAAATGACTTGGTGTCGCTTTTACATACAAAAAGCAGAAAAATGCAAGGGAAATAGACAATTTCATTCTCGAACACATTAGAACCAGTATCCGAATTCAATTGATCTGTTCCTTGCCTTCACGTTATATATCTCTTGAAGTTTTGTACGCTTGATCAAATATCGGTCAGGGATCGAAATGATATATATTTGTACCAACTGTATTTATATCATACATTATGTTAACTTTAATATTCTTTTTGGTAAGCTTTTAGAAATGAGCAAACTGGTTTCACAAGTTTTGGAGTTTTAATAAACTTCCTCAACATCGTCCTTTTAATCGCAGGTTTCTGATTGATAAGAATCAAAACCAAAAATTGTTGTCACTTCAATAATCAAATCAAATCAATATTATATAAATAATCTAGTACACAGAAGTTTTGTGTGGCCTTGATTATCCATGGATTACATTAATTTCACACCTTTTCAGATGTAGGATCACTAACGGGGTTTAGAAGTCGAAACCTGCATGTATGGTCCATGCGGCAAATTTTATGTTCTTAAATGATGCTATGAATTTGAAGAAGTAACATTAATTACCTTTGTCGAGTCTCTATTAGGATTAATTCAAAACATGTACATTGTATTATCCATCGATTGAACCCGTTATATTTCGCTGTTTTGGTAATCTTTAACTGATAAAGAAGTCTTGGAGGAGGTGAGGTTGCTGTTTCTTGCCACATTTCTGTATAAATATTTATTTTTCTTTAAGATAAAACATGTGGATCTTTTGTATTGCAGACAAAGACTCAAGTAACTACATATTTTCTTGTAAAAAGTACTATTTCGAAAGCCTTGTTGAATAGTTGGGTTTGAATTCGACACCTGTAAATCCTACTTACACCCCAAAATACCTATCTGATTCAGATATAATAGATAACTAGATCTCGCTTCCTTCGGTTTTGACAAAAACCCTTAAGTGTTACCATACGTATTATATTCTATACCTAAAATGCATAAAAATCCGTGGAAACAACATTTCATTGCAGGTTCCTTAACATACCTTCATCGCCTGCATATGGCGTGTTAATGTAAACGTCTTCAAATTGAATAGCATCATTTTAAAACAGATAAATTGGCAACATGGACCAGACATGCACGTTTCGGGTACTAAACCCTCGTCAGTGATCCTTAAATCTAAACAATGTAATATGCCGAAAAAGTATGAAAGTAACTTTGTCGAAAAAGCGTACCGAAAGACGTAGCAGGATGGGTGGGATATGATGCTACAGGACCCACGTTTTAGCAATTTCAAGAAATTTTGATCACAGAAATTTTAGAATGCGTTGAAGAAACGGTCAACCGAAATTGATCGAACTTGGCTACATGTGCCCTCGGGGACTCCTGGTCCACCAGCAGTGACACTCACCAAGTGGTATAAATGTAAACGTCTTCAAATTGAATAGCATCATTTTAAAACAGATAAATTGGCAACATGGACCAGACATGCACGTTTCGGGTACTAAACCCTCGTCAGTGATCCTTAAATCTAAACAGTGTAATATGCCGAAAAAGTATGAAAGTAACTTTGTCGAAAAAGCGTACCGAAAGACGTAGCAGGATGGGTGGGATATGATGCTACAGGACCCATGTTTTAGCAATTTCAAGAAATTTTGATCACAGAAATTTTAGAATGCGTTGAAGGAACGATCAACCGAAATTGATCGAACTTGGCTACATGTGCCCTCGGGGACTCCTGGTCCACCAGCAGTGACACTCACCAAGTGGTATAAATGTAAACGTCTTCAAATTGAATAGCATCATTTTAAAACAGATAAATTGGCAACATGGACCAGACATGCACGTTTCGGGTACTAAACCCTCGTTAGTGATCCTTAAATCTAAACAGTGTAATATGCCGAAAAAGTATGAAAGTAACTTTGTCGAAAAAGCGTACCGAAAGACGTAGCAGGATGGGTGGGATATGATGCTACAGGACCCATGTTTTAGCAATTTCAAGAAATTTTGATCACAGAAATTTTAGAATGCGTTGAAGAAACGATCAACCGAAATTGATCGAACTTGGCTACATGTGCCCTCGGGGACTCCTGGTCCACCAGCAGTGACACTCACCAAGTGGTATAAATGTAAACGTCTTCAAATTGAATAGCATCATTTTAAAACAGATAAATTGGCAACATGGACCAGACATGCACGTTTCGGGTACTAAAACCTCGTCAGTGATCCTTAAATCTAAACAGTGTAATATGCCGAAAAAGTATGAAAGTAACTTTGTCGAACAAGCGTACCGAAAGACGTAGCAGGATGGGTGGGATATGATGCTACAGGACCCACGTTTTAGCAATTTCAAGAAATTTTGATCACAGAAATTTTAGAATGCGTTGAAGAAACGATCAACCGAAATTGATCGAACTTGGCTACATGTGCCCTCGGGGACTCCTGGTCCACCAGCAGTGACACTCACCAAGTGGTATAAATGTAAACGTATATCACAGTTGATACGCTGTGCCAGTGCAAGTACCAAATATACAGATTTTGTTTTGAGAGCTAAGCGTCTTCCACATAAGTTTCGCAGTCAGAGATACGTTAGTGACCGACTAACATCGTCACTGAGGAATCTCTACGGTCGGCAAAAAGATACAGGGATCTCGTCATATCCTATGATGACCCACTGTCCAGAATGGTGGATGATAGTCTGTATTAGACCATTTGAACCTTAAATACCCGAAAGGTGCATATCTGGTCCATGTTGCCAATTTATCTGTTCTTAAATGATGCTATTCGATTTGAAGACGTTTACATTTATACCACTTGGTGAGTGTCACTGCTGGTGGTCCAGGAGTCCCCGAGGGCACATGTAGCCAAGTTCGATCAATTTCGGTTGATCGTTTCTTCAACGCATTCTAAAATTTCTGTTATCAAAATTTCTTGAAATTTCTAAAACGTGGATACTGTAGCATCATATCCCACCAATTCTGCTACGTCTTTCGGTACGCTTTTTCGACATTGTAACTGTCATACTTTTTTGGCATATTACATTGTTTAGATTTGAGGATCACTGACGAGGGTTAAATAGCCGAAACGTGCATGTCTGGTCCATGTTGCCAACTTATCTGTTCTTAAATGATGCTATTCGATTTGAAGACGTTTACATTCCAACCACAGAATGTACTTGTATCTTCCGAAATGGAAGTAAACGGATATGACAAAGCTACCGAATTGCAGCGACAAGTGTTGTTTGTAAGCAGGAGATGGAGACTTTTCCTTGGCACCGGGTCTCACTCCAATATTGGGAGCGCTCGCTTCTTTTTATGTGGTGGAATTTTTGTTTGTTTGCTTTTGTTTCTGTTTTATCTTGCTTTTATATGCCTTCGGTTTATGATTTCTGAATTATCAATTTAATACTATGTATACGGATATGGTCATTATCTATATTTGTCACTGCAAACCAGTGTGGAATAACAAAAGTGGCATCTTCGAAATTCACTTGCACAATGTTTTGATCAAAGTAATTCGATAAAATAAATATTTTGTATTACTTGTTAAGGAATGTAAGGTGTACCAAAATGTTCGGACTCCAATAAAATACATCCCAAATTCGGTGCACTGATATCGGAGAGGTCGAAAATTAATTTTCTAAATAGTACTGAGTTCAACCAGTAACCTTAAGAATTGTAGAAAAACTCAATTAAAGAAACTAAGATATAATATGAAAACCTTAACGTACATATTAAGTATTGCTGTTCACTCATCCTACTCTGAAAGATAATGAACGGTTATGATCCTTCAACGAGTTCGAACACATTACATTTTCTTCAACTGATGAGAAAATAAAACATTTCTCGCACATGGGATAGGCACCTGATATCCATTAACTCTTATCCCTTCTGAGTGCTGTAACTTCTTTCGTATCAGGTGAGATAAGCTTATCCCATTTTTACCAGTACTGGAAAATTCGATCCGGCACCCATGATCCGGTGTTATATAGTAGAATTTCCCAAATAGTAGGTTTTTCCTCCGGAAAAACTGCTAGATAGTAGATGTTCCCCCTGGCGGAAAAACTACTATGTAGTAGTCTTTTCCCCATAGCAGAATATCGTTACACGTTTGAATTTCATCTTTTTTATTATTAATCAATAGAGATTTTCGGTTTGTTATGATATGGCCCTAACTCGACATGCTCACTCAGTTTGTCTTATATTATCTGTCTGTGCATGCCTATCTATCTGTCTCTCTCTCTTTATCTTTGACACTTCCTTTCTTCCTTTTTATCAATAAAAACTTTTTGTCTGTCTGTGCGCGTGTTAATATACCCGTCTGTATCCCTGTGCCTGCATATGTGCTTTGTGTTTGTTTGATTGTATTTATGTCTGTCTTGTCTGTATGTGTGTAAGTCTGTCAATCTGTCTGTCTATGCGTCTGTATGGATATATCTGTCTCTCTGTGTGTGTCTACTAGTTACTGTCTGTCTACCTGTGGGTGACTGCCTTTGTATATCTTTGTGACTGTCTGTTTGCCTTTGTGACTGGATATTGCTCTGTGTCTGTCCGTCTGTGTGTGTATCTGTAAGTTTTTTTTCTACCTGTATCTTTCTGCATGTTTTTATCTTTTTGCGTGCCTGTATATGTGAAAGGGTGTATGTTTGAGTCAGTCTGTATTGTTTTCTGTCTAGGTGTTTGTCTATCTCTTAGTCTGTCTTTCTTCTGTCAATGGAAATGTTTCTGTAATGTTGCGGAAAATGGAGGTGATTCTGAAAATGATAGTCATTTGTATTTAACTTTTTTATGTCAATGTGTCCATGTCTGTCTACGAGTGAGTATGTCTTTTTGTGTATGTCTGTGAGATTTTGCGTATGTGTGCCTGTATCTATCTATCTATCTATCTATCTATCTATCTATCTATCTATCTATCTATCTATCTATCTATCTATCTATCTATCTATCTATCTATCTATCTATCTATCTATCTATCTATCTATCTATCTATCTATCTATCTATCTATCTATCTATCTATCTATCTATCTATCTATCTATCTATCTATCTATCTATCTATCTATCTATCTATCTATCTATCTATCTATCTATCTATCTATCTATCTATCTATCTATCTATCTATCTATCTATCTATCTATCTATCTATCTATCTATCTATCTATCTATCTATCTATCTATCTATCTATCTATCTATCTATCTATCTATCTATCTATCTATCTATCTATCTATCTATCTATCTATCTATCTATCTATCTATCTATCTGTCTGTCTATCTTTGGGTCTGTCTTGATATTTGTGTATCAATGTGTTTTACTGTCTGTCTGTCGCTGTATTTCTGTCAGACTCTTTATCTGTATGTGCTTGCCTGTTTGTCTTTGTGTTTGTCTGTCTTTGTGTAATCTTATTCATGTGTCATTCTTAGTGTACCTTTATGTACCTTTCTTTGTGTCTATCAATGACCTCTGTGTGTTTGAAGTGTCTGCTTGTGTGTCTGTCTGTATGTCTATCTATCTGTCTGATTAACTCTTTGTTTGTATTTATGTCTGTCTTGTCTGTATGTGTGTAAGTCTGTCAATCTGTCTGTCTATGCGTCTGTATGGATGTATCTGTCTCTCTGTGTGTGTCTACTAGTTACTGTCTGTCTACCTGCGGGTGACTGCCTTTGTATATCTTTGTGACTGTCTGCTAATGGTAGCATTTCGTCTTTTTATTTTATATCATTTGATGTTTCGCCATCATAGAAAACCAGGCTTATGATACCATTCCTTCTTTTTATATTGTATTATTCGATCTTTCCCCATCATATTCTGTCGATAAAAGTCTACTACTCAATAGGTAGAGAAATTCAACTTAATTAATTTACTTCAATTAGGTATTGATTCCCCGTCCAATATACAACATTTGATCGATTACGCAGCATTAAAAGATACCCACCATGGCTAGAGCAATGGATGACACAATTTTATAAACATTTGCACTCATAATGAGAGTAGATATCAATGATATTGATATGAACACAATGGAAGTGATAGAACAAATAAATACATTTGAAACAGCAGAATAAAGAGAATAGAAACATATTTGTCATTTGCGGGTCTATTTTGTTCCAGGGGAGGAGTCGAGGTTGAGTCTAGACCACATGAGGTCGACGCCAACCACCCTTTATGGAATACGCCGACGACTTTGTGCGTCAGTTGCGTAGACAACATTGGTCAAAACTGACAATGAGAGGGGCTTCTAACTTTTTATGCTTTAAATAGATATAGCTTCCGTATAATGACTAAAAAATTCAGAGTAATTTATATAAAAACAAATCTCAGGAGATAGGGGTGGGATCTTCTACCCCAGAGGTGAGCATTCTTCATTTGTTCAATAAACGCGTCCATTTGATTTGTCTAAAATGAAAGGAAATCGATACGCTTTTACTAATAAATGTAAATGTATACATGTATGCTTAGATTGACTACATTGACAGATAAACATGCCGATTATAATGAGAAAAGAGAAGCAATTAGAACAGGACTATAAAGAAATGGTACATGCAGAATGCATGCATGCGGGATTTTTTTATATATAAAGGGATGCCTATTTATTCTGTATTGATCGGGTCCACTCAGCATAAGCAGATCTAAACCAAGTTTTCCAGATGTGGGGATGGGGTGTGAGGAGGTTAAAAACTGTCGATGAATATCGACATATCGAAGGCAGACACCGATGTTACGACTACAAGTGCAACAAGTACATACACTTCAAATTTAGAAAGTACCGCCAGTCCTTTTTGCTGCTGTGCGTATCATGCTGTTAATGTCACGAACCAAGATCTCATAAACAAACTTGAAGAATTAAAGAAAAAACTCAAAGTTCAAAGGAAAGAAACTTCACAATTTAAAGCCAAGAAAGTATGCGCTACGGACAACAGGCCAAGTGCAACTTACACTGGTAATATACTGGGAGCTAGTATATTGATAACCGTAGGTGTAGTTATCGTTGTTAGTGATATTGCTTGTTTATTTTCTAAAGATTATTATAAGTATTAATGTGTAAGAGATACACTTAGATATAATTTTTGATCTTGTTTTATATATCTTTTAAATTAATTTTACTTAATATATTGATAACTTTAGGTGTGGTCATGTATTCATATCGCATTATATATGATATAACAAGCTCCATCTGCAGAAAGAAAATTGTTTTAATTCAAGGAGGCTATGCACAGTAGAGAATCTTACATGTATCAAACAGGGCTAATGCTATTTATAACATAGCCTTTATTTGGATATACTACTGAATCGACCCTACGGGAAGTCAGAGGAAAGCTGGAGCCGCGCACTATCAGTAAAGTTAATGCACAAATTTAAATTCAAAAAATAAAACCATAGTTCGATACTAAAATGAATAATGTCTGCGTCTGAAAAAAATTCCTTTGAGAATCATGCACTGATTAGGATTTAATAAACGTAACACGTGTCTGGTGCATAATTAATTGGTTATAATTTTTTTAAAGAAGGTATAGAGTTGGAACACTTATTATATCATTATATTAGCGAGTAACTAAATTTGACCCTCTAAAAATATATTTTACATTGAAAATATAAAACGTTATACCTCATTGTTTAAAATGTTGAAAGCTGTTTAAAGTGAGAAGGGAGGGGATCACCAACAAGACCCTGTTGCAGCACCAACATCAAAACACACAAAAAAAAAACAACTGATGCGAAAACACAAAGACGAGCATACCAAAAGACGAAAACGAGACATACGAGATATAAAAATCAAACACAAAAGAGTACACATAAACCAACGTGACCAATTGGTAACCGGTGCCGACTTTGGCCGGCCATTTTCTATACAATAGCAAATGGTGTGGTTATCCTGGATTATGTCCGAACCCTCTGACTTCTCCAATTACCCAGAGGTCTCGAAGAACGTACAGTTGTGGTGTAAAACAACCAAAATATGCGAACTAGACACCTTCACCATTTTTGACATTTCCTACACGGCTAAAGTGACGGGTTCTGCCAACATTCAGGATAGTATGATAACATACATGTTTTTCGCACCGGGCCTCGTCTGAATTTTCAATTCAATTTTGATACATTTTAGTATCTCTTTCTTTCGGTACTTTTTGGAAATTATAACTTTCACGCTCTTTGACAATATTACATTGTTTAGATTTAGGATCACTGACGAGTGTTGAGTAACCTTTAAATTCAAACTTTATTTATTTTACAACGTTTAACTTACAAGTTACACAACTTTTATCAATGTCACGTTGGTTCAGATGTTGGCGTGAGAGTGTCTAAGGAGCAGGAGGTAACCGGAGTACCCGGAGAAAATCCCCCTGCAAAGGCCAGGGTGTTGGACCACCTACCCTCCCAAATAAGGCCCTTGGATATGTGAATCGAACCCGCGACCTTAGAGGTGAAGAAGCGAGCGCGCTACAACTGCGCTAACCCAGCCTGTTATGTCTGGTCCATGCTGCAAATTTATCTGTTCTTAACTGATGCGATTGAATATGAAGACGTTAAACATGTTTAACTTCTAAGATGTTTCGTTTACTTTCGTTTTTTCTTTGTATATGTTTGACGTTACGTGTGCGGAACTTGACAATGGAGTAATTCTTGATTTTTTGCTTCTTGAATCTTAACGTAGAGAAGTAAGCTACATTAGTTATCAAACTACAAGCTAAAATGAAGTAAGAAATTGAATTATCTGAATTTGAACTGGTTTATCTTAATGAGTTAAAGAAGATCCGGACAAAAATCTCAACAACATCACTTACAACAGAGCACCAAATTGAGCATCGACGGACCCTTAGCAAGCTAGAGATGGGACCATTAGCACTTTCCTTGAACTATCATGTTGTAATCTAATTTGAAACTTTAGATTTTCTGAATAAGATAAACATTCGATATCCAATTGCGGGTATTATGTTAATATGTACAATTGTGTCATACGCAAGACATATTTAAAGGATTATGCACAAGTTGGATAGTGTAATATTCTTATATAAACATAGAAGACTCTCCTCTCAATTAAACTTTGGTCATGATCCTTTTACATGTATGTGATACTTTGTACGTTTTGAACGTTACCCATTAAATTTGATGTCGTAGAGCGAACATTGAATAAAAACGTTGGTATTAGTGCACATGGGCCAAAGGTTGAATCAATACGTCCAAGTCCAAGACTTTCAATCTAGTTTAAATGAGTTTATAAACGGACATTAGCCATTGAACTGACATATCGGTGAATGAAAATCTAGCACAAAACCCCACCCAAAGGGCATACAAAATCATGAAAATTCAATTTCAAACAAAATCATGAAATCATTATACACAAGACCGGTCCAGTACAAGAGAAAACAATATAATTATTATACAGAGGACGAAAGTGATTTCAGGTGCATCGGGAGAGTAAGTATCCCCTACTTGCCAGTAACACCCATCACTTTAACGGCGTAGAAAAAGTGAAAACCAGTGAATGCCAAACGTCTACAAATTCAATAGCATCATTTAAGAACATATAAATTTACAGCATGGACCAGACATGCACGTGTCAGGTACTACACCCTCGTCAGTGATCCTCAATCCAAACAATGTTATATGGCCAAACAGTGTGAAAATTATTATGTCCAAAATGTATCGAAAAACATAGCAGGATGGTTGGAATATGATGCTACAGTGTCGATGTTTCAAATTTCAAAATTTGTTGATAACAGAAATGTTCGAATGCGTTGAAAAGACAGACGATCAACCGAAGTTGATCGAACTTGGCTACATGTGCCCTCGGTGACTCCTGGTCCACTAGCAGTGACACACACCAAGTGGTTCAAACGTCGAACATCTTCAAATTATGTAAAGAAAAGGAAATGATCTCAAGCATGACCATCCTGCACCCACCAAGCGAAACAAACCCACAAGAAAGTGATGTGTAATTGACATCAGACAAATAGTACAAACCACAAAAAAAAAAAATTGCAATCTGATTTCAGGTTTTGTGTTAGACTTACATTCACTGATTAGCTATGTTTTATTTGTAGTTCGTCTGATAAATCTTTGCAAACATATTTCAGTACAGTATTTGCACAGTGAAAAAGTGAGAAAATAGGAATCACAATTTCATTGACTCAATAGGAAACCTAACAATCGGGAAATGTGACTAGTTTATTCAACAGACCACAGAAAAGACATCGACGTCATGGCAAATATGATTGACCTGATATACAATGTTTCTTCTTCGATGCCTTGGTTCCATTTTTGAATGAGCCTCTAGGCCTGCATTATATTCGTACCAAATTATACTCTGTTCCTTTACGGAAGTTACACGAAATCGACGAATATACTAAAGACCTCACATTTACCGATACCCGTTCACCAGTATACAGACTACAAGGAGTAACCGTGGACATTTCTACTTTTCATGTATTTCAAGCAGCAAGATCAGATAAATCAGAAGAGAAAAACAACCCGCCCTTTCATTAAAATTAGATTTGCAAACAAAGATATTGATAAATTGAATCTTGGTCAAATTTTGAATCACAAAAATGTCACAGGAAAATTACACCATATTTAAAAAAGAAAGAAACTGCTTGTATTTCCTATAGCTACACATCAACTGTTGCATCTGAAATTTACAATTACAAACGATTCATGCAGTGTATTGATTTCAGTGATCCCTCACCTACATCCATTTTCTTGCGAATGTTCTTCATCGGATTTCAACTACTCTCCTTGTGGACACGTTACTACTGGTGACCTTAGTATAGTCAAGAAAGACAAAATGAGAGAATTGTTAAAAAAGGGTCCCAAATACATAGAAAGTAAATCCTTTAACAAAAATTCAACATTATCCTGGACTCTTGTGAGGAAAATGCAAGACGCTCGGCAAAGAAAGAGGATGTACAGCTCAACACCCTTTCTTAATAGTTAAATTCCATCAGAGGAATGTTACTTTTATCTCGAATTTACCATCTACAATCCTCTCTGAACACCGGATTCGAGATTATCTTTAAAGACCCTGATGTTATCACAGAGCCTATACATGTACCTACCTCCAAAGAACATTATGTCATCACACCAGCAAACAAAGTCTCAAATAATTACACATTTACTTGCAAAAAGTAGTATTTCGACAGCCTTGTTAAAGAGTTGGGTTTAAATTCGACACTTGGTAATCCCACTTACACCCCAATAAACCTTTCTGCCTCTGAAATAATAGATAAACAAAAATCAGCGCTCGCTTCCTTTGGCTTTGACACAAACAATCTAGATTTAGATTTACCATACTTATACTGCATATCTAAAATGCATAAGAATCAATACAAAGAACGTTTCATCGCTGGATTCCCAAAATTTTCTAAATGTACCAAATCTGTTTCGATCTTTCTCACCAAAGTTTTATCTGAAATCATCGACGGCGGGTGGATCTAGCCAAACAGGTGATGATTACTTATCCCGCGCACCAGGTCCCTACTCTGGCTTGCTAGGGGTCCGTTGATGCTCAATTAGTGCTTTATTGTGAGTGCTGTTGAGATAATCGTCAGGATCGTCTTTATCTCATTGTGAGTAAGTGTAAGTTTTGACAGTAAGTGTTTTGAATATACTTCCCTGACATTGTCGCCATAGCACTTTCTATATAGACATAACGTCAGAGAGTGCATGAATTTTATATATTTTAATTTTCATGCTTCGTAAACATCGACGGCGGGTGCGGCTAGCCAACAGGGGATGCTTACTCCTACCGGGCACCTGGTCCCACCTCTAGCTTGCTAGGGGTCCGTCGATGTTTAATTTTGTGCTCTATTGTGAGTGCTGTTGAGATTATCGTCAGGATCTTCTTTAACTCATTTGTGTCACACTTATGCCCTTTGCCGTGTGGAGCTCGTAAAAAAGTTCCCCGCGAGGGGTTTGACAGTAAGTGTTTTGAATATACTTCCCTGACATTGTCGCCATAGCACTTTCTATATAGACATAACGTCAGAGAGTGCATGAATTTTATATATTTTAATTTTCATGCTTCGTAAACATCGACGGCGGGTGCGGCTAGCCAACAGGGGATGCTTACTCCTACCGGGCACCTGGTCCCACCTCTGGCTTGTTAGGGGTCCGTCGATGTTTAATTTTGTGCTCTATTGTGAGTGCTGTTGAGATTATCGTCAGGATCTTCTTTAACTCTTTTATGTCAATTGCACATTACGTATTGGAGTTATGGACCGAAAAGTAATCACTCAAACCTGTCCGTCCTCCTATCTTACATGCAATCTAGTTCTGCAACTTGATTTAAACCGTTTCTGTTGACAAAATGAAATTGACAGTAATGAAATAGACTATGGATACATCTTTAGAATATTTTCAGTTACAAGTAATCTATTTTTTCCCCAAAAACTATGTAAGTAATTTTTTATATTTTATATTTTAAAGTGATAGAGCTTTTCACAAATGCATCCACCGTGACTAGATTTTTGCAACAAATACCAAACATTTGACATCGTTACATTAATCTTGACCTTTACCTAATTTTAAATATGGGTGATTGGGCTGAACTTTTATTTTCTGACATGATTTTTGAATGCTAAGCGATAGGGGTTTCACATTTTGCATGTAAGTTATACAGGGAGTTACGGGCCCTTACTACGGAAAGGTTGTTGTTACGGAGCTCCAATATTATCGTTAATTGCATGATAACTAAGACGCATTTCTTAATGTCTTTTGGTGACGTTCATGTAGATGTAAGTAAGAGTGCATATTGACTTTGCATATCTGAAATTTTGAACTTTTTGAAGAAAGATAGATAGAGAAATATTGTAGCATGGCTAGTATACAAGTCATTGAGGCGGAACAGGTGTCCGAGTCTCAGGACAGTAGTACAAATATAGACACGCATACCTATGCGGAATCAGTGATGAGTAACAATATAAACACTTATCCTAAAGGTTACGGTAACGCCAAGCCAGTGTTTATAAATGAACGCGATGTCCTCGGTTTCGGGAAAATAAAGCCAACCCAATGGATCAAACACGAGGAAATATATTTTGCCATGGGTGAGGTAATTTCCACTGACCATATTTGTGGAATCCAGAGAACGGGGTCCTTCTGGCGTCTGTACGTAGATAACATGGATGACCGCGTTACTCTCCTTGCGAATGGCGTCAATATACGTAGGAAACACGTTACCATTCTCCCAGACAATCCTCGGTCATTCGGAATGCATAGTACTCCAACTACCCGCTTGTATGTATCCAATGTGCCGTTATCGGCTGATGACGGTCAAATTCGTCGTTCCCTCGAGAATTATGGGTGTAAGATCTTGCATTTATTTAGGGAAAAACTGCGAATTCTATATCGCTTGACGAATTGTGACACTGGCACGAGAGTGGTCATTGCGGAGAAGCTTGTTGCTCACATACCCCGCACAATCCCAGTAGGTCGCTATCACGCATCTGTGCGATACTCCGGACAACCAAAGGAGGAAAACAGACCACAGGGTATCATTGAGGGGACCGAGCGTGAAACTCACCTGGCTGTAACTTCGGAGGATGAGACAGTTGCTGATGATGACAGCGCCTCTGAAGAGGCCAGTAGTGATAGAAATGAGGAGGAAGAAGAAAAAACGGAGAAAGACAAAGAGAGTGACACACAGGAAGAAGAAGAAGTAGAAGAAGAAACTGACGAACAAAGTTCCAAATCTAGAGGAAAGAAAGAAAATAAACAAAAGAAAGAGAAACGAAAAAACAAATCAGGGGTTCAGGCAGAAGGTCCGATAGAAAAGTTCTTAAAGTCAGCAAAACAAGCGTCAAATAAATTTGAAACTCCAAACATAAACAGAGGAAGGAGCTTATCAAAGAATCGCACTCCCCCCTCTCCTCAAAAACAAGGTGAAGAAAAGAAGGTCAAAAGTAAAATGAAATAGATTTAAAACGCTCATATGTCTGGTGTTCTTTGTGTTTTAACCTTGAATGTTCAAGGTCTGAGAAATAAACAAAAACGACTGAGAGTATATGAATGGATGAGAAATCAAAGGTTTAACGTTTTATTTCTACAGGAAACGCATTTTTCATCAGATTTATGTAAAGAAATTGAAAGTGAAATAGTTGACTTTGCGCATGCTATACATGGTATCGGAACTACAAATAGCTGCGGCGTCTCTATTTTCTTCAGTAAAAATCTAAATATAGATGTTACAAATACATTAATCAATGATAAAGGAAGAGCAATTTTTGCAAATGTTGAAATCGAAGACAATTTTTTCACATTAGCTAACTTATATGCACCTAACAACATTAAAGAAAGAAATACTTTTTTCAAAAATCAAATCGAGATATTAAATGATTTTAAAACTGGAACCTTGATTGTGGGTGGAGATTTTAACGAGGTACTGTCTGAGAAAGATAGATGTACAAAAAACAGAAACGTTAGTAAAATTAAAACAACATATGGTTTATCTCAATTACTGAAACGAAATAAATTAAAGGATATTTGGCGGATCAAAAATAAGGACAATCGACAATATACATGGAGGAGAAAGTCAGAAGGAAATTACAGTAGAATAGATTATTTTTTAATTGAAGAAGATATGATTGAATTCATTAAAAGTTGTGATATAAGACCGGCTCAAATAAGCTCGACAGACCACATGGCGGTTACCATCAAAATTAAGTACGGTGACAAAAAAGATAGAGGTCCGGGAATTTGGAAAATAAATAATAGTATACTAGACGATCAAGAATATATATTGTATATGAAAAGAATCTTTAACAGCTTAGAAAACAGCGAAGAAAATAAAATTCTGAATAGGAGACAATTTTGGGAATACTGTAAAATCATTATTAAAAGAAAAACAATTGAGTTTTGTCATAATAAAACAAAATCGAAAAATAATGAAATTCAATCACTGGAAATGAAATTAAAATATGAAATTGAAAATAGTAATGACTTACAAAGAATTGAATCCCTTGAAAAAACGTTGAATGATATGTACTTAGAAAAATCCAGAGGAGCTCAGATTCGATCTAGGATAAATTGGGTAGAAAAGGGTGAAAAAAATAATGCTTACTTTCTCGGATTAGAAAAATCAAGACAGTCAAAAAAGGTTATAAAGAAATTACTTCTTGATGATGGTAGATATATTGAATCGAATGAGGCTATTTGTGAAGAAATCAATAAATTTTACAGCAAACTTTACACATCAGAAAATATTGCTCAAAATGCAATAACTCAGTATCTAGAAAGTACAAACGTTAATATATGTCTAACAGATGATGATAAGAAAATTTGCGATGGTCTATTAAATAAGGAGGAGTGTGAAAAGGCTGTATTTAAGATGAAGAAAAATCGTAGTCCCGGAAGCGACGGAATTTCGTTGGAGTTCTATCAGAAATTTTGGAAAATACTAGAAGAAAATATGGTTAATTCCTTAAATGAAGGGTATACAAATGGCGAATTATGTAGATCACAAAAACATGGAATTGTGTCTCTCATCTTTAAAAAAGATGATCCGTGTAAATTAAAAAATTGGAGACCGATCAGTCTTCTTAATACAGATTACAAAATTGCGGCTTATGCTCTAGCTACGCGTCTGAAAAATGTAATGCCTAAAATTATAAACAGCGACCAAAACGGATATATTAAAAATAGATTTATTGGATATAATATAAGATTAATACAGGATATCATCGATTATTCAGAAAAATTCAATTTAGATTCGTGTATTCTCTTTTTGGACTTTACAAAAGCCTTTGATACCATAGAATGGGATTTTATGCTGAAAACATTAAAAAAATTCGGGTTCGGGGATTCTTTCATTCATTGGGTGAAGGTTCTATATACAAATATAACAGCAAGCGTAAAAAATAATAACTGGCTTACAGAAAACTATCAATTATCTCGTGGAATCAGACAAGGTTGCCCGTTATCGTGTCTTATCTTCGTAATAGCAGCAGAAATTTTAGCAATTAAATTACGATCTAATGTTCATTCTACAGGAGTAAAATTAAACAAAAAACATGTTAAAATTGCACAACTCGCGGACGACACTACTTTGTTTTTAAAATATTCCGAAATACCTCTTGCGCTTAAAATCGTAGAAAAATTTGGATCCGTATCAGGTTTGAAATTAAATAAAGAAAAAACAGAGGGAATATTTCTAGGGAAAAATAAAGGAAAAAGTAAAACGCATGAAAATATCAAGTGGGTGGATCATGTCAAATCTTTAGGTTTTCATTTTGGAGCAAATACAAAAGTTACATATCATATGAACTGGAAAGATAAGATATGCTCCATAGATAAACTCATCAAAAATTGGAAAAAAAAGAAAATTAACTCTTATCGGAAAGAATGTCGTAATTCAAAATTTTGTTATTCCGAAAATTACGTATGTAGCTAGTGTACAACCGATTAAAAACGAACAAATCAAGGAATTGGAAAAAATAATTTTTAAGTACATATGGGATGAAAAAAATGAAAAGGTTAAAAGAAGTGTAATGATCAATGATCCAGAAAAAGGAGGACTTGGAGTGAGAGATGTTACAGCTCATATCGACATGATACTTATATTATGGGTAAAAAGAATAATTGAAAATAACTGCGAGGCAGGTTGGGCTCAATTGCCAAACTTTTACTTTAATAATTTTGGAGACAATTTATTGATATTTAAAATGAACATAAAACACATTAAAAAGATGCCCAAATTGAATATATTACCTGAATTTTATCTTTATGTATTAAAATCTTGGATAAAACTTAAACAAAATACCCCAGAACCAAAAAGTAATAGTGAAATTCAAAAGGAAATTTTTTGGGGAAATGATTGTATAAACTTCAAGGGAAAATCGCTTATCTTTAGTAATTGGATAAAAGCAGGATTAATCTATATCAATGATATAATAGGCAAGAAAGGAGACATAGATCAAAACCTGATTCTCTCTAAACTTCATGATAAATCAAATTGGATAAGCGAATTGAGTATCGTAAAGAATTCAATTCCGAAGGAATGGAAATGTAGAATAAAAGGTGAAAATAAAATAAAACTGTTACCAAATGAAATTTCAATTTATTGTTGGTATAAAAAGAAACATATTGAACTGAAGAAAATTCAAAATAAAGTCATATATAAAATTTTAAGAGGTTTACGCTGCACTAAAAGTAAAGGCGTAGAAAGGTGGAAAGTAAACCTATCACTATTAAATGAAAACAAAATAGTTAATACTTTTTATTTTATAACATATTGCATCACTGATAACCAAGAACGAATTTTTCGATGGAAATTACTTAATAATATTTTACCGAACGGGGTTCTTCTCCATAAATGGAAAATAGTCCCTTCAGCCAATTGTCTCAAATGTAATACAGAAGAAAACTATCTACATTACTTTATTTTATGTAAAGAATTAGAGATATTTTGGACTTTCGTTAGACAATTTTTCTTGACAATCGGATATAATACGGAAATGAAATCACTAGTTAATATTGTTTTGGGTTATAAAGTTGGAACAGAGGGACACAAAGAGGTTAATTTATTGCTATCTCTGATTGGATATGTCATATATAAACATTACCATAAAAGTGAAAGAAGAAATAATTATTGTAACATATTCCTTATACTGAAAACAGAGTTGAAAATTAGGTCAAAATTATATAAAAAAGTACAAATTTTTGAGCAATTTGCAAGATATCTAAATCTGAACTAATATGCACACACATGATCACTTTAGTAACAAAATCTATATAGTAACGTATATATATTAGTATGTTGTAATTAATCATTATTTGTAAGAATATTGCTGAATAACTTGAAATAAAATAAAAAAAAAAAAAAAAAAAAAAAAAGATGGTTGTGCTATGATGAAAAGGCTCAAATATCTATTTTAAAACCTTTCAATAATCTCAATGTCGCACTGCACAACTAACGCATAACTAAATACAACTAATATCACATATCTGTTTCAATATATATTATATCAAGGTATTGCCATGATGTATTATTATATACTGGTAATATCAAGAGCCAAATCTGAGCACAAAAAAAAAAAAAAAAAAAAAAAAAAATTAAAAAAAAAAAAAAAAATTAAAAAAAAAAAAAAAAAAAAAAAAAAAAAAAAGTTATACTTGACATGTTTGGTTAACTGTGACATTGACTTTGAAAATTTATTTTTTTTTATAAAATATAATCAAAATAAATTATTCATTCTCTGTGCTGTCATTTGTTTTCACAAATATTTCTTGACAGTAACTGTTCTGAATATTTTTCTACCCGACACTGTCGCCATGGCACTTTCTTCATAGACGTTTCAATTTCGTGCGTGAACATAGACGGCGGGTGCGACTAGCCAACTCGGAATGCTTACTCCTCCCGGGCACCTGGTCCCACCTCTAGCTTGCTAGGGGTCCGTCAATGCTGAATTTGGTGCTATTTTGTGAGTGCTGTTGAGATTATCGTCAAGATATTCTTTAACTCATTTGTTTATCTACCAAATGAATACAGGAAACTAATGCATCATATATAATAAAAAATAGATTATTGTCAGTATTTCCTTTTCCGATTTCTCACAAAAAGACTGAATTTCATCTGAAAGGAAAGAAATAATCAAAGTCCAAAAAGCAATCAATCAGAAAGGAGTTCAACGGAAAACGTTCAAGACATCTTTCAGCATTACAAGCAAGAGACATATTTGGAGTAGCCTTATCGAAATCTCAGTAAGTTCACATAATTTTTCGAAGAATGTGTATGTATTTGATATTATTGCAAATATATGACTTATACACTCAGAAGATATACATTTAATTGCATTATGACGTTAAGGCTCAAACTTTTATTTTAATGTTTGACTTTCATCCATTGACATGCCAGGGTGTCTATGAAAATAAGATTTCGAACGTGTAGTAAAGATGTTTTAGCCCTGGCTAGAAGAGGGGGAAAAAGTTCAAAACTCATCTACATGTATTAGCTCATATATATGTATATCTGGTCGCTTGTTTGTATATTTGCAATTGGCTGTATGTACAACGTTTTTTGTATATTTGGCTATATGTATATTTGGCTATATGTATATTTGGCTATATATATATTTGGCTATATGTATATTTGGCTATATGTATATTTGGCTATATGTAGATTTGGCTATATGTATGTTTGGCTATATGTATATTTGGCTATATATATAGTTGGCTATATGTATATTTGGCTATATGTATATTTGGCTTTATGTATATTTGGCTATATGTATATTTGGCTATATGTATATTTGGCTATATGTATAATGCGGAAGGGTTACAACTATACCTTCGTGAAGAAAATTTCAAACCAATTTTCATACACCAGACACGTGTTTCGAATATTTCAAAAATTCTTATCAGTGATGCTTCCAGCCAAAGCGTTTTTCATGAGCACTCGAAATTAACTTCACTAGCGCCCTCTTGTATAACTCATGTACATTTTCACAGCTTACAACTTTAAAATGAACAAAGCGGAACACACAAGAATGATTTTAAGAAATCAACATTAGTTACACAATTCAAAGAAGTGAGCTCCAACACAGGAAAGGGAATGATCTCTAGCACGACCAACCTGCACCCACCCAGCGAAACAAACCCACAAAGCGACACTTAAATGACATCAGAAAAAAACTACAAATCGCAAAAAGACACAACAATATTCTCCAGAACATCATACAAAACAATCGCATTAGACGCACAGAAACTTCAAACACCGATGCCAACGCATAAAAGGAAGGAGACCAATGTGCACCCGGCGCAGACTTTGGACAGCCATCTGCTATTACCAAATAATGTGGTTATCAGGATTACTTGCGCACAATCTTCCCACTTATCACGAAGTGACATCACAAACAAGATTATTAAACGCAGCGGCCTCTTGTCACACAGATTCTATGAAAATGGACCTAAAAAATTATATGGCATGCGTACAAAAGTGCTCTGCTGCAGAAGCGAGCTATAGATCAATTACCCGATAAGTCTAAACAACTTTCAGATAGAACAGCGAATGAAGACCCAGTCTTCTCTGACGAGATTTAAACAAGGCCCATCATGGAGTCCCGTTGTGACTGTTGGCCAGAGTGTAACGTTGGGGAAGACACTGGTACAAAACTGTTGACTGGTCCAGTACCATGTCCAGTGTTTATGTGATGTTTTTAGGATCATATTCTCGGTAAAGCAGGCGAATGACTATTTTCTTAAATTTGTGGTTTAAGTTTGATCTGCATTTGATGCTTTTGATTTTGAATATTAGGTCACAGTAAAATGAAGGCAATGAACTTCCGAATGATAAATACTCTGATGCTGGAGACGTTCTAAATTTTGTAAGAAGTTCAGAATAGTTATTGTAAAATGTCCAAACATATTTTACAGGTTTATTTCATCTAAATCCTTGATTGATAAGTTTATTGTAGCATGCAAAAACTGATTCAAATTAAATTAAATTTCGTAATATAGTACAGAGTGCGACAGATTTTATGGGCTTCTATCCTCGAGATGCTTACATGTATATGTTAATACAAGATGGGAGTCATCGCGAGAGACATGTGTTATCATGAGAGTATTTTTGTGATATCCGAAACAAGAGACTCGGTTGCAGCATCCACATTAAAACACCAAAACCACAAAAAGTGAAAACAAAGAAAACATGCTCAGCAAGAGACGCAAAAGGGTACAAGGAACAGCAAACACAACATCAAAACACCCTAAGTAAAAACACAGAGAAGACATACAATGGAAGAGACACAAAAGGGACAAGGAACAGTAAACACGACACCAAAATACCCAAGTGAAAAGACAGAGAAGACATTCACAGCAAGAGATACAGAAGGGAAAAGGAACAGTAAACACGACATGAAAACACTCCAAATAAAAACACAGAGAGACATACACAGCAAGAGATACAGAAGGGACAATGAACAGTAAACACAACACCAAAACACCCCAAATAAAAACACAGAGAAGACATACACAGCAAGAGATACAGAAGGGACAAGGAACAGTAAACACAACATCAAAACACTCCAAACAAAAACACAGAGAGACATACACAGCAAGAGATACAGAAGGGACAAGGAACAGTAAACACGACAACAAAACACCCCAAATAAAAACACAGAGAAGACATACACAGCAAGAGATTCAGAAGGGACAAGGAACAGTAAACACAACACCAAAACTCCCACAATAAAAACACAGAGAAGACATACACAGCAAGAGATACAGAAGGGACAAGGAACGGTAAACACGACACCAAAACACCCCAAATAAAAACACAGAGAGACATACATAGCAAGTGATACAGAAGGGACAAGGAACAGTAAACACGACACCAAAACACCCCAAATAAAAACACAGAGAAGACATACACAGCAAAAGATACAGAAGGGACAAGGAACAGTAAACACGACACCAAAACACCCCAAATAAAAACACAAAGAAGACATACACAGCAAGAGATACAGAAGGGACAAGGAACAGCAAACACAACATCAAAACACTACAAACAAAAACACATAGAAGACATACACAGCAAGAGATACAGAAGGGACAAGGAACAGTAAACACGACACCAAAACACCCCAAATAAAAACACATAGAAGACATACACAGCAAGAGATACAGAAGGGACAAGGAACAGCAAACACAACATCGAAACACTCCAAACAAAAACACATAGAAGACTCACACAGCAAGAGATTCAGAAGGGACAAGGAACAGTAAACACGACACCAAAACACTCCAAACAATAACACATTGAAGACAGAGACACAAAAGGGACAAGGAGCAGCAAACACAACATCAAAACACTCCAAAAAAAAAAAAACACAGAGAAGACATACACAGCAAAGATACAGAAGGGACAAGGAACAGCAAACACAACATCAAAGCACTCCAAACAAAAACACAGAGAAGACATACACAGGAAGAGACACAAAAGGGATTAGGAGCAGCAAACACAACACCAAAACACCCCAAATAAAAACACAGAGAAGACATACACAGCAAGAGATACAGAAGGGACAAGGAACAGCAAACACAACACCAAAACATCCCAAATAAAAACACAGAGAAGACATACACAGCAAGAGACACAAAACGGACAAGGAGCAGCAAACACAACATCAAAACACCCCAAATAAAAACATAGAGAGACATACATAGCAAGAGATACAGAACGGACAAGGAACAGTAAACACGACACCAAAACACTCCAAACAAAAACACATAGAAGACATACACAGCAAGAGATACAGAAGGGACAAGGAACAGTAAACACGACACCAAAACACCCCAAATAAAAACACAGAGAGACATACACAGCAAGAGATACAGAAGGGACAAGGAACAGTAAAAAACGACACCAAAACACTCCAAACAAAAACACATTGAAGACAGAGACACAAAAGGGACAAGGAGCAGCAAACACAACATCAAAACACTCCAAAAAAAAACACAGAGAAGACATACACAGCAAGAGATACAGAAGGGACAAGGAACAGCAAACACAACATCAAAACACTCCAAACAAAAACACAGAGAAGACATACACAGGAAGAGACACAAAGGGATTAGGAGCAGCAAACACAACACCAAAACACCCCAAATAAAAACACAGAGAAGACATACACAGCAAGAGATACAGAAGGGACAAGGAACAGCAAACACAACACCAAAACATCCCAAATAAAAACACAGAGAAGACATACACAACAAGAGACACAAAAGGGACAAGGAGCAGCAAACACGACACCAAAACACCCCAAATAAAAACACAGAGAAGACATACACAGCAAGAGACACAAAAGGGACAAGGAACAGTAAACACAACACCAAAACACCCCAAATAAAAAGACAGAGAAGACATACACAGCAAGAGACACAAAAGGGACAAGAAACGACATCAAAACACTAAAGACTTAACATAGGCAACAAAATAAAAATCAAAGCAAGTAAAAGGGATGAAAGAGACACACAATAACATACACACCATATGATGCAAACAATAAACAACGAGACAGGCACACCGAATAATGAGAGAAGAATGTCGTCAATAAACCGCTTCCCCCGCCCCCTCCCCTTCCCCCATTAAGAAAACCCTCGAATGATGTTCATGATTTCAAGGTACCGACGTATAATAACAAATTTTACGGATATCACGATTATTTTCATGATAACACGGATCTCACGGATAGATGACCATAAAATTTGTTGCACTCTGTACTATATTACAAAATTTAAGTTTGAATCAGTTTGTCTATTTGTATTAATTTTGTCTTCGAATTAACATATAACCACTCTCACAACAATGAAAGATTATCCGAATCATTTGTTGATTTGTTCTAATTAAGGTATTATAAGGTTTCATAAGAAATAGGGAATCTCCAATAACACTCGACTGTAGCACCCACAGCAAGATCCCAAAAAACCCAATGCATAAAAAACAGAGCTAACACGTACAGAAAGAGACACAAAAGGGACAAGGAACACAAACTAATACGGCGACCATAGAAACACGAAATACTAAAGACCACACAGCAACCAAGTGGACCAATAGACAACCGGCGTCGACTTATGACGGCCGATTTAAGACAATTCGCTTTTATACTGGAATTTTATATCAATGTCTTTCCATAAGGTCCAGGATCCATACCAAGCCTGAATTGATCTAATAAAGCTTGAATTATATTGAAAAGTAAACTATGATATTCATTCTACTGAATTTCTTATAAACCCTTTATGTACAGCTGTAGATTGGTGAATGCACGCTCTATCTGTCTGTACAAAATTATACTGTCAAAGAATATATTTGGATGTTACCGTCTCCAAATTCGTTAGCATCAGAGTAAGATAAGACTTATCACTTCTCTATGATTACGATGTATCCTTTTCTGTGATTTACTTTAATGAAAAATTCAATAAATGCTATTCCTCGACAAATCTACCATATAACCAAAAATTTTCGCGAGATACTAATTTTCACTATTTTCGCGAGTGATTTGAAATCGCGAAACATTGTTGACTAGAATAATTGTGTTTGATAAGGCATATTATTATTTTTTGTATCCGTAACATTTGTTCACATTGTACAATATGTATGTTTCATTCTTCTTTTTTCCTGATAAAACGTAAATAGGACTGAATTGAGTGTATTCTTATGAAAGGGGATACTTTCTCCTCCCGGACATCTGGTCCCACCTCTAGTTTGCTAGGGGTCCGTCGATGTTCCAATAGGTGCTCTATTGTGAGTGCTGTTGAGATTGTCGTCAGGATCTTCTTTTTCTCCCATTTGCCTCCATGTGGGATAGAGTTTGCCCATTGCGACGGTTCATGTTGGGTCACTGTATCCGACTTTTGACGTCGGCCGTATAGGCCGTATCCATATTGTGACGTCGTTATTATCCTTTGTGACGTCATGATTTTTGCACCTTAAGCGGCGACCTCTCAACAAAAACGTCGTTTTAAAACTCTTTTTTTTACATTCTAATTCTTATTAAACTGATTACGACTAAGGACTACAGTTTATTCTTTTAGAATAAACCATTTTTGAGGGCGCTGAAAACGAAAATTCCTTTATTTTTCGAATTCGATAAAGTTGACTATTCAATGATTTCATGGAATTTCAAGAAACGCCCTAGAAATAGGAGAAAAACGATCAACCATATGTTTGTCATGTGGCATGAGAAAAGCCCACCCTCGGGGTCAGGTTTCTGGTCAGGGAACTCGGCAAGCCTCGTTCCCTGACCAGAAACCAGAGCCCTCGGGTGGGCTTTTCTTATCCCACATGACAGCATATGGTTGATAGTTATGGTCTCATTAGTTAAAACTTGATGAAAGGTAAACAACAGTAATATCATATGAACATAATTTTCATTTTGCTTGTAATCTAAGAATCGCGAAAAAAAAAAATGTTTTCGAGAAAAAAAAAAGACCACGTGACCATAAAATAGCGAAATCTGATATATATGTTTTTTTGTTATCTTCCAGTTCCAGTGTTCCAGTTTGTACATGTTGTCCGTAAATTCTTTTCCAGTTGATACTCAAACGGAGGCGTACACAACGTTTGTTTTTTCTTTCTTTCAGTGATGATGACAGTGTCATTCATGATCGTGGTGGCAGTCATTATGTTTGACTCAACTGAGGGATTTTTTCTCCAGAGATTCAATTGTTCATTAATCGACAATGAAACAGATTGTGAACATATGTTTCGAAAACTGGCTGTAGATTACAAAACGAAAATGATCTATATTAATATCGGGCCCGTGGTTGGCTCAAATGAGTCTTATTCTCTCGCTTCAGACTACTCAGGCAAATCGATATTTGTCTGGATCAACAAAACATCAAAATATATGTTAGCATTTCCGGAGGATTTTGATCTATGGACCTTTGGACTCCTTACTGACAACATCTATATAATTGATATCAACACAACGCATGAGACAAATGGAACAGAAGAAAGCTTGAATTTTTTGTTTTCATATTTGATTTCTAATATAAGTCATGGTGAACTTTGCACTCAATACATTCATACATTTATTTATCGGTCTGAAATATTCATGATATGGCAAAAATATGACTACAAGTGCTTTTCAGAAATAAATGGAACTTGTGCATACTTCTCCACAGCATCTTTACCCTTTACTATGATAGATTGTCTTTGCATTTTGTGCGTTCTTTGGTTTCCAATTATGATAATGTTACCCTATCCAGACGAGACAATTATCAAAGGGCAGTCATCGCATATTCAAACAAGGACGAGCTCAGCTATGTCAGATGTTGACACTCCTGTCACTATCGCAACCGATATATATTCTCGAGGCGATATACCTTATGGAGCAAAAAGAATTATCAAACTATTATTCGGTTCATGTTTACACAGAGCATGTACACATAGAAAACTTAATAATGGGTATATTAGTTCTATAACATTGGTAATTAATATTCTTATGATTATTGTAATGATCGTCATGCTATTCTCCACTAAATTAAACTATACTGGTGCGCAAGACCGTGAGCTTCATATAACATATTCATTGATTATATTTCTTGTTTTTGTTGGAAATTCTATATGTATAATCATATTCATATTCATGGCTGCAATATTTACTGGTCAAAAAAGCTACACGTACTGCTTCGATGTCTATGCTTTTTTCAAAGGAGATAATCCTAAAACTCTTATTCAATTTACGGACATTTTTGGTGAGATATCAGACAAAAGTTACATCCAAAACATGATCAACAGACAATCGCTAATCTTTTGTCGCAAATTTTGGTATTTATTTATTCATATCTCGTTCTTTAAAACAAAATTCAACACATGGAATATGAGTAAGAAATGTCTACTTGTTGTACCGAGTATATTTGTTTTTGTATTCAACATTCTTTTACAAATATTATTTATGTTTCCAATTTTTTGGTATACCTTAAATATTTCAATTCATTTAATCTCAAAGTTATTTTCTAAAGAAGTAACTCACATTAAAACAACATCTTTTTCACTTAAGAGAATGTTAAAATCATTTTCAAAAGTAATGCTCATAACGTTGTTACTGTTTATCTGTTTTGCATTTTTTTCTTTTAAGTATTCGATATTTGGGTTCTTTCCACTTATCGTAAAAATATTTTGTTATACTTTTTTTATTTCTTTTCCTTTGATGGAGACATCCGATGTCCGTTTAATATACTCATGTGTCATTTTACCAACCTACTGCATCCATCATTATAATTCTTTTATTGGTCTCTACAGAGAACTTCTTGAAATGATGTTCATAGTCCACGAAAATAGCAAAATCAATCTAAATTCAAACTGTGTTGATGTTGAAGAATTTGATTATGTAGCCGCTCATGTGTTTCCGGTTCGAATCCATTCTTACTACTGTGTTTGTAACATGATTTTTACTGGAATAATCTTTGTGATAACAGTTGCACAAAATCCAAATTCCAAACATACTAATGATCTTATGCATTTTGATAATTTAATTTCATTTGTTTTTGCATTCCTTTTCCCAGCCCTTGCTGAACTTTTATTCAATTCATCGGACGAGCAGAAAGTATTGTTCAACCAAAAACGGATACAACATTTGGTTGAGAAATGGCATATTGACAAATCTGATGGAAAAACGTTAAGGTGCTCCACGCAATGACAATAGAGAAAATTCCGCGAAAACGTCGCGTAACGTTATGAATGACGTCACGCCAGTTATCGTATGCTAAGGATATTTCAAGGATAAATCTAACTGGTTCGATTTTGAATATCATTGAGCTTTCATCTTATTCCTTACATCAACTCTAAATGTTCCCAGTATTTCATTTTCATGAAGTAATGAAAGAATGCGTGTTTTTCCACAGTTTTGCACATCGGGTCATTGTAGGTCAAGCATGCGCAGTCTGAGTTCAGGGTTAAAGGGAAGCTTTGGATGAGAAACCGCTTCTTATTCAGAAAGGAATCTCTGATTTTCAGCTGGTAAATCAATATAAGGAATTGTTAAAGGTATTCTTATAAAGAAGCACAATTTTTATTTAGATTAGTTGCGAGATATTGTCCATATTGAGCTAATTAATTGAGTTTTGCTGCTTAATCGGCTTTAAAATCATTACTTCTTATTCAATTTTATATTTATTTAGTTGTTGATGCTGCCGGGTTTTATTGGGGGGGGGGGGGGGGGAGAAAAAGAGGGCGTCAGCTCGTGTGCATTAATACAATTTATTCTAAAGCATTATATAAAAAAATATATATTTATATATTATATATATCATCATGAATTCGATTCTGAAATACTTTCATCAGTATACCAGCTATACTTGCACCGTATATACATGTAGTATAACCGAACAATACTGAGACTTCAGTTACGGTCCTTATGAATCAATGTAACATGTACTAAAATAAATCTAAGAACAAATAAATATAATAATAAAACAAATTGTAATTAGCAGGAGATCGGGCGGGTTACATTTTTACTGACACTTGATTAGCATGGCCGGGAAAGACCCCCTCTCTCTCTTATTTATTTATTCATTCCTTTATTATTATTCTTTTGTTGGTCACCGATAGAGCACTGCTCACGAAAGCACTATGACTAGTTTAAAAATAACTATGAAAAACCAATATTGTTAAAAACAAATTTAAAAGATGGTCAGTATCGGTCTGAATAGTCCGCCGAATTTGAAGTACGGGATATTGCATTGATTCATATATTTCATATATTTCAATATTTGATCAGCAGAATTGTTATGTTCTTGCGGCAACAACCTTTATCACTTATCACCAACTTTTCCACAAAGAAATTATATGTTGTTTTAACTTGAATACTAATAGCGGATGCCCGGACGAGGCTTACCCTCCCCCTGCCATCTTAATATATACACCCAGACAAAAGTTAAGCAACGCCCCAATATTTCGGAGTCCTTATACTTTAAACGATAGCACCGAGAAGTTTTCGTAAAATATATCAGATACCAATTCTTTTGTAGATGACTTTACACCATTTGTTAACATATAACACTAAAATGATATCGAAATTGAACTAATTACCTTGAATAGAGCCACAAATGAAAAGAATGTACTTTTGAGGGAAAATAATGTAGAATAAAGTTTGAAGTGAAGTATTGAAAAATTAAGGTAACAGGTACTTGAAAAAGAGATAAACCACATTAGGCTCAAGATTCACAAATCTAATACGATTTTCTTTCAAAAATTTAGTATTATATTCTTTTAGTGGACTTCCGGTTGAGGTTTATTCCAACTGCCCTCTTTCAATCGCTCTTGCTAATAAATTGCCTATAATTCCCGTTAAAGACATTTGTTGCTCAAAATTTCTTTATATTCCATGTTCACCGATGTTAATGATGACTTGCAGCCAAATGATGCCGCAAGTTGGTCGAACGGGATGCACATCCGGTTTTTAATTTTGTCATTAAATGAGAAATTTTACGATTCGACGGATTAATCTCTTAACCAGAAGTGACATTTTGGCAGATGGTTGTCCCACATAATGACTGATATTGGTCGAACTAGGTTTGATTATAAAATTCAAGAAAAAAGTGGTCACGAAGATGTTATTCTTTAAAAAATACAAAAAAAGCACCCAAAAAGATATCGTTGTCAAACTTTATTTTTTTGATAAAAACGATAGTTATAAAAATGCAACATCAAAATATCTAATTCATGGTCTAAATGTGTGTCTGATAATAAATTTAGTTCTACCGGTACGTAGGCGCTTAACTTCACTTCCGGTTTCATAAACGCGCTTTTTGACATGATATATTTTTCAAAAAAAATTACTCCCAATTCTGAAGAGATAATTCACATTATCTCAATATTTTAATACATATGCAGTTTTGAATTTCATCAGATTAACAATTTGATTCATTTTACCATACTGAACAGCGAATTTTACGAGATAAATCAACTCCATGAACTTGATATCTAACTTGAATTGTTTAAAATCATACCCGTCCCCATTTCGATCCCGATTTAAAATAAGTTGCATAATAAAATTACGTTAATTGAAGTAATAGTATCGTCGTCAAAGGTCAGATCTATATCATGATACATAATTTTCAAATATTTTTAATCAAACGTGCATTTTGCTTTAAAAACAATTTCACTGTTGCTTAACTTTTGTCTGGGTGTATATATGTATATTATATTCTCATCGCTGTAAAAATAAATAATACTATTTGAAAAAAAAAACACTTTACATTGTATCATATATTCATTTGAGATATTAAAAACCCGTGTTCTTATGTTTCTGTACTTGTATGTAAATGTTGCATGTTATGCTTCCCCGCTAAATTTTTATGACGTAAACCCATGTCACTTGCGCGTTTAGTTCCCATCTTAGATTAGACTGATAAAGGGTAGTTGTAAAAAATTGTAAATTGCAGGTGACTACCCTTGTACGATATGTTTATACAGAATCTATAAAGGATACTTCAATTTACCAAGATTTTGCTGGGTATTCAATGGAAAGTTTTGTATTTGTGCAAAATGTGGATGTAAAGTCAAGTTTTGTAGTGTTTTTACCACTTGTTTTCCTTCTCGGAACCTTTTCTCCTCTTAATCGTTTTAAATGTCACAATGCCCAGCACATTTCTCAATCTACAGGACTTACGGAAGAAAACGATATATTATTTATATTATTTTTTTTCCTTATTTACCACTTTCAAATTTCAATTTAAAACCGGGACAACAATTTAGAGTTATATTCAGGGCTGTCACGTGACACAGGAGAATCCCCCTGGTTTTTTGTTTTTCTTAGCTACAATATACCAGACACATACCAGGTATAAGAAAAAAAATACAGCTTTGACCTAAAGAAAGAACGTTTAAGCTGTAATTGAGGCTTGAATGCCAGGCACTGTAAAAATGGAATATCTTCAGCGCGACGTCAGCGTGTAGCACCTTAACGCAGCCGCGATATATGAAATTAATAATCCATTCATCATTGTGACAAGGGGGGAGATATCCGGTCAGATCAATTCAAGATTATTTCCCTCGTTAAGCGTCAGATTATGTTTCCAAAATCAAACTACCTGTTAGGCCAAAAAAAAAAAATGAATAAATAAAATGAACAAAACACATTCAAACTACAGACATTGCAATTCCTGCAATAAGAACATTTCTGTAAATTAAACACCATTAAGGTGTTTGATAGATGATATATATAGATGATATATATTAATAGTATTGCTTAATTTAATACGGACACAATATTTGGTTAGGAAACGGCATATTGACAAAATTTATAGAAATGAATAATTAGATATTTCAATCATTGAGGTGTCCAGGAAGGAGGTCTCCGGTCGGAACAATTCAAGTCAGAATGAATACGCGGTTCAGATGCAGAAAAAAGTAGAATTGGTTCTAAAATTCAAATAAAGCTAGAAAACTAGTTATTATTATTAGATAAATTTGAGTGATTCTTTTTAGACTGCCATTGAAATGTAGCCAAGTTAAAGATTTTCCTTCTCATCATTCATTCGATATGCTTCAGCTTTGCTTGCACTAAGAAATCAGTGAACGAAATTCAAATACCAATAGACAACAAAAGTTTCTCACGCGAAACGAAAATGAGACAAACAGACGGAGACAAAGAAAAATTGGACATAATGGAGAAACAGACGGAGACAATGACAAAGTTCCAAAAACACGAATGGCAATTTATAATTTTGGAAGGCAACGTATAATGCATCGTGGTTTGCCGCGCCGTATAATGCATTGTGGGTTACCGCGCCGTATAATGCATTGTGGGTTGCCACGCCGTATAATGCATTGTGGGTTGCCGAATCGTATAATGCATTGTGGGTTGCCGCGCCTTATAATGCATTGCGGGATGCCGCGCCGTATAATACATTGTGGGTTGCCGCGCCGT
The DNA here is from genome assembly GCA_028142955.1 of Pinctada fucata. Taxonomy (NCBI): domain Eukaryota; kingdom Metazoa; phylum Mollusca; class Bivalvia; order Pterioida; family Pteriidae; genus Pinctada; species Pinctada fucata. The sequence continues at coordinate 33,952,137 of AP027115.1, forward strand.
ATAATGCATTGCGGGTTGCCGCGCCGTATAATGCATTGTGGGTTGCCGCGCCGAATAATGCATTGTGGATTGCTGCGCCGTATAATGCATTGTGGGTTGCCCCATCGTACAATGCATTGTGGGTTGCTGCGCCGTATAATGCATTGTGGGTTGCCGCGGCGTATTATGCATTGCGGGTTGCTGCGCCGTACTATTTATTTTCATTTATGATGTTATATATCGAATGCAATTATACTATCGAAGTAGAAAGGACCAAAGTTTATTCCAAAGCCAATCCCAATTTATTTCTAAATATTACCCAAAATTTTCATCATTGGCCATAGAATTTCCAAAAAAGAAAATGGAAAGTTGCGACACCCTGAAAAGATTCGATAAAGAAATATATTAATATGTTCACTAAAATGATGTATTTAGTTCCATCGATCAATGGTTAGTGATAGTTTCATGGAATCTGCCAATACAAAATAGAAACAAAGTGAACACTGAAATTATACAACAATCACAGGACAAACCGGACGAGTAAATAATTTACAAATTTCCAACGTTAAAATTACTATCAAAATAACATTATCTACATAGCTTATTCGGTAAATATGTAAGGTCTCTTTCAGAATTATTAACATTGTTATTTATGATTGAATTGACGCACAAAAGAAGCTGCGTCGAGACTGGTTATTTGCCTGAACATTTTATGTTATAAAATATACATTATTTACGATAATGAAATTTATGACATAAATGTGAATAATTTCACGATATAGTTATTTATAGGTGAGCTACTCCCCTTTTGGCAGCCTCACGCGCCCCTGGTAGTTCGAGGTTCAGCCAATGAAATGCTTTGTATTTTTTAAAGCATAGACCAATATGTTGTGATCAGAAATATCGCTTACTCTTACATGCGCGAGGAGTAAACAAACTAAACATGCTAAATTTATTGCTCTTGGGTTTTAATCTCACCATCTCCACTTCAATCCACCTTAAAGTTAACGTTTTACAGATGTCATTGTGTATTTTCTTAAGGTCATTGGGATGAATTTTGAAAACGTCTACTTTTATGTTGTGCTTATCTTGAAATTGAACCCGAATATTTTCTCAATGCGATTTTGTATAGATGGCCTTTTCTTGTGCCATATTTTGCCTTTATTCATGTATGTATAGATAGAGTTTTGTTCGCTTTCTGTTCATGTATATATTTACATATTGTTTAAACATTGTAAAATCTCATTTTTCGGATTGTTTCTCATGTCTTGGGGTCAGATTGAGCATAGCTTACATGTATGAACTTTGATACAAAGACACTGAATTACAATATCTGACCCAATCATAATTGTTATTATCTTATCTCATTCTCGTCAATTAATTATAATAAAAGTCACATTTTCATTTATTCAATCGTTACAGTGTTATTTATGATTTATGAGACGCAAAAACGAAGATGCGTCGAGATTGGATATTTGCCTGAACATTTTAATTAAAGCAGAAATAAACGTTTGTAAAAAGAATGGGGAAGAATCCCATGCACAGAAGGAACGTTTCACGAATGAAAAATGAATATTCGTCTCTTGAAGTTTCTTCAAGAAGGTATAGAGTTGGAACCATTCGACATTATTAATAAAAATACTTATTTCACATTGTTTCACATTGCAGTGTTGAGCAGTTATAATCGTTCCCCGTGTCCTGATGTTTGTCAAGCGTATTAATTACTTCTTTCCAGCACTGTTATCTGAAAGAAGCTTTGTTCTTGCCGTTTATCAATGTGACATCATATATATATATATATTTATATAGTATAAAGTTCAAGTCCTCTCGAAATAGTTGAGATATATAGAAAGATTCAGAAATGATTCATACTTTATTTCCCAAAACGTTTTCGCCATTCAGGCTCTTCAGTGGAAATGTTATGATTATAACGGCAAACATAATCATGACGTCATAGTGAACAATATGACAATGTAATGGTGCTAAATGACGTTACATAAACACGTTACGGTCTCTTCAGCAATAAGAAAGCAAACATTGAAATATTCAGGAATATTGATATAAAGAATGTCTGACTATTCAATTCTTATTACAAAAAAAAAAAACAACAACAAACAAACAAACAAACATAATATTAAAGATGATATTATGAATGAATGATGTTTCTCTATTCAGAACTTATAATCGGACTAATTTGGCTTAAAAATGTTTATAAAGAAATGTTCTTTGGCTCTACGTAAATTTTCATTGTCTGATTTTACTTCACTTTTGTAAAACGGAAAAATAGTGAATTTTCCATGTCCACAATTATCGACGTGTGCACTACATGGTGTATTTCGTACAGTCGGGTCTTTTATCTGCTGTTTATGCACTCTTACTCTGTCCGCTAATTTGGTTCCGGTTTGCCCGATATATTCCTCCCCACAGGATGGACATGCCTTGCAATATATTGAATTTTTTGATTTGCACGTCATGTTTTCATTCACGCGAAAAATTTTGCCGACTTTTGAATATGAATGTGTCTCCTTCTAAAATGAATGGGCAAGTGCCGTATCTAGGGTGAAGGCATTTGGGGACCTTAAAGGTTTCATCCGGGTTTGATGTGAATTTGGTTCTGGTGAGTGATTTCTTCAAATTAGGCGGTTGTCGGCGGCTGTGAATGAAATCCTGCGGTTTACAAAGACTACATAGAGACGGCGACTGGTGTGAAATCTGGAGAAATTGTTTTGCGACATTGAATATTTTTTTCATTTTTCGGATTGTGAGTAACTACGAATGGTATCATATCTTTCTGTTCGGGTTTTTCTTTAGAGGTGCGGAGTTCTGTGATTGGGATGTTTTTCGCTTTGATAATTGCGGCATCTATAAGCTTTTTTTCCGGGTTCTGTTGTTTTAAGTTCCTCAAGTCGTTTGTCCCTGAGCGATGATTCCAACACGATAGTACATACGCAACGGGCTAAGTCGTAAGGAATATTTCTTTTGGTATTTACCAAAATAATACCAAATAATATAATACCAAAAGAAATATTCCTTACAACTTAGCTTGTAAAGTTTAATATTGAATAACCTAATGCTTTCAGCCTATGTAAAAATTAAACGCTGATCCCTTGGTCTTTTCTACATTTCGTCTGATTAAAAAAGATATCAAAACTTAATTGAAACAACAATTTCCACTTTATCAATGTTAAAAGTATTAAAATTCATTAGTATCATTGAAGAGCAGATACAATGACAGCAAAGTTCAGGTATTTAACCCTCGTCAGTGATCCTTAATCCAAACAAAAATACGACTTATTCATGTCGTAGTAATGCAATCAGGAGACGCTGACTCTCCAAGGGCTCACTTCATTTATTCCGAGATTAGAGAAATTATTGTCGTGTACTTTTTGTGGTTTGTAGTTTTGTCTGATGTTATTTACGTATCACTGCCCCTGCGTCTTGCGGTCTTGTTTGTGTGTAGTCATCTGACAGTGCGGAGGTTGTTTTACACCACAATTATGTACCTTGCGTTCTGCGAGCCCCTGGGTAATCGGAAAAGTGGGAGGGTTGTGCGCACGTAATCTAGGATAACGTGGCTTATGGTCGTCCTAAGTCGACACCGATTGCCCAGGGGTCTCGTTGTTTTGTGTGTTGTCTTTAATGTTTGATGTCTCGTTTGTTGTTCTTTGTCTCTTTCTGTGTGTGTCTTCTCTGTGTTTTCACTTTGGGTGTTTGGTGTGTCGCTGTTGGTGTGTGTGTCTTCTATGTGTTTTCACTTTGGGTGTTTGGTGTGTCGCTGTTGGTGTGTTGTCTTCTCTGTGTTTTCACTTTGGGTGTTTGGTGAGTTGCTATTGGTGTGTGTGTCTTCTATGTGTTTTCACTTTGGGTGTTTGGTGTGTCGCTGTTGGTGTGTGTGTCTTCTATGTGTTTTCACTTTGGGTGTTTGGTGAGTTGCTGTTGGTGTGTGTGTCTTCTATGTGTTTTCACTTTGGGTGTTTGGTGAGTTGCTATTGGTGTGTGTGTCTTCTATGTGTTTTCACTTTGGGTGTTTGGTGTGTCGCTGTTGGTGTGTGTGTCTTCTATGTGTTTTCACTTTGGGTGTTTGGTGTGTCGCTGTTGGTGTGTGTGTCTTCTATGTGTTTTCACTTTGGGTGTTTGGTGTGTCGCTGTTGGTGTGTGTGTCTTCTATGTGTTTTCACTTTGGGTGTTTGGTGTGTCGCTGTTGGTGTGTGTGTCTTCTATGTGTTTTCACTTTGGGTGTTTGGTGTGTCGCTGTTGGTGTGTGTGTCTTCTATGTGTTTTCACTTTGGGTGTTTGGTGTGTTGCTTTTGGTGTTTGTGTCTTCTATGTGTTTCCACTTGGGGTGTTTGGTTTGTCGCTGTTGGTGTGTGTGTCTTCTCTGTGTTTCCACTTTGGGTGTTTGGTGTGTTGCTGTTGGTGTGTGTGTTCTCTGTGTTTTCACATATGGTGTTTGGTGTGTTGCTGTTGGTGTTTGTGTCTTCTCTGTGTTTCCACTTGGTGAGTTGCTGTTGGTGTTTGTGTCTTCTCTGTGTTTTCACTTGGGGTGTTTGGTGTGTTGCTGTTGGTGTGTGTGTTCTCTGTGTTTTCAATTGGTGCGTTTGGTGTGTTGCTGTTGGTGCTGAACCGAGTCCTGTTGGAGATCCACTCCTTTCTTTCCTGTGGGTTTGTTTTTCTTGGTGAGTTCAGGGATATCATGCTGGAGATCAGCCCCCTTTTCACTGGTGTTAAACCGATGATAGTAACTTTAGTTACTATCATCCGAAAATGGCGGACACAAAAACAGGCAGAAACGATTTTTCCCTTTTATTTCACTTATTCTAATGAATATAAACAATCTGAAGCGATGGAAATGTACATATACAAAGTATTATTATAGGGGAACCTTCATAAATCTATTATCTTTCTATTTAGAGCAGAAAACAGGCAGCGAAATTTTTAGCCAAGACGATAGTAACGCAAATTTCTTATGATAGTAACTCAAAGCTCTCGAAATTCAGGAGATGATAGTAACGCATCCTCAAAAATCCAGAAGGGACATTTTAACCAGTACGTACTAATAATCGGGTATGCAAGATGTTTCCTTTTTACGTAAATTCACTTTAATGACTGCCACAGATTATTCTGCAGTAGAAAACGACCGTTTAAAGTCACTAACCTTGATCCACCACTGGAATATCACCATGTACTCGTAGTCAATACTGCAAATGCAGATACATCGTTATTTATCTAAGGTTGCTCAAAGTTGTTTACAGTAAACACGCCTCATATGGCCACCAATTTGGATTTATATGAAGCATGCATACCCAGATGAATATTTAGCATTGAAAGGAGCTGTTAAGATAAGGCGTAAAATCAGCCCTGAAAAGTGGAATTTTGAAAACTGAAATTTCAAGAACCTTTTTTGGTAAAATGTATACCTATACGGCATCCCATCAGAATATGAAGTTATTTTTTATCTGTTTAGCATAATATTGCTAATTTTGGGGTCAAAACTTATCCTTTTCTCATAGAAATCAATAGAAAACGGAAAAGTTTTATTGAACATTGTTCCCCCCGGATATACAGAAAGCCACTTTTACTGGAGATGTGTATCCATGATACAAACTTTTTGGCAAAGTGGGGTTCTGTATCTCCGGGGGGAACACTACCCCAGAGACGAAAAACCAAAAATGGAAAGGGGGGTGCATTTTATAAGAATCGATCTTTTTGACCATTAAATATAACACATTTGACTATTTTTCCTCATTAATCCATCAAATATTGTCTACTCAATATGATTGAATGAAAGATACAAGAATTAGAAACGAAATAAGCAAGAGTGATGTTCATTTCTCCGTCAATGTGTATTTCGCGCTAAAAGGCGTACATTGTAGCCATTGAATGAAGAATAAGACCGCATTTTAAGTTCCGGATTTCATTATTCACCGATTAAAGGAGGTAGATCGTTCGAAATCTATTGCTGATACACAATGTAGACATATTTGATGTCTTTTAGCTTATATTTATCCATTTTAGATAAAATATTCAGAAATGTATACTTTTTTTTGTCGATATTATCGGATTTTCTATCCGAGCACCCCTACCTCTTTCGACCTTAATTTTACAACCTTAAGAGTTCCTTAACATGATGTAAAACATGTAAAAGGTCTGCAAATACATTATATTTCAATAATTATTCATGTTTTTCTGTATACGATTCGCCATGCGGAAGAAATAAGTCACGAGATTCAGGGCTAAATACGGCCCTTATCTTAACAGCTCCTTCTTCAGTTTTCATAATACCTGCGCTCCTTTACCATGTAAAACTACACAAATAAATGATGAATAATCCCACCAAACGAACTTTTCTTTCATACGGAAATTTACGTGGTTTTTTATTTGTTAGGTTTTAAACGGACAATCAGTGTCTTTCCTTTCCGGAATAAGACATAGTTAATACATGTATATATATTGATAAATTTGTTATTTCTTTTTTATTCACTATGTAATAAGCGTTGTTTAAAGCCATTCATTTTAGAAGTTAGAAAAGTATCAGATTAAAAAAAAAAAAAACCAAATTGTTCTCTGTTAACAAGGATTTATTTTCACTTTACACACCCTACTGTGGCCAGCAAAATCAGTAGACAATCAGATGACGGAGCTGAGGCCACAGACTGATAGAAGTATAGAAATAGTACTTATACACCGAAACTCAGTTACGGAGTGAACCCTTTATAACTGCACTAAAAAGAAAAAGAAAAAAAAAAAGACTTGAAATTAATATGGTTCCTTCATTTAAAAGTGGTAGTTAAGATTCATTTTTTAAAATAACCGACTTTACTACATCTGTATCGTTTGAGACATATCAAATATATACAAATGTATATATATATATTTTTCATTTTCGTTTTTTTTTTTACAGTAAGCTGACAGATGAGAGAAAGAGAGAGAGAGAGAGAGAGAGAGAGAGAGAGAGAGAGAGAGATCATTTCCCTTTTGGTTAGCTAACTAAGAAGAGTATATTTTCTTACAAAGGGATTTAAATTATGTAGAATTTTTTTTTGTGTAATGTTTGTTGGAAAAAAAAACATTTATTACATTCCCTAGATAGGCAAAATACAATCCCCCCAACACACAATTTTTTCTTTTTTTGGTCTAATTGCGGCATATGAAATGGCGATGTCCGTCTATCTGTCTTTTAAAGTCGGAGAAAGTTTTAAAGATGTAAAAACATACATGTTTATTTCACAGTAGAATTTTGGTGGAGCCGAATTTTTTTAGAAGTCATAAAAATCGTTGATACTCCAATACAATAGATTCAATTGGAATTTTAAATTTAATCTTATTAACATGTACTAGTATATCACGAAGTCAGAATAAGAGGAGGGCATGATATATTCTAGCCATCATCTAAATCTCTGCAGTCGCGTTACTTTTAGATAGAATTCTGCTAAAATTACAAATTTCTCATTAAAATTATTTTGTCTACTGCCGTCCCTCAAAATGATTAGTTACATGTATTATTTATTTGTGTTACACAATGTATGACTGTAGCACTTGCGACATATATGGCGGGAAGAATAAACATCAGTTTTGCTGCATGACGTCAACAAATCTCGTAACGTCGTAACATACATGAATACAATTTTAACAATTTCTTCGTTGAAAGGCGATGTTCGAAAAGTATGATAAATTGTATAATTCATATATAACTGAAACTTCAAGGCCCTAATAACGACATAATAGATCGGAAATTTAAAATAAAGTGTTTTAAGATTTACACGTATATGCCATGTAGCTAAATTCAGGCTTTTGAACCAAATAAATCAATTAATTCCATCACAAAAGACGATTTCCAACATTGCTGCTCATTGAGTTACTATCATTCCTATTTCCAGTTACTATCATCATGCGTTGATAGGCATTTTTGCGTTACTATCATCATCGATGATTTTTTGATCTGGCATTTTCTCGAATATAACGTTGAAACAGTAAACTTAAATGGTATTATTGGAATTCTATATCAATTCTCTTCAAGTTGGCCGCTTCAACTTTTTGTTATACATCGCATAAAAGACAATATTTGGAAAAATCGATTCTGCCTATTTTTGCGTCCGCCATCTTGGGATGATAGTAACTAAAGTTACTATCATCGGTTTAACACCAGTGCTTTTTAAGTAATACAGTTCTTTGCAGAGTATTTACAGTAATTAAAATCTATTCATAAATATCAAAGTTTAATGCTGGTATATATGTTGCGCCGAAGAGAGGTATTTGATCATGTAACAAAAATCAATTTTGTTTACACAAAATATATTTATGTCACGACAAAATTATTCATGCCTAACAATAATATATGTTGCGTCCATTATTGCTTCTGTTTTTAAGGACAAAAATAATTTTTGTTTTACAAACATGAATTTAGTGAAAGAAAATTATCTATAAAGTTATTTTGTCTGTTACATATGCAAATGTAATCAATTTGCATACAAAATTGAGTTTTCTAACATTCTTTTTAAAGGTTACATGGTCAGTTTTGAAACCAAATCAAAATTCCATTTTGATGGGCAAAATTTCATTTTGATAGGCAAAATTCCATTTTGATAGACAAATTTCCATTTTAATAGACAAAATTCCATTTTGATAGACAAAATTCCATTTTGATAGACAAAATTCCATTTTTGATCGACAAAATTCAATTTGAATAGACGAAATTCTGTTTGGAAAGACAAAATTCCATTTTGGTAGACAAAATTTCATTTTGGTAGACAAAATTCCATTTTGATAGACAAGATTCCATTTTGATAGATAAAATTCCATTTTGAAAAACAAAATTCCATTTTGATAGACAAAATAATATTTTGAGTAATAGAATTCCATTTTGAGTAACAAAATTCCATTTTGAGTAACAAAATTCCATTTTGAGTAACAAAATTCCATTTTGAGTAACAAAATTCCATTTTGAGTAACAAAATTCCATTTTGAGTAACAAAATTCCATTTTGAGTAACAAAATTCCATTTTGAGTAATAAAATTCCATTTGATTGACAAAATTCATTTTTGATTGACAAAAGTCCATTTTGATAGACAAAATTTCATTTTGATAGACAAAATTTCATTTTGATAGACAACATTTCATTTTGATAGACAACATTCCATTTTGATAGACAACATTCCATTTTGATACACAACATTTCATTTTGATACACAAAATTCCATTTTGATGGACAAAATTCACTTTTGATTGACAAAATTCATTTTTGATTGTCAATATTCCATTTTGACAAACAGAATTCCATTTTGAAAAACAGAATTCAATTTTGATAGACAGAAATCTATTTTGATAGACAAAATTCCATTTTGATAAACAAAATTCCATTTTGATAAACAAAATTCCATTTGTGAAACAAAATTTCATTTAGTTAGGCAAAATTATATTTTGTTTCACAAAACTAAATTTTGTTTCACAAAACTAAATTTTGTTTCACAAAACTAAATTTTGTTTCACAAAACTAAATTTTGTTTCACAAAACTAAATTTTGTTTCACAAAACTCAATTTTGTTTCACAAAACTCAATTTTGTTTCACAAAACTCAATTTTGATTCACAAAACTCAATTTTGATTCACAAAACTCAATTTTGATTCACAAAACTCAATTTTGATTCACAAAACTCAATTTTGCTACATCAAACTCAATTCATGCATGGCAAAACTCAATTTTTTCAACAAGAGTGACAAGTGAATGCAGAATTAAAATACCTAAAACTCATTTTTTTCAACAAAAGTGACAAGTGAATGCAGAATTAAAATACCTAAAACTCAATTTTTTTCAACAAAAGTGACAAGTGAACATCATGAATGCAGAATTAAAATACCTCATTTGGCACCATAGGCGCGAAAATTGATATTTCTTTTTGTAAGCATACGCGATTTCTTTTTACACATATCTAAATTTTGTCACAACAAATCATACATCTATCAACAGCAAATGGGACTGAATTAAAATTAATATAATGAATTATAAATTACATAACAGAATCGAAGTTTGTGACCATAGTTGAATTCTGCCGTTACAAAATTGCATTCTGCCGTTACCAAATTGAATTGTATTCTTACAAAACTAATTTTGTCTACTGAAAATGATTTTGTTTTACAGAAATGAATAACTAAATGTTTAAGTAAGACAGACAGGAACATCGCTATGCATACAAAATTGAGTTCTGTCAACTGAAACAAACTCAAATGTTGATTGGCTACGAAATTGGATCTAATGATGCAAAACTGAATAATATTAAACAAAATTGAACTTCAACGTACAGAATTTAATCTTTTCCAATTGAATTCGATTTTATTACGACAAAAGTAAAATAATGTCTAAACTGGTATCTGTGGTATTTTTAAGATGTCATCTGTATAGACTCGTTTTTGTCTTTTTTAAATAAAAGTAACTTTTGACAAGAAATAGCAATCCAATGAATGCTTGTGTCGCCTGAGAAGAAGCGACTTCAGCTAGTCTTAATTTCTTTGAAAAGTACTAGTAGGTCAACTATCTATGTCAAGGTCACTTAGCTAAAAATGTCATATGTTTAGAGAGGTCTTGTTACGAGGAATAAACATGTAAAATATCAAAGCCCTATCACTTACCAAATCAAAAGATATAGTCTATTTTAACTTTCATTAAAAGTAGGCCAAATATCTAGGTCAATGTCACCATGTCAAAACTCATGGTATGTATAGAAAGGTCTAGTCAAAAGAAATACAAGTGTGAAATTTCAAAGCCCTATCACGTACCAATTTAAAGATATATCCTTTCTTTTAACTTTTTTTATAAGTTGGTCAAATATCTCGGTCAAGGTCATAAGGATAAAAGATCATGGTATGTTAAAAAAAGTTCTCGTCACAAGAAGTACACGTGAATAATAACCAATCAAAAGATTTAGCTAATCTCATTTTTAGGAAATGTAGGTCAAATATAGGTCAAAGTCATTAGGTAAAAAACTATGGTATTTATGGAAAGGTCTTGCTACTAGGAATACACATGTAAATATCAAAGCCATATCACCTAAAAATAAAAAGTTATGGGATGTGACACCCAAGCTGTGACCGACAGACAGACGGACGGAAAACGGACAAAGTGATACATAAGTGTCGCAATGTTTGGCAGGCGACACAAAAATATTTACATTGATTTCCTACTTCGTGTCCCTTAGCTGAAGGTACAAAACCAACAGTTTAAAAAAATTCGGGTCTGAAATCGGCTTTTGTTTTCATAGTAATACAACCTAAACGCAATAAAAAATGAATGACCTAAATAACCGTTTGAAAAGGTAATCTGGGTACTTAGGTTTTTCCAAGAAATACATACAAGATCCCAATCACCAATTATCTTTCTGCATTCTCGAAGTTTCAATTAGTGACCTTATTTGACATAGAGAAATTTTGCACGAACGTTTTCTAATTGCTTAAAGAACAGTCATGTTTATCAAGAATTAGTGATTATCATTGTAGGCCATCGAAAAGCCCTCATATCGAAACTAAAATCTATTTCCTTAAGTCGGAAGGGTTACTCATTTCATCAGAATGATGTTCATGACAGTTATGTATGTGCACTATTTTTTTTTATGTCACACGTCTTCAAATTCAAAGCATAATGTTTAAGAATATTATCAATTGACCAGTCGTGCACGTTTTGGGTACTTAAACTTCGTTAGTGATCCTCTATCCAAACAATGATGTATGGTCAAGATTGTGAAAGTTATGACCAAAAAGTACTGAAGGACGAATCAGGATGGAGGGTCATGATGCTAAAGGACCTACTTTCAGAATTTTCGAGAAAACATTTTTCTTCTCATCTTTGTTAATATTTGACCAAGGAGTTTCTCTCTGACAGGTGATGTCATTAGAGAATCACGAAAAGATTTATATCGGTCCTGCCTAATTTAAATCTTACACGTGTAAATAATAGACGATATCAATTCGGAAATGGAGCTCATCCCACGAAGCATTCGGAGTCCAATTATTCGTTTTCAACGGATCATGACGTTATATCGGTTCTGAAAACATAATTATAGAAATGACTTCATAAAATAATTTGGTAATCAAATGTAATGAAATATTTAGTTAATACAATATTAAGTAATATATAGACCCTCCAACATTCATCTATGTATTGACCTACTTGTTTCTATCAATTTCTAAGAAACGTTCTCGAGATCACTATCAGAAGTATGTTTCCTGCTATGACTTTACTAACTTTTTCTCATCTGATAGTAAGAATTGTTTTTTCCTCAAGAACAAATAATCAGTATAGAAGGGCATCAGAATGCTTTTTATCGGAAATAAGGTAAAGTTCTGCATATCTTGATCTGAAAGTTTTATTATGCATTCGTATTTAAAAGATTGGATTTCATTAAGACCTTGCTTCACAAGCCAAAGCAAAATATATGGAAACAGCAAAATGCAATAAAAAAAAAAAAAAAAAAAAAAAAAAAAAAAAATAAAAAAATACAAACCCCAAAACCACACAGAAGGACAACTTGAAAGACAAGGGGTACAAGGTAGACGAAATAAAAAAAAACCGACATAATGCAATAAACATAAACGTTGTATTTGAACAGTTAAGGGGTAACACATTTATAAACAAAGACGACATTAAATTCCCAAGGCTAAATGTAGAATAAGGCAAGTATACCGTATACGTAAAAATAAAGGCCAAATTACATTCTTATGACTCGTGGGGTGCTTAAAGAAATTCCCCGCGAGGGGTTTAGCAGTAAGTGTTTTGAATATTTTCCCTTGACATGATCACCATAACACATTCTATGTAAACATAATGATAATCTCAGACAGTGTATGTTTTTATATATTGTTTTAATTTTCGTGCGTGAACATCGACGGAGTGTGCTGCTAGCCAACAAGGGATGTTTACTCCTCCAGGGCACCTCGTCCAACCTCTAGCTTGCTAGGGGTCCGTCGATGCTCAATTGGGTACTCTAATGTCAGTGCTGTTGTGATTATCGTCAGGATCTTCTGTCACTCATTTGTAACGTTGAGTCGTGAAAACGCAAGTATGATCACGCCATCGTTGCTAATTTAAATATAAAGAACCATTAACTAGAATAAGATAACATATAGCCTAGGCGAATAACAAAAATATGGATTGAAATAGCATTATCGATTAGCAGGGAAATCACGAAATACCTGCAATTTGAGTATTATTTTATTAGAAAAGTACAGAAGTGTTCCAATTCCATACTTTCTTAAAGAAAATAAAAAAAAAGAAGAAATTATGCACCAGACACATGTTTCGAATATTAGAATTCCTCATCACTGATGCTTCAAGCCAAAGTTTTTTTATCAGTCGCCAAAATTCATTTCAGTAACGTACTCTGATTTTATTTTTTGAATTTAGATTTGCGCATTTACTTTACAAGGAGCAAGTCATTTCTACTATAACTCTTTTACGGAAGAAGTTATTTCTACTTTAACTCTTTTACAGTTTATGCTCTGAAAAAAGACGTTATTTCAATTTTTGAAAAAAAAAACTAGAACTAACTTGTTCCACATTTAGTCCACCTTTAGACTGGATAAATAATCTGTACTTATTTCCATACTAAGGCAAAACGAGTTTTTGTTATATCTACTTGCATAGAAAATTTGCTATGCAATAACCTCCTTGTTTTCGCGGTCAGCCTCGTACCGCAAAAGTTTTTTTTTTTCAGTGAAAATAATCAAATGCGTGGTTCATTTGAATCAGGAGTGGCTCGTCGAATCAATGTCTACATGAAAGGGCTTTCATTTATAAAACCGCAAAAGAAAGTACCAGTGATTGATCCTACTTATAAGGTATTCAACATCGATTTTGCACTTTTGTTTTCCATCGATATAATACATTATCTTACCCGGAACATATTATTCAACAGACTTACACATTCTTAGACTAATAGAATCTATCCCCAGATGTGATCAGGGACACGGAAATCCAACCCGAGTGTACAGGATTTGCTTGTACCACGACGAGGCTTGCCGAGTCGTGGACAAAAGCAAATCCTGGACACGAGGGTTGGATTTCCGTGTCCCTGATCACATCTGGGGATTGATTATTTTTCTCCCGCTGTCTAAAAACGCTAAAAATGAGATTTTATGTATTCTTTTTCATATTTTGATCGGCTAACGCAGCAATCATGTATGACGTCACAATTGACGTTACAGTCAAAAAGCACGTGAAAATGTTATCTTACCCCATAGGGGTAAGACAAGGATATCTTTTCCCAGCGTTTCCATGGATATCCCAGTCCACAGTGGGAGAAAACTCTATCTCGCATACCCATATGTGATCCTCGAACCAAGCTCTGTGACGTCATAGACATCAACTATGTTTAGCTGTTTCAGGCGTTACACAGATCATGATTTTAAAATCTAACATATAATTTCAATTTTTTAAAGAATTGTGCTGGACAGAAAATGCCCAAGCTTATATCAAGGATTTGCAAAGTTAACAATTCGGTAAGCATAGTCACTTACTGCAAATCTAGATAGCCGTCCAAAGTCGTCACCGATCGCCCATTGATTTTGTCGGTTTATGTGAAGTCTTTCGTGTTTGATCTTCCTTTGTAATGTTTGGTGTTCATTGTCCCTTTTGAGTGTCTTTTTGTGAATGTCTACTCTGTGTTTTCTTGCGTGGGTATTTTGTTCTTGGTGCCGCCATCGAGTGTTATTGGGGATCCCTTTCTTTCTTTTCTTTCATACTCGTCTGGGATTTTTTCCTCCCCGTAAAAAGAAGGTGGAAGAGTTCTAATCCGTTACCTTCTTGAACAAAATTTCATTCCAATTAATAAACCAGACACGTGCTTCGAATTGTGAATCCTCATATGTAGACTAGTACTTAAGCTCATGGTGATTTGACTACAGTAGTAAATATACGTAAAATGACCAAAAATAAACAAATTCAGTAGAATACCTTTATTATTTCGTAAAAACAAAGTTTCTTCAAAATCCTTCAAATAGTTTCGGATGGTATGGGAAGAAAAAAAAAAAAGAAAACAAGACGACTTACGATATACGGTGAGCTTTAACAATAGCTTTCCTTAGTCTTCAGGATTATTCAAATATATGAATTATATATATATACAATATGATATTAACGTTCATTATGAACAGGAAAGTTAATGTTGGAATTTTAATATCAATATTATTTGTTAAGAGAGGAGGGGATATCGAACAACACTCGCTTGCAGCACCCACAACAAAACTAAAGGCTGTAGATTGGTCCAGTACAAAGCAAAATGTTGGTCAACGAAGGATCATACCCACGTACGGTATAAAAGGCAATTTCGAAGATAATTCTGCCTACCTTTGATCTTTGTTGTCCCCCGCTTTCGCGAAAGCGCGGGGACATTAAAACCGGTTCGTCCGTCTGTCCGTCTGTCCGTCTGTCTGTCCGTCAGTCACAAAAACTTTAACCTTGTGCATAACTTTTGAATGGAAAGTGATAGGGCTTTACTATTTCACATGTGTATTCCTTGTGACAAGACCTTTCCATGGATACCAAAATTTTTTACCTTGTGACCTTGACCTTGGACTTCGACCTACTTTTCAAAAAAATATAACCTTGACCATAACTTTTGAATGGAAAGTGATAGGGCTTTGATATTTCACATGTGTATTCCTTGTGACAAGACCTTTCCATGGATACCAAAATTTTTTACCTTGTGACCTTGACCTTTGAGTTCGACCTACTTTTCAAAAAACTATAACCTTGTCCATAACTTTTTAATGGAAAATGATAGGGCTTTCACATTTCACATGTGTATTCCTTGTGATGAGACCTTTCTGTTGGTAACAACAACCTGACCTTGTGACCTTGTCGATGGATGTTGATCCAAATTTAAAAACTTCAACCTCGACCATAAGTTTTTGATTTTAATTTAAATCATAGGTCTTAAATATTTCACATGTGCATACCTTTTTATAAGCCCTGTCCCTTGGAAACAAAACAAAAGTTTGTACCTTTTGACCTTTTCTTGGAGTTAATCTTTCATATTTAGAATGTTGATAATATATGAGATATATTATTAAAACTTAAGAATGGGGGGATGTCTGTAAGCATTTCTTTAAAGACAAACACCCAAAAGCGGGGGACCACAATTCCTTGAATTTGATTTTTATTTTGGTAATTATGTCACCATAAAGTGGAGCGTGTGAAATACCATATTTTTAAAGTAGTATACTCTGTTGCTTGTATGGATCCGAATTTCAAAAGAAATTGCCAATATTAGTGAAAATTTTCCTGAAAGCCTTTACTAGTTTTTGAAAGCGAAAACCCTGACCTAAAAATTGGTAAATTTCTACTATGAAAATCCTTCTTTGAAATAAAAAACAAAGTCCAACGCTATTGTCAAAGAGCAGCTATTGATGCAGACATTTCTAATGAGTTATGGTACGATGCGCCAGGGCATGTTCCAAATATGAAGATTTCATCATTAGAGCCAGACGTCTTGTACTTAAGCTACTTGTTCAGGGTTATGTTACACAACGGCTGAAATCATCATTGAGGAAGTTCTTCGGTCGCTACGGGGATGTAATAAAAGCATATGAGATCCCCCTCTCCAGAATGATCAGTGACATTCTACATTGTGATTGAATCGCTGTCATCATCACCAAACAAGACATACTTACCTGATATGTACATCAAAATGTACATCGAGACAATTGCCGAATTTGACAGGTTTTCATGGAGCTGTTGCGACGGGTGTTGCATGCAATCAGGAGACGCTGACTCTCCCCAGGCACCTGGTCTCACTTCGGAATTTTGTTCATTCCGAAGATCACAACCGTTCCTGTGGAAAATCGAATGATTTTGCCTTGCCTTCTCGACTGAATAACTGATGGGTACTTCTGTAATGTTTATTAAAAAAGATCCTAACGATAATCTCAACAGCACTCACAATTGAAGCACAAATTGAGCATCGATGGATCCCTAGCAAGCTAGAGGTGGGACCAAGTGCCCGGGAAGAGTAAGTATCACCTGTATGGCTTGCCGCACCCGCCGTTGATATTCATACTTGAAATGAAAACAATAATAATTAACATGAAAAACGAAATATTGGCATCGATGAAATATCACTCAGTTATATAATCCTTGTAAGTAATGCTTTAAGCCCCAGAATAGTTAAAATGAATGATTATCAAGCAGAAAAGCCGAAACCAGATTCCAAAAAGCACAAACGAAATGCTTACGAATTTTAGAGAGAGAAAAAAAGAAAAGAACACGACGTGCGATATACGGTGCGCTTTAACAATAGCTTTCCTTAGTCTTCAGGAATATTCAAATATGTGAATTTTATATATATAATATGATATTAACGTTTATTATGAACAGGAAAGTTAATGTTGGAATTTTAGTAACGATATCATTTGTTAAGAAAGGAGGACATATCGAACAACACAAGATTACAGCACCCACAACAAAACTCAAGGCTGTATTTTGGTCTTTTTTAGTTTTTGAAAGCGAAAATCCTGACCTAAAAGTTTCTAAAAGCACCATTTTATTGGTATCGATAGATGATCACTTCTTTAATTTATAATCAAAATGGATAATGTCGGAGCTAAAAAGTCGTAAAAAATGAAAACAAACATAACTTAAATATCTGCTATAGATTTTCTCGATATTGTCCAAGAAAAATATCGCTATGAAATGAAATAACAAGATTTTAATCTGCAACCGGACATATACATCCTTACATACATCTATCTACTTGTATCATCTTATAAAGGAAGAAATACACGTTACGCCCAGACATGAGATAAAATCAATCAGTGACGATGACCTCGCAGATTGAAGATGATAAACAGATTAGCATCGAAGAAGTGATCGTCAGATATGAAGTCTTAAAGTTCAGAAGGAAAAAATATATCAAGTTTAAAGGGAAATCGCACGTGTCGTTATGATCATTCGTCAGCAAAGATCTCAATTCCGCCGCTGTGAAAAGACGATTTTCACCTTGAGATATTCATCCCCTAAAGGATTTTCAATAATAAATACCAGAGATAAAGATTTTCATTCTCTTGAAAAAGAATGCTATACAAATTATTCTAGCTAAAATTATAGATTACACTTGTCATATAATGATCTAATCTGTCAGCCCGAATATTCCCGATCATGAAATTATCGGCACTTGTCGGGAAATTATGAAAATGTGCATAGATTTTAACCGGAAGTACTCTATTAGGGATCCTTCATGCAGTAGATTGAATTTTAGCTGCTCCATAAACGTTATATCTGACTGTGACGTCGAAACAGATCTGTAACGTCATAATGAAAAATAGCGTCAAAAGTTGTGATGTCGGGCCTTGGTGTATCGAAAATGCAAGTCTAGCGGTAATACGAAAATGGTCTATTTGCAGTAAAGTTTTAGATAAGTGAATATTTGCATTCCGTTGTTAGTGCTTACCTAATATTTTGAGTATTTCAATTTGATGCTTATTTTCACATTGTAAAAGATGTTTCCCTTGTAAGAAATCTGATATATAACTTTGGATTCAGTTATTGAAACCGTCAGATCTATACGGCATCTAACAATGTACATTCATTATATATCTTGATAGGCCCGACGAAATATTGAACGCGTTAACTCTTTACAGTAAAATACCAAAGGAGGCTATTCCATTAACTCACTTACAAAGGGAATTATGGGACTCAAACTTTTCTGCCCATGGCACCTTGTAAGAATATTTTTAAAATGTCAATATTGAAAGAGATGTTCTATTGTCCGATTTCAGTGCACCATATGCGCTTTCAACAAGTTATTTCTCCCATTTGCCCCCATGTGGGATAAAGTTTGCCTATAGCGACGCGTCATGTAGGGTTACTGTATCCCACATGTACCTCGCGTGACTTTCGATGTCGGCCGTATAGACCGTATCCATATTGTGAAGTCGATGTTATCCATTGTGACGTCATAATTTTTGCATCTAAAGCGGCGACCTCTCAACAAAAACGTTTTAAAACCCTTTTTAACATTCTAGTTCTAATAAACCGATTAAGGCTTAGGACCATTTTTGATGGCGCTGAAAACGAATATTCCTTTATTTTTCGAATTCGGTAAAGTTGACGATTTCATGATTTCATGGAATTTCAAGAAAGGCCCCTGGAAATGGAAGAAAAACGAGCAACCAATATTTGTCATGTTGGATGAGAAAAGCCGACCCTCTGGGGCTGGTTTCTGGTCAGGGAACTCGACAAGCCTAGATCCCTGACCAGAAACCAGACCCCGAGGGTGGGCTTTTCTCATCCCACATGACAAATATATGGTTAATAATTATATTCTTACCATAGATGCTCGAGGCAAAAAGGGGAATTACAAAATTCTATGAAATATGAAACAAAGGAGCGGATCTCCAAAAACATCAGCTTGCAGCACCCAATGCAAAGAGACAGATAGGGGACAAGAAATTCAAACGCGCAACACAGAAACATCAAATAAATAGCCTTTGTTCAGTTTAGGGGACCGGCACTATATAGGGTCAAAAAAGACGATTTAAAGGGTAAAAATGTTCTACTTTAGTCCCGTTCCTATATCCAAAGGCCTTGAGTCGGAGGCTCTCTGATAAGAGTTAGGATGTTGATATTATAGGAAAATTTGGGGTTCTACACTGTAACTCAACGTAAAAATGTCGCCATGTTGCTTTTGTAGAAGAAACGTTCATTATCTTGGAAGACAATCAAAATATTACAAATCCTTAGAGAAAAGTTTGACCATGATGTATGTTCAATTAAAAGTCTAAGATAAAAGAAGAGCTTTTTGTCAATCCAGCCATTATTGGAGTCAATTTCCGACATATTGTCAAAGCGACCAAATCTAACTTTGAATTTCAATACAAAATTGACATCAGACGGAATTCAGAATTAATCTCAATTAATCCCAAATGTAGTATTATGCCTACTTTTATCATACATTAATTATAAATGTAGAATAAACTGCAATAAAGAAGTTACTCTCCGGGGATCTCATTATCAAACACGTGAAAAACGGCCTGTTTGTTTGCATGAATGATACCTTTTGTTCGGTCTTGTATTCATTGTAGTTGATGGGTTTTCGTGTAAGCGATTTTGGGAAGCGTATCATGTATAAATATACTATTTATTAGCAACTGGCATTCATTATTCTTATTCATGTATAGTTATTCATAAGAAGAGGAAAATCAGGAAAGGGAGTTCTGAACAACCCAAGGCACTACCTACACGCATTGTCAAACAAAATCAGCTCCTGTTTGATCTCTATTATATAGATGGATATACGGTAAGAACTGTTCAAACTCTAACTAAATATAACATGCATTATGTTAAAAATGTTACCATGCATCTTGTTCTTCTTATTTCTATTCATTGAAAATGCATTTGCAAGTATGCAGTTTTAGCTTCTGTTTAGGATGTACATTTTTTTATGCTAAATTTAGTTACTATGTTTTTGTCTTTCCCTTTACATGCTTTATTTTGAGTCTCGTGTTGAGTTTTGTATTTTACTTTAAAACATTGATCTTTCTTATGCAGTATATAGGGTGATTTTAGCGTTGTGATGTCTGTGCAGTTAAGAAGTAAAAAACAAGACTCTGATCTTAACATTTCGCCATAATTCCATTTTAGTATAAGTATGCCAAACTTTTCAGCTTTGCCGACTAACCTCGTCACTGAGGAAGTTCTACGGTCGATATGGGAAACTCGTCATACATTATGATGTCCCACTCTCTAGAATGGTTGACGATATTTCTGTCTTAGACCATTTGAACCATGCAACCACTTAATATACTTGTATCTTCCGAAATGGAAGCAACCGGATGTGACAATACTACCGAACTGAAGTGACGGATGTTGCATGCAAACAGGATTTGCTGACACGTTCTGGACACCTGATCTCACTCCCACATTTGGAGTTCGCTTCTTTTTATAAGGTGGAAATTTTTATTTGTAAGCTTCAGTTCTTGTTTTATCCTTGTTTTATATGCCTTCGGTTTCTGATTTTCTGTATTATCGATTTTGTCCTTTGTATTGGGATACGGTCATTATCTATATTTGTCATTCGTTGATGAAAATATGCAAGAGCTGGAAGATTGAGTTTGAATTTAATCTCTGGTGATATGTTTTGTTTTGTAATTTTAAGAGGAAGAGGAAGAAGCCAAATAAAGTCAGTCGAGTTTCAATTGGATAATTCGACATTTACTTCGATAAATCAAAGTACCCTCATTTCAATTCAATAAATGTATAACAAATATAAGAGTATTTGAAAATAATGATATATTTGCGGAATTCTAATTCTTCTTCTAATTCAACAAATATGAAAAGAATCAAACAGGTTTATTTTCTCTATTTGGGATCTCATCCGTTTCTTAGAATAGTTCAATACCTTTATGAAGTAGTATGCCCATTGACTTTAGAACTCTTGGCATTTTTTTTTTCTAAATTTCGTGTTCGACTTACATTCATGATTCCTTTTTTTTCAAATTTTCTGTTCAACTTTCATTTATGATTGTACTAGTAAAGGAATATTTTTAGCTCACCTGAGCTTAGTTCTCAAAGCGCGTCGCCCGTCGTCTGTCTGGCGTCCGTCCGTCCGTCCGGTGTAAACTTTTGTTTACATTTTCGGCATCTCCATTGCACAGAATTTAAGATAACCTTACAGAAAGCAAGAACTCAGGGTCCTCTATCAAGTTTGTGTTTTTCGTAAGGATCAGTCAACAAATGTGACAGGCGAGGGCTCTGATTGGCTGAAGCATTTTCGAAATCTTCTCTCCAATCGCTACATGATTTATTGACTTCATGATACATTACAAGAAGCAAGTACTCAATGTCCTCTACCAATTACGTGTGTGCTTTTTGAGCCGATCATTCAACAAATATGGCCGTCAATGGCTCATATTGGCTGACACATTTTCTACTTGTTCTTTGCTACCGTTGCAAAGCATTTCACTACACCTTACAGGAAGAATGTACTGAAGGTCCTCTGCCAAGTCGTCCACTATCACCATTCTTTTGTCCGAAACTAAAGTGAGCGATTTGGCCCCCTCCGGCCTCTTGTTTGACATTTCAGGAAAAAAACTGTATAAAAAATTTTAACGAGATAATTCCATTGTTTTAATAAGACATACAATTGGAGGAGGGTATAAACAACAACTGTAATGATGAGGAACTGGATTGTTATGCTAGGTTTCGTGCATCTAATTCATGGTAAGAATTGTCAATATTGACATTTATATATGTTTCTTTTGGACATTTTTCTTATTCTCGGACTTCGAACATCTCCCTTCGAAGAGACTGTGTCAAAATCTTGAGAAAAGTACGAATAATATCTGTTCAACATATGCGCATTTCAAAAGGTTATAATCTATATTATCAGTGATGCTCGAGGTCGTCGAAAAAGGATATCGCCTCGGGAAAAAGGTCTAGTCTCGGGAAAAAGGTCTAGTCTCGGGAAAAAAGGTCTAGTCTCGGGAAAGCAGAATCATGCTAACTCCCTCAATGGTATACTTTTACTGTATAAGAACACATAAGACCTCCTAAATTATTGCTTGAATGAGATAAAGGAAGCCCGGTTATGTGATATGAAAATAAAAATATGTCGTCATAAAAAAATGTTTTCCATCATCCAATCAATACCAGTCAGTATCAATTCTACAGCATACCTTAATTGTCAATTTATTTGCAGGCTACATGTATCAGAACCTGATATATGTAGGGTGTTTTCGAGACCCTTATTGGCGTCTACTAAATACAAGACGGGATGTGGACTTACTCACCAACGAAAAATGTGTTGAAGAATGTGGGACAAACGGACATCTATATGCTGGCACGGAGGTATACTCTATGTAATAAAATTTCAATATTACAATATTACAATGTTAAAAGATAGACTTTTAATTAAATAAACGTATAATAAAGTGACTCACTCACAATAATGTTAAGATCTCGAAAAATTAGAATCCATGAAAAAACAAAACCAAATTTATTTCAACAATAAACAAAAAAAAGAAATCATGTAAAGAAGCATACATTTGTACATGATCATCAAGGTATATGAGAAAGGTCACATAATATTTATTGAGAGTTGATATAAATGTGTATATGCCCACCTATCGCAAAAAAGCTTTTTGTTTGATAGAAAGTAGAATTTGTTATCATTTCGATGATTGTTCATGTCCCAGATGAACTCCTCTGCCATTTTTATTCAAAACTTGAAAGGAATACATGCAGGTATCACGTTATGTCGCGCAATTTTTTTTACATTTCCCATTTATTCATGTCAGCATCGAAAACAAAATTATCAAATAAACATCGGTTACAAGTCTCAAAGTCGAGAACGCAAGGCAAAATTCGTTAGTATTTCCACTGGAACAGTTGCGAACTTCGGAATGAATGTAAACGTCTTCAAATTGAATAGCATCATTAAAGAACAGATAAATTGGCAATGTGGACCAGACATGCACGTTTCGGGTACTTAACCCTCAACATTCCGCAGTGAGACCAGATGCACGGGGAGAGTCAGCACCTCCTATGCTGTTATAATATTCCCAAACAATATTATGATTTGAAAATAGATCGGATTTGTTATTTGTGATGGATATTGTAGAACCAAAAATCCGATTGCTCCGATATTTCGCATGATCCAGAGGACACTGTAATTCTTTCACCAGCTATGCCCTTGACCATGAAACAGGACAATGCTACCATCGGTTCGGACAATTATAGTATCATGGGCTTTTTGGAAACATGTGAAAGTCCTAAACGATTACTTCTGGTCTCCTTCCTTTTATGTGTTGTCATTAATGTTTGATATTTTTGTACGTCTGTTTCGTTTGTTTTGTATGATGTTTTAGTGATTCTTGTCGTGTTTTTTGTGGTTTGTAGTTTTGTCTGATGGTTTTTACGTGACACTTTCTTGTGTGTTTGTTTTGCTGGGTGGGTGCAGGGTGGTCATGCTGGAGATCATCCCATTTTCTGGTTATATTGGTGTAAGTCATACCTGCAGAACGTAAAAGCGCGTCGCAAGTGGCATGAAAAAACTACCGAACTTGAAGGGCAACATTGTGCTCTTAAGAGATGAAAAAACCCATCGAAACCACAGGCCGTTAGGTATTATCGAAGATGTAATACAGAGTAACGATGGACTAGTCCGCAATGCTGTTGTCAGTGTTTCTGTCGATGGAAAGCTCGTTACCTACACTCGACAAGTCATTGAACTTGTTTTACTAATTGACAAGTGTAACCCATCCTGTGTTCAGATGATTATGATGTCTACAGCTATCAGACGTGGAGTGTGCTGGACCAAATATCGTTTTACTTTATATACATTTCTATAGCATTAATTCTTTTACACGAAATAGAGTTATCTTTCCTCCACTATGTTCAATACATCTTTCATTGTACATATATGCTACTTTTAGTCAAACCGGTTTTTTCGATAACGTAAAAGTGGTCAAGTCTTTTTGTGAAACTTCGTGACAGAAAAATAGCTTTTACTGCATCCCCTCGCAGTCTTTTTCTCACACATCATCAACATTTGTCGGTTAATCTGTCAGCATCATGGCAGAATAGTGATAGTCATATTAATTGTGGGCCTGAAATTCATATTAAGAAGATTTAGACAGTATTCACCTTGTTCAAGATTATTTGCGTATCATGTGATAGGTGACCGTGTTCTTGTAGCACGCTAATGAATGTTGGTGTGGTGACAGGGAGCCTTCCACCTTCTTTGCTGCACCGGAGGAGGAGTGTGACATGGCTTGTGATGGGGATCCTCAACAGATGTGTGGCGCTGGCTGGAGGATATCGGTTTATGAAAGTGGCAAGTAAAATATATATTTAATTAAACATTTTTCATCGTGATGAAATTTGCACTTCGAACTTCGTACTTCGTACTTCGCATTTCGAACATTGAAGAATCAGTGGAGTAGCTGTATATAAAATCATAAGTGGAGTCATCTACATCTTGATTAGAATACTCAACGGAATTGCTGACTTCCTGTACTAATTGCGCGTTTTTGATAAACCATTTATGAAATTATTTAGTGCGAAGTTCGAAGTACGAAGTTCATCACAGTGAAAAATGTCTAATATTACCATGTATAAAAAGAAGCCGATCAGTACGCAGCATTTTATGTTCCTCGATACCATTCGGTATCCTGAATCTGGAAATCCATCGGTGGCACATGGCTATTCTGAATCAGCATCGATTATCTATTGGTCTCTTTCTTTTATTAATAGTATTTAATGTTAATTGAAGTAATCTTATATAATGTTTGGGTTTAAATGTCCACATGGCATCTCAGGTCGTGCTTTTCTAAATTGTGATTGCGCTCTTGGAATGTTTCTGTGGTTACTTCAACAGAGTCTTATTACAACCATCAAAATAAAAGTCAAATGTAAAAATGGGGAATTCGTTATGAAAGTTATTTTTCTTTAGAAGCATAACACATAGAGAATACCTTGTTCTATGCATTTTATATAACCTTTTCGCACTACAATGAAATAAAAGATTGCCATTTCAATGAGATAAAGATGATCCTGATGACAACCCCAACAGTACTCTCAATAGAGCACCAAATTGAGCATCGGCGCGGATCCCTAGTAAGCGACCGGTACTCGAGAGGAGTAAGGCATTTCTTCAATAGGCATTTCTCTTGCTATGATGTAAATAATGAATAGAAATAGAAATCATAAGAAAATCATTTAAATGACATATTTTCAGATCTTTCGAAATTAAGCACTCCTAGAACAAAGACGGTTTCAACAACTACAATAACAGATAATGTAAGGACGAAAGGCCAAACAACGAGTGAAGGTATTTACACTTCAAAAAGAGAAACTATCATTTCACACTCGGAAAATACCACATTGGGCTTAAGAACCGACTCAACAAACGTACATATCGATAGAACGGGTTCCGATACAGAATCCAGTACAACGAGTCAAGGTGCCGACAGAAGGAGACTTGTTACAGCGAGCACAGTCAGCGATAGAATAAACAAAGTCACTGATACCACGAACATAGTTAGCGACAAAACGAGCACAGTTACTGACAGATCGAGTACAGTTACCGATACAACAAGGATAGTTACCGACATAACCCATATAGTTACTGACACAACGAACATAGTTACCGACGCAACGAACATAGTTACTGACACGACGAACACAGTTACCGACATGACGAACATAGTTACCGACAAAATAAGCGTAGCAAACGATATAACGAGCAAAGTAAAAGACACAACAATCAAAGTCACCGAAAGAACGAGCATACTTACCGACGAAGTGAGCAGAGTTACCAATGCAGCAAGTATAATTACCGACAGAACAACAAGTATAGATACCGACACAACAAAGAAAGAAACTGAAACCTTTTGGACAAGCATAGCAACCGACGCAACGAGCAAAGTAATCGACACGATAAACATAGTTAGCGACAGAATGAAGATTAGTACCGACACAACAAGCATAGTTACCGACATAACGAGCATAGATACCGATGCTAACAAAGTTACCGACACAACTAGCATAGTTAGCGACACAAATGACATAGATACCGAAAGAACAAACATAGTTATCAACTCAGCAAGCCCAGTTACCGACACAACTAGTATAGTTACCGACACAATTAGCATGGTTACCGACACAACGGAGAAAGAAACTGAATATTTTAGGACAAAAGAAACTACTACTACCGAAGGAAGAACTGTTAGTTGTCCATGCTGTTTTGCTAATAACACTGTTAATATAACGAAAGAAGAATTAAGTATCAAACTTGAAAAACTAAAGAAGCAACTTTTAGTTCAGAAAAAGGAGACGTCTAAATATAAAGCTAAGAGAGTATGTGCTACGGACAACAGACGCAGTGCTACGTATACTGGTATTATACTAGGGGCTAGTGTACTGCTTTTTTTATGTATACTTATTGTTGTCAGTGATGTTTCTTGTTTATGTTCGAAGAAAAAATGAAAAAATGAATTTTAATTTCGATAGAAATATATATATGTTGGAAGTGAATACACCCATTTGGTTTGAATTATACGAAGAGAAAAGTTGATTCAAAATAAACTTTCATCCTCCTTTTTGTTCATGCTTACTTGATATATAACTTGCTTCGTATGTATGGCATGCTTCATTTGATATTTGAATATGTTTAAACTGTATTATTGACCAGGAGTCCCCGAAGGTACATGTACAAGATTGATCAACTTCGGTTGATCGTCTGTCTCTTCAACGCATTCGAAAAATTCTGTTATGAAAAAATCTTGAAGTTTCTAAAACGAGGGTCCTGTAGCATAATATCCCATCCATCTTGCTACTTTGTAAGGTACAATTTTGGACATAACATTTTTTCACACTCTTTGGTCATATTGCATCGTTTAGATTGAGGATCACTGACGAGGTTTTAGTACCCGAAACGTGTATGTCTGGTCCATGCTTTAAAATAATATGTTCTTTAATGATGCCATTGAATTCGAAGACGTTTAACATACGTGCATGTCTGGTTCATATGTGTTCTTGAATGATGTCATTGAATTCGAAGACGTTAACAT
The DNA here is from genome assembly GCA_028142955.1 of Pinctada fucata. NCBI lineage: Eukaryota > Metazoa > Mollusca > Bivalvia > Pterioida > Pteriidae > Pinctada > Pinctada fucata. The sequence continues at coordinate 33,979,669 of AP027115.1, forward strand.
GAACACGGCCCACGCGTTTAAAGTGTCATCTGCAATACATTCCGAATTCTGCAATGCACTCCGGAGATTGTTCATGAATTCATTTTATCATTTCTGTTTCCACGGGGTTGTGTTGTTGTCTCAGTCTGTTTGTCATATTTTCTTTTCTCGTTAGTGTATGTTTTCAAGAAGGTTTTGTATTTAACTTTCATTACGATTAAATTGTTGTGCAAAGTATTTAATTAAGGATGTATTTTGAACAATAGTTTGTCTACATGAAGAAGGCTTCGATTGAAACTTTGGCAAAACAGCATCATATTTATCGAGAGAAAGGGGGTCATCGACAACACCTAGCTGCAGAACCAATAGCACCCCCCCCCCCCCAAAAAAAAAAACATTGTAAAAACACAAAGCATACCCGAACGAAAATAGACGCAAATGGTACAAGGAACGCCAAATCACAGACAAACATTAAACACAAAGGACTACACATGAACCAACGAGACCAATGGGCAACCGGTGCCGAATTAGGACGGCCATCTGTCACGAAAATAGCAGAAGGTGTGGTAATCCTGGATTACGTATGCACAACACTCCCACTTTTCCGATTTCCAAAAGGTCTCGAAGAACGTACAATTGTAGTGTAAAACAACCTCCTCACTGTCAGATGACCACGCACAAACAAGCAAGAAAAGGGGCCCAAACAAAGCAGATGAATATGTAAATGGATATAAAAAGAGGGCGTACGTAACTACAGAACTCCTTACGGGGACATTTAATCTGCATGGTAATTCATTGGTGAAGGGTATTTTGAGCAGAAAGAAAAGCGGATTATTTAGATTGGACCAGATTGGACGCTATTTCTTAAAAACAACGCGAGAGTTGATTTCCGAATTCACAGTGTGCGATATCGTTCGGCCCGGTGCCAGTATATTCCCTATGTAGTAAAACCGACCTTGCGGCTAGCCAAACAGGGGATGCTTACTCCTCCCGGGCACCTGACCCCACCTATAGCCTTCTAGGGGTCCGTCGATGCTCAATTTGGTGCTCTTTTGTTAGTGTTGTTGAGATTGTCGTCAGGATTTAAACTCATGTTTTCCCGATTCAGTGACAGTGTTTACCTTTTCCTGCAAAATACTTACAAGAAATGAATTTGTTTACAATGCAATTGCTAAATGGTCTTATTATAAACCATCGATATCTATATCTCTTTTTCTGATCTCTCTCCTTTGTCTGAACAAAACAGAAAGGAAATTCTCCTTGTATTGGTATTATTCATGAACAGCAGAATAATATCTGTGAGTACAAATATTCTGTTGTCTGTCAAGAGTTTGCATAAATTCTAGGAATCAAATGAATTTGATCATGGTTGAATTCAAGTCAATTAATTGTCTGATTGACACCTTACTGGAGGTACTCAAAGTCAACTACAAAGTTAATGTTTATCTTCCTATTGATCAGCAAAAATGGCCACCAAGAGCTCTGGCTGGATGACATATCTTTTACTTCCCCTCTCCAACCGTTGAACTGTTTTTCACGAAACATTACAGGAGACGAATACTCGAGGTCTACTCTCAAGTTTGTGTTTTTGCGCCGATCGGTCAACAAATATGACCGACGAGCGCTCTGATTAGCTGACACATCTTCGACATCTCCTCTTCAACCCCTAGATTGAATTTCATGAAACCTTAAGAGAAAAAAGTACTTCAGGTCCTTTATCAAATCAAATATTTTAAGCCGACCGGTCAACAAACATAGACACCAGTGACGCTGGAAAGCGTAGTAGTTCCAACGAGCTATCAGTGCATGTCAATCAGTGTTATATTTTACACATGATTCACTTTCTTTCGGTCAATAAAGGGGAAAACAAAAGGGATCTGTGTATAGATACTTTATTCCAAATTGCAATCAAGAATGTGACGAGAGAGAGAGAGACAACAAAGTATAAACTGTAATTGCTCTTTGTAATTTTAATTACATTTCGTGCAAAAGGAATCTATATTTCGGTATAATAATATGTTGGCTTTGATAATAGAGAAAGAGTTACAATGAACAAAAATCGAATATTTATACATCCATTATACATTTCAACGATTAAATATAAAACAGAAATTTAAAACATAGGAGGGAATCTCCAACAACACCAGGTTGCAGCACCCAAAGCAACCCCCAAAACACCCAATGCAAAAACACAAAGAGACAAGCACAGAAAGAGACGTATAAGGGACAAAGAACGTCAACGCACAACACAGAAATTTCAAACACAAAGGACTACACATAAACCAACGAGACCAATACCCTTCAATACCCTTCACCTAGTGCGACTGGTCTCAGAGCGAACATTCAAATTCAGATAATGCGATTGTCACAATGAAGTCTTAAATCATATTTTTGATACGATTCATTGATATCTACGCCAAACAAAATAGCTGATCAATTTGTTTGAGAGGTTAAAATGTTTATTCAACGATTTTATTTCACAACCGACCTCAACTCATTCAAATTATGGACATGTGGTGTCCAAAACAATGTCTTGATCTTCCTTTTTGACAACATTTATATAAGATTTAGAGCAAATCTGAGGTTGCCTAAGGTTGTGTCTCTTAAGCGGTTTTCACAACCCTCGGGTACGCGCTGCCTACGTGTAAAAACGGAGGCAAACTTTGGGGATCAGCACGGTGTCCGTGCGCTATCAGCACGTTGTTCGTACGGCCTCCGACGGATTTGGGAGCGCACAGACAGGACGCAGCTTGTAGAACTTTCGCTGTGTCTTGGCTGCTTTCGGTCTACGGATCCATCAAGAAGTACGACATGCACGTTGTGAGTGCGTTGAAAGTACGTGAAACGCACTTGTCACATATGGGAGTGAGGAACCCGTGCGTTACATTGTAGCAGTACTTGTAAGTACAACACGCACACGAAAACACAGAAGTCGTACGGAGATCGTAAGTTGTAAGCAAGATGCATGCACGTTGTCTGTACGTATGACGTACTTGCCACATGCGCAGCATATAATGCATGTAATAAACTCCATATAACGTACATGCCACATCCATTGACGCGATCCTTTCGTACTCTTGTCACTTGCTTTCTTGTGTCTTCAGAAAAAGAAGAGTACGTAGCCTCTCCAAACAAGAACGCCCAACAAAGGCGGGTTGTGACCGCGACTTTACACTTGTGAACTGTCATACAGTCCTTATAACAACAGTATACTGAATACATCGTGTTACTTTGTTATATTTTTGACTTGAAAGCGGTAATAGTGTGCCTAATACGAGTAAATCACATTAAAAATCTGTAAATGGTGACGTAATTCTACGAAAATATAAATTTAACCTACAGTAAACCACTCATATGCGGCAACTTACCCTTTTCGAATGCCTATTCATATCTCAACTAATATGCCATGCAAGGCAACCTTCCTAGATACGAAAACGTCATGTTGAGGGCAAAGCGGCTCGTAATAAGTGGGCTCCTCAGTAAGCTGCTTCTCAAGAGTATTTAGGAGAAAGGCTTAAGAAGTTCTCTAGTCGTGGGGATGTTCATGTATATTACAGTTCATATCAAACTAAATTCCAACAAGAAATTTCCCCATAATGTAAATCTCTTTCAGAGTTGATATAGACCAATTTATATTTACAACATTGTCCAATTTCTCAAAATAGCTTACATAACGGAAGTACGTCAGAAGTGTGTAAAAGGGAACCACGTTTCATAACGCTATATATAGAGATGTGGATACATGTACTAATGTACTATTATAAATGACATATCAAATGAGAGTGTATGATTGATAGATATGATAAAAGAGCATTTAATAATGAAACCTAAATATTTACATTAAAAGTACTAATGTACATAATTTATTTATATACGTACGTACATGTATGTGTTGATATATTTTAAACGACTTCCAGAATCCTAAAGTTTATCTCATAGAGGGATTCTAAGGCATATAAAGATAAAAAATCTTAGGGGAATCTATCCTTCCTTTCCCCGGGAAAGAAAATGGCGGTGGGGTAAATCGTCTATTTCGAAAAAAAACATACTAATAAAAAAAAGAAAAAAATCTGCATTTTTGGCAAATCCAAGGGGTCATGACGTCCTAACCGTCTAGTTCACGCTTGTAGATGGTTTGGGTTGGGTAGAGGGTTTCCTATTTACAAAATTATATTATTTCCCCGGCACCCTGACTCCCTCCCGTTCAGCCTATTGATACCACCCTCCTTCATTGACAGTAATTTGTACCTCCCCACTTCCAGTCGGCACGTACGTTCTTCAATAAATATTACCTTCCTAACATTGGAAAAAGCATGCCATGTACATGTTAAAAGAGGGAGGAATTAGGTCTGTGGAATATCGTTGAGAAGAAAATGTAAAAATTTAAGTCATCGACATGTTCAATGTACTTATTTTTGTGAGCCTGGAAAAAGAAAGAAAGAAGGAAAGATACAAGCTAGACTTTTTTACAAACATTGTATATACAGGCCCCAAGTGCCGAAAAAAAGTCAGTATGCAACAACTGTTAAAGACAAACATTAACCCCCTCCCGCCCGAATTTCCAGACATAACTCTCGCCTCCAGGCCCATCCCCCTCCTCATAAATAACGATAATCGTTGACGATTGTTGTTACGTAAAACAAAATATTTAAATGAATGTAAACAAATAAATGTCCATCAAATGTTACATCAAACGGATCCGTGTGGAACATCGAAATACGCAAGAACTCCAGTTTTCAATATGCAGAGCATAACCAGCTGTTACATGTTTACAAATTTTACGATAGATTGGGATGGGTACGAAAATATTAATTGCGGAAGGAGTTGCGACTGAATTTCGAAAAAAAAAATCATAATCATAAACAAGATACCATATCAAATACTTGTATATGTATTCCGGTTATGTATTTTCTAATATTGTTCTGGGCAACCCGGTGATCATATTCGTTTGGAGCGGAGATAGTATTATTAATAAATTTAGTCCGTCTTGAATTCTTGTAATGTACCTCGGAAATGAAAATGTTTCTCTCTCTCGTACTGAGATACTCGATCAGTTAATGTTGACGAAGAACGCTCGTTACTTTCCGTTTAATTCTTGATTATTAACGGTTAGAATTTCATTTTATTCGATATACATTACATGATCACTTCTCCCGATATTGAATTTCAATAAAGTCATTTTTTTCTTGAAATCCTGAGCGGAGCTAGCAGACAACTTTCCAGGCCATATCAATTAATTTTTTGTCGACCCATATCATTTATTCTTTTTACCTTCATAATTTTATATAACATCAGAAAATAAATTTCATATTACCTGAAACGGCCAAAAATGTGTCGTCAATCTAATGACATTAATTTTCATTTTTCGCCCTCTTCCTAATACATCCCCCCCCCCAATCCTATAAGCTGATTGGAATATCAATTTGAGATCCCATCTAGACAGCTAGGAAAGGATTTACGTAGGATTTCATATGCTATAAATTTCGATCTCTCACCCTCCCTTCATTATTCAATGTCCGTTTTCATGTAAGTCTTACCAGGAATGGGAAAGTACCCCCCCCAACCTGAATATGTACAGGTCTTTTAAAAACACTAATGTCTCATTTACTTTCAAAATAGTTAAACCGAAAAATAATTATAAATGTATCATATAAACAAAGAGAAACATGTACTATATTTTACATTACGTCATCGTTTGAATGTGTAGTGTATACACACATCTGACGTCACGAATTTGTACTTTCAATTTCGGCGGAAGTTGCAGACTACAGCCCCGACCAGTCTAAAGTTAAATATTCGCTTTCAATTCGTAAACGAATTGAAAAGCTTAGCTTTCAAAATTTCGTCAGCGATTGCTTTCAAAATTTTGAATATTTAAGAGATGAGGAAATTTCGTCAGCGATTTTTCGTTAACCAATTTTCGTCAGCGATTCCCTATCTTTCAAAATTTTCGTCAGCGATAGCTTTCAAAAATTTTGAAAGCTATAGTTAACGAAATTTCCTCAGCGATTAGCTTTCAAAAAATTTAAAAGCTATAGCTAACGAAATATCGTCAGCAATAGCTTTCAAATTTTTCGAAAGCTAATCGCTGACGAAAATTTCGTTTACTATAGCTTTCAAAATTTTTGAAAGCTAATTGCTGACGAAAATTTCGTTAACTAGCTTTAGAATTTTTTGAAAACTTTTCTCGTAAGCTATTTTGTGTCGAGAAAACCAAGATGGCCGAAATCAAAGCAATCATCTTCATAATTTGCTTGATGAAATAGTAATAATTATGATGTTTATTCAGATTTAATATATATTCCTGGATTAAATAAAATATTGTATCTTGTTTATTTTTATAAGTTTATTTGAAGATTCCGTGTTTCACAGATCGGTGTGTTCCCCATACACCTACTTGGTTAAAATAAGATTAAGTTAATTGGGGTTGAATGGGGCCATCAAAAGGGTATGCTTTGCACTAATTAGTTACCTGAATTTACCTGTATTTGTATTACCTGTAAAGGCATTACAACTTTAAGTGTATATATGAACAACTTCCATTTCATCTTAAATCTAAATGTATATATATATACCAGAAATTTACATCCGACCGACCAAATTCTGACTAAATGAGGGGAATTCATATCCAGTGAAACCCTCGCTTCTCTGTGACTGTCGGAAGCTTTGAAAGATATGATTGTGAATTTTTAAAGTGCCACGCCGATAAAGAGACGGCTTCTTTCATCCTCTAAACTGTGCAGAGGAATTCGCCCGAGGCGTGCTGCAGCCGTTGCAAAAACAATATGGCACCCGAGCGTTCAAAAAGCTTTCAAAATTTTCGTCAGCGATAGCTTTCAAAACTTTCGTCAGCGATAGCTTTCAAAATTTTCGTCAGCGATTGCTTTCAAAATTTCATCAGCGATTGCTTTCAAATATTTTGAAAGCTCCGAGATGACGAAAATTTCAAAGCTCATAGCTTTCAAATTTTTCGTTAACTAAGATTAGTTAACGAAATCTTCGTCACCAATTTTTTGAAAGCTTTATAGAGCTTTCAAAATTTCGTAATCTCAGTAGCTTTCAAAAAAATCGATGACGAATAGTTAACGAAACTTTGGAATTTAGCTTTCAAAATTTCGTCATCTCGGCATTAAACTTTCGACTGGTCGGGGCTGTAGTTCTGTGTTAAATCGCTAGCTTGTTGATATGGACTTATAAATCGCTGTTTCATGGATAAACGAGACAATATATTTTATGGAACTACCAATTCTTTGTAATTTAAGTTTGTCCGAGTAAATCTTAATGAAAATACCAACGAGTAGAGGACTTCTTTAAGATGTCATTGAGAAAGTTCTCTGGTCGCTACAAAGAATTTATTGCACATCTGTACATTTGCCCATCAAAGATGGTTAAGGACATTCTTGAGCACAGCCATTCCTTTTGACCGTCAGTTCCCTATTTTGTCATAACAGGATTAGCATGATTCTAGTTGGCTTTCACGGCAGTTGTTGTATGCAGTTAAAGGGCGCTCACTCATCCTCAGCACCTTGTCCTGCCTCCATTCGGAGTTAGAGATTGCCATCTTAATGGAAACTTACACAGTTATGACATATTTTCATGGATCTATGACTCTGAACTACGATTTGTACTTCTTCTCTCGTGTACAGATTGTACACCAATTAACTGCAACAACATGACGATCGAGACTTATCATCACTTTTACTAAATATCAGACAACTAATTTTGCGAATATTCCTCATGATGGTCTCTAAATTCAATATGAACGATGATAAGGAAATAGACAAGCAATGTTACTGGCATATTTCATCCTATACATGACGTTCAACAGTAGGGTTGAACGGTTTTATAGTGGCACCGGTATATTGCCATACGAGGCTTCGCAATACGTACCACGGTATTTGTTTTCAAAAACCGGTTTGGGCAATATTGTTCTATATTCATATATATATGTGTTATTGTTTGTTTGAAATTTGTTAGAGAACGTAAGTTCCTTCTCACAATACAACAACAGAGTCGTTCAGATTGCCAATGTTGGATTTAATTCCTTATATCCGTGTCTCGATGGTATCTAACAATTAATGTATTATGAAGCTGTTTTAACGTTCCTGATTGGCAGATTGGTTACACGTGTAACGTTGTTCTAAAATGAACATGGTGTCATTAAATTCAACAGCGTTGGACTTTTTATTCGGTTACTTTAATCTTAAAACGTTTATGTTTACTATCTGTCTTCGAGTATCCGCCGATGCCCAGGCATAAATGTCACATTAAAATGTTCTTGTTATTTATTGTATCTCTCAACCAGATATAAGATTAATGACTTCAACATTAACATTTTCAGATTTTAAATGAAAATTTGAAAGGAAGATTGAACTAGGAAATTGAACATCATAAGGAATCTAAATGACATTAAATATTGCAATATATCGCGATATTTTTTTTCCAAATTTCTCAGTGTATCGCAATACAAATTTGACCCGCAATACTCAGCCCTATTCAACAGGGTAAATATCTTTCGCTAAAGTTTTGGACATATTAATAATTTTCACACTCTTTGGCAAGATACCATTGGTTAGATTGAGGATCACTGACGAGGGTTAAGTACCCGAAACATGCATGTCTGGTCCATGCTGAATTTTCATCTGTTCTTAAATGATGCTATTGAATTTGAAGACATTGAACATAGAGGTAAGTAGACCTCATTAATCGACAATATGGTATCCTAGTGTAGCCCTCTTGGGTCTACAAATTGTGAAATCCGTGGATAAATTTAACTTATGTCATTTTGGAAACTTGAAATAAAGTCCTGGTAAAGTTTTACCGTTTATTAACATACTAAAGTAACATGTTGGTTATAGCAGTATGAGAATGAATCTAATTCTAACATACACAATCATGCGCACAGTATATATTAGGAGCATGGGATATTTCACAATCAGGTGGAAATCGCCATCGAAATTCATGACTAAATTGGAATTCAGACGTAAAAACAAAGTTGCCTAAACTTAGAACAAATCCTCGCCATTTCGTCTTTTGCACCCAGACCTGTGACAGGCGAACTATTATAGCTTCCATTGCTGTCAATTGACCTATGGAGACCTCGTATTGACAGACGTAGGGTTACACACACTGGCGGGAATGACAATCATTTCAATTACATCAGTTTAGCACGTGATCATAAAGTTAACATTTGAAATAAGAGTTATCTTCTCCTAGACGATTTGAAATATCCCATAAACAAAATAAATGGAAATTAATTAAAGATCAAAATACTCAATTTGCATAATCATTGTGGGGGAGAGGCCATATGGTTACAATAGAATTCACTACAGACGACAGAACACGGACTGTATTTCGTACACCTTCTGTTTTGTATACTCATGCTCATATCCACATATGCGTACATGAGCTCGCTACAGCCGGTAGAGCACGGACAGTATAACGTACGCTTTCTTTTGATGTCCATTTACATTGCATCTGTATTGCTTGGGCCCCTGCGTTTTGCGGTGCTGTTTGTGTGTGGTCATCTGACAGTGAGGAGGTTGTTTTACACCACAATTGTGAGTTCTTCCTTTCGGTAATCGGAAAAGTGGGAGGTTTGTGCGCACGTAATCCAGGATAACCACACCTTCTGCTATTTCCGTGGCAGATGGCCGTCCTAAGTCGGTTGCCCAGTGGTCTCGTTGATTTATGTGTAGTCCTTTGTGTTTGATGTTTCTGTGTTATGCGTTGACGTTCCTTGTCCCTTATGCGTCTCTTTCTGTGTTCGTCTGCTTTTTGTTTTTGTATTGGGTGTTTTGGGGTTTTGCTGTGGGTGCTGCAACCTGGTGTTGTTGGAGATTTCCGCCTTTGTTTCATTGGGTCATTGTGTCGTTATGCCTTTTTAATGGTAATTTGATAGTGAGGAGGTTATTTACACCAATATTGTGTGTTCTTCTCTCGGTAATCGTAGAACCGGATGGATTGTGTGCACGTAATTCGGACAACTTTATGGCCGTAAGTCGGCACTGGTTGACCATGCTTTTGTTGGTTTATATGAGTCTTTAGTGTTTGATATTTCTTTCGTGCATGTCTGGTCTATGTTGAAAATTTCTCTGCTCTTAAATGATGCTATTGAATTTGAAGACGTTTAACATTTCAAGTGATTTTGTATTCCTTGTCCTTTTGCGTCTAATTCTGTGAGTGTTTGCTCTGTGTTTTTGCATGGGTTGTTTTGTTGTTTAGCTGTTTATGTTGTTGAATATCCTTTCCCTTTCTCGATGTGGAAATTCTTTTCTCTCACTTGAGACTAATTTGTCGTTGAAATTAGGTGTCAGGAAAAATGTTGTCTCACCCTGCAGCCATGCAGAGTGAGATAAGCTAATTCCGGAAGTGCTTCTAACTGTAACGTCATTGTGACGTCATGCACGATTGCTGCGTTAGCCGGTCAAAATATGAAAAGGAATAAATATAAATTCCTTTTTGGGCTCTTTTAGGCAGTGAGACAAATATAATCAATCCGGAGGTGTGATCAGGGACACGGAAGTCAAACCCTCGTGTCCGGGATTTGTTTTTATCCACGTCTCGAAAAGCTTCGTAATGGTACAAGTAATTCCTTGACAATCGGGTTAGATTTCCTGTCTCTGATCGCATCTGGGGATTGATTCTATTATTTTCTTTTGTTGTTTAATTCCCTTAGTTTGGATAATTTAAACATTGTTAAGTTTATGTTCGTTTTGAAGGAGCGTTTCTTTCTTTTCAATATAAATGTCATTTCCTTTAAAATGCTGATGCTCTTCTTAAAAGAAGAGCGTTCGCTTGAAGATAACTGCTATAAATGAAAGCTAGAATGTATAAACATCTAACTGTGTAATGTTATCGCTGAAAATAATCATCTATTATATCGAAGCATTTCAAGAGGAGAAATGTTTTAGAATTGAATTGTTTACACAACCATCGCAGAAACAGCATGGTATATTCAATTCGTACAGTACCTTCAATAACAGAAAAGAAATAGCCATACATATAATTTGTTTACTTTGTATCTGAAATAAAAATCCATTCAAAATGACCTTTTATCATGTACCCGATGGGAGCGTCGTCCTAGTTACCACATACATACATAATAGGGTAAAATAGATAGGAAAAAGGAAATTTATGCTTTACGAAACAAAAAAAAAAACAACCTTTGTTGATTTCTTCTTTTCCCATTCGTTTGCAAGACAAGCAATGTAAAGATTGCACGAATTGTATTGAAATGGAACAAAAGTTTACGACGATACGTTTCTTTACTTCATATATGATTCATCAAAAAAAAAAACAAAAAAAAAACAACAGATTCTGAAGTAATATAAAATAGAGGCGTTTGAATCAGCAATTAAAAAAATTCAATGTCAGTTACCTGAACTTACCAAAGATGTGCCACAACTAAATTTATTTGAGCTCAAGTATAAGGTAAGAGTAATAGAACCTAGACGACATAAAAGAATTTTAGAGGTATTTGTAATTATCAAATTTACAAGAAATAATGGCTAGATGGCAGTAACTGAAATGTTATAATATAATTATACAAATTTTCGGCCCCGTGGCCTTTATTCCGTGTAAAAATGACAATGTATATGAAAACTAAGTAAATCCACCCTTTGCTAATTGTACATTGCATCTGTGCTGCTTGGACTCGTGTTTAACGGTCTTGTTTGTGTTTTGGTCATCTAACAGTGAGGCGGTTGTTTTACATCATAATTGTGCGTTCTTCGAAACCTCTGGGATATCGGAATAGTGGGAGGGTTGTGCGCACGTAATCCAGGATAACCACACCGTCTGCTATTTACGTAGCAGATGACCGTACTGGTTCGTCACCGGTTGTCCATTGGTCTCGTTGGTTTATGTGTGGTCTTTTATGTTTAATGTTTCTATGGTGTGAGTTAGTAGTCCTTGTCCCTTTTGCGTCTTTTTCTGTGGGTGTCTGTTCTGTGTTTGTTGCATTGGGTGTATTGGGATTTTGCTGTGGGTGCTGCAACCTAGTGTTGTTGGGGATCCCCTCCTTTCTTGCAAAATTTAACGCCAGAGAAGCAAAGGATGGATTTTATTTCTACTATAATGTAGGGAAGTGAAGAGTGATATAAACACTTGATAGTATTTTAGTAAAAAAAAAAACATCGTCTTTTTCCCACTTCGGAATTTTTAAAAATCTTAATAATATACACAGTTGCTTATACGATATAAAACCCTCAACGTACAAAGATTTAATGATTTAAAATATATGTATATCTAAGAGTAATTCTGATTAGAAATATTTTTAATGCAAAAGAAAAGCGTAGAGCCTATTGGTATGTCCAAAATCGTATATAATAACGCCAAAATGGTGAAAATGACGCCAAAATGGTAAAAGTAGGCAGGTCTGTCAGATTGGCATTGTATGCATCCATGAATGCTCCTTATTCTTTTATGTTTCATATGTATGTAAAAGTTACAGTAGATTGAAATATTTCTTGCAGAGGGAAGGGATGATAACAAATAGCTGAATTTATTTGTCAAAACCCCTATGTATTTGAGTGTTTGTGTAACTATTTATTTGTTATCAGCTCTGTGTATTTGAGTGTTTGTCTTTTTATTTGTTATCGTCCCTGTGTATTTGAGTGTTTGTGTTTTTATTTGTTTTCAGCCTGTGTATATGAGTGTTTGTGTTTTTATTTGTTATTATCCCTGTGTATTTGAGTGTTTGTGTTTTTGTTTGTTATCAGCCCTGTGTGTTTGAGTGTTTGTGATTTTATTTGTTAGCATCCCTGTGTATTTGAGTGTTTGTGTTTTTGTTTGCTATCATCCCTGTGTATTTGAGTGTTTGTGTTTTTATTTGTTAGCATCTCTGTGTATTTGACTGATTGTGTTTTTATTTGCTATCAGCCCTGTGTATTTGAGTGTTTGTGTTTTTGTTTGTTATCAGCCCTGTGTATTTGAGTGTTTGTGTTTTTGTTTGTTATCAGCCCTATGTATTTGAGTGTTTGTGTTTTTGTTTGTTATCAGCCCTGTGTGTTTGAGTGTTTGTGTTTTTGTTTGTTATCAGCCCTGTGTATTTGAGTGTTTGTGTTTTTGTTTGTTAGCATCCCTGTGTATTTGAGTGTTTGTGTTTTTGTTTGCTATCAGCCCTGTGTATTTGAGTGTTTGTATTTTTGTTTGCTATTAGCCCTGTGTATTTGAGTGTTTGTGTTTTTGTTTGTTATCAGCCAGTGTATTTGAGTGTTTGTGTTTTTGTTTGTTAGCATCCCTGTGTATTTGTGTGACTGTGTTTTTGTTTGCTATCATCCCTGTGTATTTGAGTGTTTGTGTTTTTCTTCGATATCATCCCTTTGTATTTGAGTGACTTTGTTTTTATTTGCTATCATCCTTGTGTATTTGAATGTTTGTGATTTTGTTTGTTATCAGCCCTGTGTATTTGAGTGTTTGTGTTTTTGTTTGTTATTAGCCCTGTGTGTTTTAGTGTTTGTGTTTTTGTTTGTTATCAGCCCTGTGTATTTGAGTGTTTGTGTTTTTGTTTGTTAGCATCCCTGTGTATTTGAGTGTTTGTGTTTTTGTTTGCTATCAGCCCTGTGTATTTGAGTGTTTGTATTTTTGTTTGCTATTAGCCCTGTGTATTTGAGTGTTTGTGTTTTTGTTTGTTATCAGCCCTGTGTATTTGAGTGTTTGTGTTTTTGTTTGTTAGCATCCCTGTGTATTTGAGTGACTGTGTTTTTGTTTGCTATCATCCCTGTGTATTTGAATGTTTGTGTTTTTCTTCGATATCATCCCTTTGTATTTGAGTGACTTTGTTTTTATTTGCTATCATCCCTGTGTATTTGAGTGTTTGTGTTTTTCTTTGTTATTTGCCCTGTGTATTTTAAGTGTTTGTGTTTTTGTTTGTTATCAGCCCTGTGTATTTGAGTGACTGTGTTTTTGTTTGCTATCATCCCTGTGTATTTGAGTGTTTGTGTTTTTATCTATTATCAGCCCTGTGTATTTGAGTGTTTGTGTTTTTATTTGTTATCAGCTCTATGTATTTGAGTGTTTGTGTTCTTATTTTTATCAGTTCTATGTATTTGAGTGTTTGTGTTCTTATTTTTATCAGCTCTATGTATTTGAGTGTTTGTGTTTTTCTTTGTTATCAGCCCTGTAAATTTGAGTGTTTGTGTTTTTATTTGTTGTCAGCCCTGTGTATTTGAGTGTTTTTGTTTTTATTTGTTATCAGCCCTATGTATTTGAGTGTTTGTGTTTTTATTTGTTATCAGCTCTATGTATTTGAGTGTTTGTTTCTTATTTTTATCAGCTCTATGTATTTGAGTGTTTGTGGTTTTTATTTGTTGTCAGCCCTGTGTATTTGAGTGTTTGTTCTTTTATATGTAAAATTTGTTATGCCATATTTAGCCGTACATGCTCCCTATTTCACTATATATGCAATTGCGTGTTTACAGTGGAACATGATATGGAGGGTGCTTTTTTTAAGCAAGATTTTTTATTAATACAACATGTAAGAGTATGATTTATCTTTGATCTCTGTAACTATTTTAAATCTGCAAAGCTTATTTCTCTTTACTGAAAGGCTCAGAAACATTGATAGTGGATCTCGTTTTTATAATTGACGACCTAACATATCAGAAGGCAGTTATAAAAAACTGCTTTACAGGTGCTATTTGCCACTATGGATTACTTTATTCTTCTGTAGAGTTGGGTTGATTATTGGAAAAATAAAACAATGGAGCATATAGGGTAATAAGAAATAAAGCGGGAAGGTCCATATTTTCAAATGTAGGAACCAAAGTTTCAAATATATATGATAATATCATTATAAATCATGTAAAGCGAATAATTCGAAGAAGCCGACGATTTATATTGATATATAGTCAAAGGGGGGGGGGGGCCATATCGGGATTCTTAATTGACTGAAACCAATTTTTCAATAAACTTTTAATAATGTAAAATGTTGCTATCTTATGAGTTTTAAATAGCTTTGGATGTAAATGTTTTTGGGAGCAACCAATCATTAATGGACGGCAAACACTAAAAGGCGGAGAGAGGTGGGTTATATACAATATTCACATTCGACTTCGGTTGATCATTTCTTCAACGCATTCGAAAATCTCTGTTATCTAAATTTCTTGAAATTTCTAAAACGTGGGTCCTGTAGCATCACATCCATCAATCCTGCTACATCTTTCGGTACATTTCTTGACATAATAACTTACATAATGTTTAGTCATATTACATTATTCAGATTGAGGATCATTAACGAGGGTTTAGTACCCGAAACATGCATGCCAGCTCAATGCTGCAAATTGATCTGTTCTTAAATGATGCTATTCAATTTGAAGACGTTGAACATCGGTCACCTTGTGTTCTTGGTATCTCGGGAACAGGTAAATAATTTTTGCATATTGATACTTTTAACATGTTTTTTTATAAGTCTGTGTTCGTTTTCATCGTTACGTAATACTTCGTCGAAAACATCCTCATTTTTGCTACGCGAATGAACATGTCCATTTGTTAATGCAAGGGACATTCCATCTGTCGTCATTTAACTGATTCATATACATATTTACGAAAAGGAACCTTAAAGTTTGATTTTCAAAGTCGAAGTCGAAGTCAAATTTAATGGTACAATACGATAGGTTTTTATATCTAAATAGGTTCTTATTTGCATTTGGTATATCAATGAAAGAGACTTAAGGGGCCACAACGCTCACCTGATACTCAAATACACTCTTAGCTAACTGACAGGTACATGTACTACCTTAGCATTCTGAAGTTGAATTTTGTACTTTGCCGTTGATGTAATAAAGATATCTCTTGAATAAAGTATTTAAATCATCTGAACTTTGGAAACAAATATAACCTAAATTAATTCTGTGCCTTAAGACCGTTCATATTTCAGTAATTAAATGAATAAATAGGTAAAAAAATAAGCCTGTTTGACAAAGTCTGAAAAGACGTCAATTTTTTCCTCTTCAGAAGAAGTTTGACAAAGGAAGGTACAACTATAACCCACTTTTAAATGTAATATATAAAGCGGCGGGTGTTGTATGCAAGTAGGAGATGCTTACTCTTCCTGGGCACCTGGTCTCACTCTCATATCGGGAGTCCACTTCTTTTCATGTGGTGGAGGTTTTTGTTTGTTTGTTTTGGTTTCTGTTTTATCCTGATTTTGTATGCCTTCGGTTTCTGATTTATCGATTTTGTGCTGTATACAGGGATATGGTCATTATCCATATTTGTCACTTTATCAATGGCTCCGGATCCGGGCACAGAAACACTGGTAGGGAAACAACAGTACTTCAGTCCTACCGAGTTTTATTAGAGTCCCTTCAGTTGTCTGGGGAAGGCATCAGCATATCCCAATCATTTTTGAATAAGAAATAGAAATTATAAAGATTCTAAAAAAACATTAGAGTTATACTGAGGTGTTCCAACTATCTACCTTCCGTAGAAAATTTTAAACCAATTCATTATGCAACAGACACGTGTTTCTGATATTAAATCCTAATTAGTGATGCATCCATCCAAAGTTATTTTTAGACACAGTCAAAATTCCTTTTAGTAGCGCCCTCTGGATATATTTACATAAACGGGTCAAGATATGCATGAAGAGTGGAACCATACTAATGACACCTTTTAATACATCCGTGTAGATCTCATAATTCTGATAAATCGATATGAAGTTGTCAAGGGATGATATCCCTGTGTACTTTTTTCTATGTTGACGGATTCGGGCAAAAAACAACAACAATATTTGTAGGGTTTTGGAGAAGAAACTTTATGCATGAGAATGTGCCCCTTCTTTTTACATAAGAAAAACAAATCAGAAAATAAGAAATATGAAATTTTCAATGAGTTAAAGAAGATCCTGACCCTAATCTCAACAACACTCACAATAAAGTACAAAATTGAGCATCGACGGACCCCTAACAAGTTTGAGGTGGGATCAGGTGCCCGGGAGGAGTAAGCATCCCCTGTTGGCTAGCCGCACCCGCCGTCGATGTTCATGCACGAAAATGAAAACAATATATTTATATTATTTTATTATTATGATATTTTTACACTTTCTGAGGTTATGTCTATATAGAAAGTTTGAAGAAACGATATAAAACCATGTATACAGCAATTATTGCACAAAACCTCCTATTCAGAAATCGTTCGTAAGAGAGCATTTCTGACAAGAAATGAAAAGATTTTAGTTCGGAGTGAAACATTATCCTGATTCTTTGGCTCGGGTAAGCTAATGAAAATGATAAGAATCGACGGAACAATTCTAAAAAACAATGCATTTGAAGTTCTGAATATTTGCTTAATCTGTTTAAATCATTAAATGTCACATTGAAGGCAATCATCATAAACGTTTTTGAATGCTTTGATTGACAACAGACTTTTTTTCATTTCAGAAAAAAAAAATCATCGAGTAGAAAACCTTTAAGGGATTGTCCAATCATCAACATCAAACAAGCTTACCGGGAGACAATTGTAGTTAGATATCAAAGATCTGTTCAATAATGAAGGATTTGATATTGCTATTCTTCTTGTGTTCCTTGCATCATATACAAGGTAAGAAAGGGATATTCTATACATTTAAGATGATTATCTGTATTCATTTTATGACAATTTATAACCATATTGAATTCTTACATCCAATTAATTTCATTTTAGAAATGGATTTGCTGAGGTAAAGAATTTGCACAGAAAACATTTGAAATTTCACGGAAAAAAGTATTTTTTTTCAATCCCCGAAGTAGTTCGATTTTACCCATGATATTTACTCAGGCAGGGATATGTCTGTGACCGACTAACATCGTCACTTAGGAAGTTCTATGGTCGATATGGGGAACTCCTCATACACTATGATGTCCCATTCTCCAGAATGGTGGATGATATTCTGTCATAGACCATTTGAACCATCCAACCAAAGATTGTACTCTATGTCTTCCGAAATGGAAGTAACCGGATGTGAAAGTTCTACAGAACTGAAGCAGCGGGTGTTGCATGCAAGGAGGAGACGCTTACTCTTCCTGGGCACCTGGTCTCACTCCCATATCGGGAGTTCGCTTCTTTCCATGTGGTGGAGGTTTTTGTTTGTTTGCTTTGGTTCCTGTTTTATCCTGATTTTGTATGCCTTCGGTTTCTGATTTTCTGAATTATCGATTTTGTGCTGTATACAGAGATATGGTCATCATCCATACATTGTATTTGTCATTTGTATGCCTTCGGCTTCTGATTTTCTGATTTATCGGTTTTGTGCTGTATACAAGGGTATGGTCATTATCCATATTTGTCATTCGGTCAAAGCACAAATAGCCGAGGGGAACCGAGGATGACTTTAATCGTCTTCGAATTCAAGATACGTCTTTGGTCGATAAAGCTATCTATAATGTTAAAATGACAATATTTTGATGATATTGATAATAATTTCCCTGGATAAATATTCCTTGATAAGGACGGAAAATGCTACCAATTAAATATAATGCATCGTAATAAAAGTTATACGGTCAATGTAGAAGCATATCGAATATCCAAAATGATATTTCTAAGGCGTTATACAATTGTGTATAGAACTGATCGTACAATGATGTTTACAAAAGTAGATATACAATATTTAAATCAATAAGCATACTTATCTCAAAAAACCCCAACAACACCAACACTCCCATCCCCAATCCCCAAATGAAGGTCCAGAGCACTGTCCACAGTGGACTTGACTGTGATTACTATAGATGAATAACAAATATGGACAATGACCATATACAAATACACAGTACAAAATCGATAATTCAGGAAATCACAAACCGAAGGCATACATAATCAGTATAAAACAGGAGCCAAAGCAAACAAACAAAAACCTCCACCACATGAAAAGAAGCGGACTCTCAATCAGGAGTGAGACCAGGTGCCGAGGAAAGTCAGCATCTTCTGCTCGCATGCAACACCCGGAAATACTAAGGGGAAAACAGTTGAAGACAACAACAGCATACAATCAAAACATGACTTTAGGAATTCCAGTGGTGCTTAACACTGATTCCACTTATTTGAATTGATTTTTGTAGGTCATCTTGATTTGATATATATTGGATGTTTTGAGGACGGACCAGACCGTTTATTAGAGACTTACAGAGCTGTGTCTCCTCTGACAAATGAAGAATGTGTTCAAGAATGTTGGAGAAACGGACATATATATGCGGGTACAGAGGTAAGACCTATGCACTGTACACCTATATATTTGTTTTTCACAACGTTTAACAAGAAATATTCCGAATATCAAATTGTCACTATTTTCGAGAGAAATGTTTTTATTGATTTCTTTAAGAGCTTTGATAATGTTAAACGTCTTCAAATTCAAAAGCATCATTTAAGAACAGATAAATTTACAGCACGGACCAGACAGACACGTTTCGGGTACTTAACCCTCTATAGCGATACTCAATAAAAAAAAATGTAATATGGCTGAAGAGTGTGAAAATTTCCATGTCCAAAAATGTATAGAAAAACGTGGTAGGATGAGTGGGATATGATGCTACAGGACCCACGTTATAGACATTTCAAGAAATGTTGATAATACAGATATTTTCGAATGTGTTGAAGGGACAGACGATCAACCCAAATTGATCGAGCTTGGCTACATGTGCCCTCGAGGACTCCTGCTCCACCAGCAGTGACACTCACCAAGTTTCATATTCAGATTTAGGCCTTGAAGTTGACAATTGGTCTCGTTTGTTTATGTGTCGTCTTTTGTCTTTGATGTTTCTATGTCGTATGTCTTTTTTTCGTTTCTTGCTGTTCTTGTCTTTGTGTTTTCGCTTCGGGTGTTTTTGGTGTTTTCCTGTTTTTACTACAAGAGGGTCTGGTTGGAGATTCATTTCTTTTTTTTTGTTACTTTGTGCCCTTGACTTTAAAGTTTGACCATCTAAAACTTAATTCTTAACTATATCTCTGTTTAAGATAGGGCTTTCATGTTTCATAATTATGCAGATTTTCCTTATACAGACCTTTTTATCGAACATTGACTATTGTCCCAGTGACCATAACCGTTCAGTTACATTTACTTGAAAAAAAACTTTATTCTAGGTCATATCTCATCATCTGCATTTGGGTAGGGCTTTGATATTTCACATTTAGATTTATTGTGACCTAAATTTTCATTTTAAACCTTGACCTTTGACCAAATGACCCTGAATCTTATATCTGAATTATTTTTTTTTATTCTTAACCTGGCAATGTATTATTTTACAGAAATATTCATTTTAATATTGAGATTAATTTACATATCATATTTGCATTATAAAAAGGAAGCTAAGTAAGGTATCCCCTTCTACACCTAAATTCAATTCAAAACATTCCTCTAGGACTTTCCCCCTGGAATTTACTTTAAATCCCATCGAAACTCAAATTCTGTATTCGTATATATATCGTATTTGAGTGAGTAACAAATCAAGATTTTATGATGATTTTATGAGGAATTGTACAAAGCTGTAATAAAAAAATATTCATAAGTAATTATTGATCTGGAAATGACAATGAATAGAGCCTGCAACTTCGAAATAAGGTTGATACAGGATTATAATGTACCTTAACACAACTTTTGAAAAGAGACTTCATATGACACAAATAACTCATTCTCATCAGTTTCACTTGAAGTATGAATTACCACCGATTCGGATTTTATATTACAACTTCAAAAAAAAAAAAAAAACAAAACATTCTCGATCTGATTAAGGAACATAAATCATCTTAAGAGTTCTAGCTTTCCATTTTTCGACACATGTTAAATTAACAAATATGGACCATTACAATATCCCAATACAGAGTACAAAATCGATAATTCAAGAACTCACAAACCAAAGGCATAGGAAATCAGGATAAAACAGATCAGATAAATTTTCAGCATCAGCGTCTTCAAATTCAATAGCATCATTCAAAACAGATAGATTTTCAGCATGGACCAGACATGCACGTTTCAGGTATTTTACACTAGTCAGTGATCCTTAATCTTAAGAATACCATATGACCACAATCATGCATTTAACAAGCGGTCTACGGTTTTATCTGGAATATAATGGATTTTAATCATTTTATACCTGTAGAGTTTGTGAAATGAATCTACAAATCTTACTGACCGAGTTATCAAAGCGGTCATGTGCTCGTTTTAACCGTTGGTCCTTTGATTGAAATATTTATTCTGCGAGTGACAGCCAAAGTAATAGCCAATAGGTTTGAAAAAGAAAATCTCTCATGCTTCTTATCCCCTTCTTGTAATCATATGTGCAAACTTGTGACATAAATACGATTATGTAATTGTCAACCATGGTAAAATAGATAACGGTTTCAGTTTTCTTTTCATAAACGAACATTTTTTCCGGCAGAACAGTCGTGAGTGTTGGTGCGGTGACAGCAATCCCCCCGCTAACCTAGCGGTAACTGAGGAGGAGTGTTATATGAGTTGTAATGGGAATTTGAGTCAAATGTGTGGTGGACCATGGAGGCTTTCAGTTTATGACAGTGGTAAGTCAGTGAAGATTTAGAAATATTTCCATTACGATTACCCTGTATTGACTACAGGGGAACGAAGCTGCATTTTTAAGGAAAAACACGAAATCCAGGATAACCATTTGCTACTTGTGTGAGTTTGATGTTTATATGTCGTACATGTATGTCTCCTTTTCGTCTCTCGTGTTTTGGTGTTCTGCTGTTGGTGCTGTTGTATCTTGGTGTTTTGTTGGAGATCCCCTTCAGACACAATAAGGGAATATCAGAACACATAAACGACGTCCGGAATGAACCTGCATTTTTCGATAAGCAACGCACTTCAGACAAATAGCAGAAAATAGCAGAACACAAAAGACTTACCGAACGAACGTAACAATACAATAAAAGCAGACAAACCAAAAATATTACACAAATTGCAATATATATTCTTATTAAGACCAATACGCATTGGCGCTCAGTTTGAGAAGCGAAAACACTAAAGACACTAAACACGAGCATACCAAGAGACGGAAGAGAAACACGAAACAAAAAAGACTACACATAAACCAACGAGATCAATGGTAAACCGGTGCCGATTTTGGAGTCCTTCGATGCTTAATTGTGTGCTCTATTGTGAGTGTTGTTAAGATTATCGTCAGGATCTTCTTTAACTCATTTGCGACGCAAGTAGCAAACGGTGTGGTTATCCTGGATTACGTACGCACAACCCTCTCACTTCTCAAATTACCCAGAGGTCTCGAAGAACGTACAATTGTGACGTAAAACTACCTCCTCACTGTTAGATGACCAAACACAAACAAGGCCGTGAAACGAAGCGGTCCAACAACACAGATGAATATGTAAATGAATATAAAAAGAGGGCATACGTAATACAGTCAGTGCTCTGCCTGCTGTAGCGAGCTCATGTATATAATCATAATCATCCGAGGAATTTTTTCTACATAGATGAAGAAGCTTCATAATATCCCGATATATTTCCCTATCTATATCCATAAAGATGTGTTGCCAGCAAGCAGGAAATACTGATTATCCCGGGCACCTGATCTCATCTCCACTAGAGATTCACGTTTGTTTCTTTGAAGAATAAGTTTTGTTTTGCATGCTGATTGATTATGGTGTTCAGATTTTAAATTGACATTAAGACTGACTTTAATCACCAATTCAGTCTTTTCGATTTTACAGGCTTACGTTCAATTTGTGCAGGTATCTGACGTAAAAAATATTGTGAAGTTATTAAATTCCTTTACACACGTCATATTTGTAACCCCTTTTTCATGCTGGTTTCTATGGAATTTGATGACGTCACAATGCGTTGACGTAACATACCTGCACATATGTGAAGTAACTCTGTATTTGAAGAGACCGAATCAAGAATTAAATTTTTGTGAATAATATTTTTAGATCTTCAGATATTAAGTTCAACAGTACATGTAATAGAACCTTTCACATCTGACTTAGTGAGCGACTCAACGAACATCGGTACCGACACAACAAGCGTAGTGAGCGAAAAATCGGACATGGTTACAGACACATCGACCATAGTTACAATCACAACCCAACCATTAAGGAGTGACAGGTATATTCCATGCTGCTGTACTAGCTATTCTATTAACATAACAAACGAAGAACTGAATAACAAACTGCAAGAACTAAAGAAGAAACTCAAAGTTCAGAGAAAGGACACGTCACAATATAAAGCAAAGAAAGTGTGTGCGACGGACAAGAGATCAAGTGCAACATACACTGGTATTATACTGGGAGCTAGTATATTGATATCGCTAAGTGCACTTATTGTTCTTAGTGATATTGCATTTTTATTTTGTAAACCAAATAAATCAAAGTAAATTCCAGACATGAATTGATGAATTTTTGTCTGATATTTTGATTTTTTCAATCCAGAACGCTACTTATATACTTTCTAATGAACAGAAATTTGAAATCAATTACATCAAAAGGTAGTCAATCGTTAAAAGTTTTCAAATTCAACAGCATCGTTTAAGAACAGATTAATTTGTAGCATGAACCACACATGCACGTTTCGGGTACTTGACCCTCATAAGTGATCCTCAGTATAAATACAATATGACCAAAGAGTGCGATATTTTCAAAAATGCAGAAACAGAAAAAAAAACCCACACAACTAAAAAATGCACAAAACAAAAATTATTTCCTTAAAAAGTTTGTCAAAAAATTATTATATTATATACTTTCGAGCAAATGGAGTCAGGAACACTTAAGTTTTGATCTTAGAGAATGGTGTTTTATGTAGCAACACATAGATTGAAAAATTTGTTATTCATTTAATGTTAAAATAAATATAATTTCTCGCGTTTGAGGAACGAATTAGAGAGAAATTATTTTCCTATTCGGTTGTCAAGTCAAGTGATTCTCATCGAACACTTCTTTGTTTATTCGAACACTCATTTATTCTATTAATACACCACATGTTCTAGTCGAACACTACCTCATTCATATATCACGAGCTATGTAAATTAAGCTCGGTAATATATACTATGTGGTGAGTAGTGCATATCAGTTTAGGACGACGCAGTACGACATGGACAAGGTTGGGCTGTCTGCTCTTGAGCAAATTTTATTTTTTATTCATTTTTTTCCCTTTCATGGATTGAACGCATAATCATGTTGTTAATTAAAGTGCTGCGTCGTTTACTAACGGCAACAAGGTGTTATTATTCTTTGAATGGTATTAGAAAGGAACTTGTAACAAACTTAGAGTTTTTATTACTTATGTAATATCGTCCATCTGAGTTCAAAGGTTTCACTTTCCTTTAAATCGTTTGTGCAATTTCGAGGTTAACTATATATGGGGACCTGTTTAAACGTCGTTTAAGATATTTGTTATTAACAGTATTTTTGTTGTACCAAATGCAGCTTCTTTATTTCAGATATGCTTACTAATTTCGTTATCATTAGTCTTTACAGATATTAGAGTTTTTAATTTGTTTCACATTTCTACGTTGGTTTCTATGCAATGTCCGTACTGCATGTATATTTACATGATATTGCTAATATGATATATTATACAATTATGGACTTTTTACGAGGTGAATATGGTGTGATATTTTCTGAATTTGAAAATATTGACCGAGGCGACAGCCGAGGTCAATATTTTCAAATTCAGAAAATATCACACCATATTCACCGAGTGAAAAGTCCACAATTGTTTTATTATATAGTAATATACTTAATCAGTATTTATAAAGGTACCTTTTCAAAATGGCTGACATTGACTTTTCTTTGAAAATGTTTCAAGACGTCTTAATATCAGCACTTTCTGTCGCTGAATTATCCTGAACGTAATTGAATTCATTCAATGAGTCAAATGAAGAATATTTCAGAGTCAAAATCCGTAGATAGGCTCAAAATTCAAGAATTTGAGCTCAGCTTCAGGGTCCTTGCTCCTGATTACGAAATGACGTAAATGACGTCACAGATACAATTTCGCGCGTTTTCGATATTTCATGGTCAACCGGAAGCAAGAGTTTTCGCGGTAGTGATATTTAATGAAATTGCCCCTCACAGGTCAATATAATGGACAATGACTCGTCAAGTGACAGTTCTCAGCCAATGAGAGTGGGAATATAAACAGACTATATAATAAATAACGATATTCACTGCTGTATTGAGAGGCAATGATTTAGTGTGTGAATTTCCATATTCACGAGAATAAAATATTCAATTTGCAATATTGAAATCGGATTTGAGTGGAGATCTGATTTTTTCTATTGCTAAAAATGCTTTCATTTGCCTTTAAAACATCAATTCAAATTTGCAAAAAAAATGCAGATTGCTGCGAAGCTATGTATAAATGGTTTTATCTTTTAATAATTAAGCGATGCATTAAATTGAACCAACATAAATATTTAGCGTGCTTGGTTTACCATAAGAGCTTTTTTTTCAATTTAGAAAAAAACTGAGTTCAAAACATTATATGAATGGTCCAATCGTTTATATCAAATAGAAGTCTACACTATTTGAGGAAAGACTCAATGCAAGAATGGAGGATGTAATTTTCCTCATATGTTTGATACAACTAATACATGGTAAGAAAAAGTTTGTCTTTGCAACTATGATAAGAAGTTGTATTAAATGATCAGGAATTATTGCCGATTTTGCTTATTTCGTGTTGGTAGAGACGCTGTTTGATAGAGTGTAGCTCAGAGTGAGTTGACCGCTAACACTCCAAAGCGGTCTATTCGGGATTAGCGCGTGCGTTGATTTTTAAGTCTTAGATCTTTGACTTCGCGTATCATTACAATGCAAATATTAATAAAATCCTGATAATTTAATAAAGCCTTCGGCCTCGGTCAACCAATACCTGACCAGGTCTGTATAGTCATGAGTAGACCGAAATCAAAAGTCATTAATTGTAAAGTATTAACTTCATTACAATTTATAATTAATATGATTTCTCAATACCCGGCAACAGCAATTTTAGAAATGGATCAGCAACTTTTGATGGAAGAAGTTGGCTTGAAAAAAAAATTGCGCAACAAAACATGCAAGAATGTCAAGATTCGAGTGTACTTTTGAAAAAATGAAGATGAATTAGTTATCTTTATCTTTGTAAAAAATAGTCCGAAAAAACCCCTGACCCAAACTCAGTCCGAAACAAAAACCCTGACCCAAACTCAGCCTTTGACGGTTATTTGGATGGAGGGGGCTGGGTTTGGATCAGGGAAGGACCTATAGCCAAAACTGCAAATTTCTCGGAATTTATTCGTACGTTCTTCCCTTCTATCTCACATGCCTCACATGAAATTCATATGAAATGAGCATCATGTAAATTTCAAGAGAAATTCAAAAAAAAAAAAATTTGTGAATATTTTTTTGCGACTGAATAACGGATATGTACTTCTTTGATGTTTATTTTATAGTCTATTTTTTCAGGACATCTTGGATTGAAATATATTGGATGCTTTCAAGACGGCTCCGACCGTATATTTCAGACTTACCGTTTTGTCTTTCCTCTGACGAATAAAAAATGTGTTCAAGAATGTGGGAGGAATGGACATTTATATGCTGGTACCGAGGTACAACCAAGATACTATAGACTTACATGTATATAATGGTAAATTAGCTAGCGTTTAAGAAATTAATACTACTTAATTATGCACCGATACCTGTTTTGGATATCAAATCCTCATCAATGATGCTACCAGCCAAAGTGATTTAAGGCAAAACAAATATTCATTTCAGTAGCGCCCTCAGGATTTATTTCTAGTTCAAATTTGTTAATTTACTCGCAGAAAGTGTGCGGCTCCAAAGTCCCTATAGGGTCGATTCAGTAGCATATCCAAATAAACTATCAAGATAGCATTGGAAGGACGGTACTTATGTGTTAATCTCCATAAATTTTGATGATATTTTTGATGATATGACAAGTCTATAGCAAAATAATATATATGATGTCAAATTGATAAATGCCAACAGGAAAGCTTTTTCAGGCGACAGAGCTTTGGGGAAAAGACAAATACTCTTACAAACATCCAATCATGGGGAGCGGGTTTAACTGTTCCACACTGCAAAAGGAAATACGTTTATTAATTATTCAAGGAATTATCCGAGTATCAATCCATTTTAGATGACAATGAATTGTTATTATTTTCGAGATTGATGTTTGTTTGATTCCTTAATTAAAAATTTATTTTTGTAATATTATGTTCTACGTTTCTACCTATTTATATATAATTTGATTCTTATATGAGTTGTGACAAAGCCACTTAGAGGAGTCAGAATAATGTTGTAAATTTTGATTAGCGAGTTTTCAGAAGGACTCGCATATACTTCGATGCGGTTATTTGTCCAATTTGTAGAGTAAAGCATATATATTTCAATATATCTCAATATTGACATTATACAGTGGGAGACGCAAAATCAAAGAGGAAAACCAAATACGTCATCAAAAATCAAATCACAAGTGACTACACAAATCTAAAGGAAAGAATAGGCTAACGGTGCAATCATAGGGACGTATGACAGAAGACTACTACATGTATTCTCTCTTAGACCACTACGACCATCCAACCTCAGAACATACTTGTATCTTCTTTAGTGGAAGTAACCGGATGTGACATATCTGTCGAACTGAAGCGATGGGTGTAACATGCAAGCAAGAGATGCTTCCTCCTCCTTTGCGACTGGCCTCAGTCCCTTATTTGGGGTTCGCTTCAGTGCATTGGTGGAATTTTCCTTTATTGTGCTATTTCGTAAAAAAACATTTTATTTGGATATGCTACCGAATCGACCCTACAGGACATTCAGAGCAAAATGAAGTTTGACTGCCTCTGAAAATCACTTTGGCTTGAAGCATCACTGATGAGGATTTAATATCCGAAACACGTGTCTGGTGCATAATAGATTGAAATTTTCCGCAAGACAGTATAGAGTTGGAACACTTCCGTTTTATTTGTATGCCCTTCGGTTAAGATTTTTGAATTTTCCATTTTATTTACTTTTTAGGTTATGGCTTTTGTCCATATTTGTCATTCTATGTGTAAACAACATGAAGCACAAGAGCTCTATCGGTCCAACACACAACCAGTACAAAAACATCAGAACAGGAAGCATGAATTTCAAGACACCAAAAAGGATACAGAGAAAATGCGCTTTTTCACAATTGCTGTATTTTGTTTGAAATGGATTAGAAGCCACTCTCATTTTGAGAATTGAATCTACAAATTTCTCAAGTCTTGATACAATTTGCGCTCGTTTTTAATCTCTCAGTCCAAGGATCTTATCCCAAAATATGTATATTGTCTGATGTCGGTGTGCAAAATGATATCCAATCGTTCCGAAGAGAATTTTCGCCTATCATATAAATTCCAGACGACCTTCTTGTGTTTATCTATGCAATCCTTAGGCAAAACTACAATCTAAAAAAAGTTACATTTCTTACATGTAAATTCCGTGTTATTGCAGAACAGCAATGAATGTTGGTGCAGTGACAGCGATCCACCCTTCAACCTAGCAGCACCAGAGGAAGATTGTAATATGGGCTGTTATGGGGATTTGAGTCAAATGTGTGGTGGAATATGGAGGCTGTCAGTTTATGACAGCGGTAAGTCAATGTAATTATGGAAATTAAAGTTCTCCGGCAAGATTGCCCTAATCTGAACACAGCAGAATGCTCCCTTAGGTTCAACGGGGAAAATGGCATCAGACAAACTTACAAGGAACAACAAAACACAAAAGTACAACCACAATTACAGTCAACGGTCCAGAAAAGAAATGATTTCCCGCGACTGAAAGTTTAAAGTGTTCTCAATTTTACTTATTTTCCAGCTGTTATACGAATAAAACTATTTTCTTTGGCAAAAAATTCTAATCACCGTCACTTGAAAACCTTATTTTCTTTCATTAATTCTATATAAAGATAGACAAATGACTTGCTCTGAACTCTATCTGATTTGTGATTTCAATGAAAATTGTTCCTATGTCTTTGACTTGATTTCATCAAAATGTAAATTAATCCTACATGGATCAGGAAGCCACATATATCCATACAAATCATGTTGTCGGTTGGCAGTAGATGCTGACTCTCCCGGGCATCTGATCTAGATCTATTCTCCATGATAAAGGTTCTAGGTTTGTATGCTGCTTGATTATGGAATTTTTTTGCTTACTCCTCCCAGGCACCTGGTCCTACCTCTAGCTTGCTAGGGGTCCGTCGATGCTCAATTTTTGCTCTATTGTGAGTGATGTTGTGATTATCGTCAGGATCTTCTTTAACTCATTAAATTGACATTGTGATCGACTTTTACTCACAAAATTCATTTATGTGAATATTTTTTTTAGATCTTCCGATACTAAAAACAACAATAACAGAACCACACACTTGGAGTAAGAAAACATTCACATCTGAGATACTTAGCGGTACAACGAGCAAAGATACCGACACAACAAGCGTAGTGAGGGACACATCGGCCATAGTTACCGACACATCGGCCATAGTTACCGATACATCCGCCATAGCTACAAAAAGTGTCGAACCTTTCAGGACAACAACAGATAAAACATGTTGCTGTGCTAGTCAAACTATTAACATAACAAACGAAGAATTAAATAACAAACTCAAAGAACTGAGACAGGAACTCAAAGTTCAGACAAAGTACACGTCACAATATAAAGCAAAGACGGTGTGTGCTACTGACAAGAGACTGAGTGCTACATACACTGGTATCATACTGGGAGCCAGTGTATTAATATCGTTAGCAGTCCAAGAGAATACTGAAAACAGTAATATTACTAAAAACAATAATATAAATCAAATTGGAGTTATCTTTCTTTGAAATTTATCTCTTTATATTACTGTAAGTAGTAATACTATTTAGATGGTCAGTTCGCTCTTATACTAGTGGATTCGGGGAGAAATGAGGGTGATTAGGAGTTGTATCTCATTCAAAATGTACACTGAAAAATTATACAGAACATCAGGAAAATTTTTTCCTTAACATCATTGAAGAAAATGTGATTTCAGAAAGAAAAAAAAGAAAAAAGTGAAAAATAGGTTCCAAATGGATATTATTTTCATTTTTAGTAGAATTTTTTTTTTCATATTTAACAAATTTGTTGTTGAGTGAAAGAGTTGTATGATATAAACTGTGCTGGTGGCTTTAAAATTGTGCTTTGTCTATATTACAGAAATATGTAATATAGGGTGACAACATTACTGTTTTCAATAATATCAGGGATTATTGTTAACAGTAATATTACAGTTTTAAGTTATATTACTATTTTTAGTATTCTCCTGGACTGGTTAGGTTTACTTATTGTTGCTAGTGATATTGCCTTTTTATTTTGTAAAACAAATACATCAAAATAAATTCCAGAAGAAAGGATAGGATCTCCAACAACACCCGTTGTCTGCACCCGCAGCAAAAACCTAAAACACCAAATGCATAAACACAGAGCAGACATGTTCAGAAACAGGAACACAAACGCACTCCATAGAAACATGAAATACAAAGGACCACACATAAACCAACGTGATAGAGGGATATTATAAAGTCGAACTCCCCTCCCCTAAAAAAGCAAAATGAATAAAGAAAACAAGGAAACAGCAAAATAGAAACGAAACAAAACGAAATCTTTTAACCTAAATAGGTTACTGAAATATTTATAGCATTTCAAGCAAACGAAACCAGGAATATTTTGGTATCGATGCTAGAGAAAAGTGTTATGAACCAACAGAAAATAGAAGATAAAAGAATCATAGGATATGAAATTGAAAAAATTAATTATTCATTTATGTCAATAACTTCTAATAGAATAAGACTTTCTATACTTATGTAATTTCTTACTTCTTATTCTAAAGGCTTTCACTTTCCTCTCAATTGTTTGTTCAAAATCGAGCTTAACTATATCAAAACATGTAAATCTTTATTTTAAAACATAATTTACGTATTCGTATCTTTTCCGATACCGGGGATTATGTGAAAATCCCTTTTTTTTAAATGATAATGCAAAATATATTCAAATTCATAGAAATATGAATTGCAAAAGATCACATATAATCAACGAAACCAATGGGCAACCGGTGCCAACTTAGGATGGTCATCTGCCACGCAAGAAGCAAACGATGTCGATATCCGGATAACGTGCGCACAACCCTCCAACTTTTCACTTTACACCTTCTCATGTAGAGACATTTGAAATTTATAACGTCAATTGTTAGTAAATTTAATTTAATATAAAAATATTAGAAAATTCTCAATATATATACAAATACTTAAATCTTTCGAAACAACGAAGTAAAGGGGGGATAGTTCAAACAAAGGAATACATTTTTATATATGGTTTTTTTTTCTGTAAATTTTTCAATATTGATTAATTGAATGTATAAATTTCTGAAACATAGTTCCTGTAGCATCAAATCCAGCCCATCCTGCTAGGTCTTTCGGTTCATTTTTAACTTAAACATTTTCATACTCTTTGGCCATATTACATTGTTTAGATTGAGGATCATTGACGAGGGTTTATTTTCCGAAACATGCATGTCTGGTCCATGCTGCAAATTTATCTGACATTGTTTTTAAATGATGCTATTGAATTTGAAGTCATTTAACATTAGATACGATATCTTGCATTATGAATATGACATTTCTAATTCATACAGTACTTTACAAAATTGCGCTAACCACAATAATGTCCGTACTTGCCCTGGACTCTGGGTATTTCGTGTTTCTCCGGTACTGTGTTATTGTCTCCTTTCAGTTTCTCTTGAGAGTTCTCTATTTTAGATTTGCAACAACTAAATTTTATTTTCTGCATAAAAACAAAGTAAGAATAAGATGTTCATTTGCATTCGATACACTTATTAATGTCGTGTTAAACTCGACAATTATTATTCATTGTGATATGTGATGTTATTTCTCGTTAAAATTAAATCTTAAGAAGCTTTGATCATAAATTGTTTTGTCAAATTCAGAATTCAACAACCATCACCAGGGGCCTTAAGGATCCCATAAGGACTTCTCAACAACAAATCCTCAGATGTCAATTCCTTTAATCCTAACGAATAATCTTGATTGAGATGACTAGACAAAATAAATGATAAAAAATCGGTTTAATGCTCAACGGTTATTCCTGATGATGTAGAATAATGGAAAGTAGTCAAAAACAATAATCGTCATATGCATCTCATTTAAGCCGACATTATATTTTCCAATCATGAATCTTTCTTCTTCTTCTTCTGCCAATAATGTGCAGGGCTCCTACTGGGGCATTGTCGCACAAGAAAAGTTAAAAACACGCCATAGAAGGCCCTCATTAAAAATTGGATTAAACGTCTGTGCTCTGCTTCAGAGAGTATGGTTGCTAATTCGGGCCTTGAATGCTTCAAGGGAATCAGCTGTGACTATGGATGATGGTACAGAGTTCCATATCACACTCCCCGCTGGAAAGAAGGAGTCCTGGTAGCATTTACCTAGCGCTTTACGGACAGTCTATTTTCTAATCATGAATCTTTGTATACTCTGTGTTTACTTTTCATATTGGGACGTTTCGGTGTTTGACAGTAAGTGTTTTGAATATATTTCCCTGACATTGTCGCCATAGTACTTTCTATATAGACATAACGTCAGACAGTGCATTAATTTTATATCTTGTTTTCATTTTCGTGCTTAAACATCGACGGCGGGTGCGGCTAGCCAACAGGGGATGCTTACTCCTCCCGGGCACCTGGCCCCACCTCTGGCTTGCCAGGGGTCCGTCGATGCTTACTTTTTTCTGAGTCTTTGAGGAATACAGAGTTTTTCCCTTTACAGACTGTATCCCCTCCTTTATTTTGTATCTGACGTAAAATCATTGCGACGTCATGAAAATGGTATGGTAACGTCGATTTTATACTATCATTCCCCAAACTTTTAGGACTGTTTCTATAGAATCTGATTACGTCATAATCAGTCTACATCAGATACCGTCTCAAATGGGAAGTAACTCTGGTTTTCAAAAATAGCGAATACCGAAAGACCTAGCAGGATGGATGTGATATGATGCTTCAACATTCACTTTTCAGAAATGTCATGAAAAAAAATTGTGAACAGAAATTTTCGAATTCGTTTGGAAAAAAGACGATCCATCGAAGTTGATGGGACTTGTCTATATGTGTCCCCGGTGACTCTTGTTATTTACTTTGATAGGAGATTGATGAATAGATATAAATTATCATCAGAAACCGTTTCATATAAGTATGCACATGGGTCGGGTATCGCTTTAAGCCTTTTTGTCAGGAATCCTTTTATCTGAAAATCGATAATAAACAGCCCATGGATGCATGTTTTTTTATATTATTCTTTTGTACAGGATCGTAGCCTAAAAACCTAGCAATCTGCATTCTATTTTACACGTTTTTTAAGGTTATCTTTTTTTCTATTACAGGGATATGGTCATTATCCATATTTGTCACTCATACCTCATTAGATATTCATTGCAAAAACATAATTCTTGACATATGAACAAAGTGTAGTTTGGAATGATAGAAATCCACGATTTTGACCAATGAAACAGTCGATCCTTATTTTTTTCAGCTTATAATTCCTCGACCTTGAGTGGGAAGGTTGTGCGCACATAATCCGGATAACCATATCATTTGGTACTAACATGGGGGATACCCATTGCCTATTGGTCTAGTTGGTTTATGTGTAATCTTGTGTTTTGGTGTTTTAATGTCGTATTTTGTGTTCCTTGTGTCCCTTGCGTCTGTAGTTGTGAATGTCTTATCAGTATTTTCGCTTGGGGTGTTTTGGCTCTTTCTTGCAGGTGTTGCAACGGAGTCGATCTCCTAAAACAAATCTTAGAAAATCTTAAGTTAAAAACCGGCGACGGGCACTAATCATTTACTTCATATTTTCCACTGATTTATGCTCACATTCTAATCCCAAACTTCTTAAGTATCATTAAATAAGTAAGACGATTCTTGCAAGACGTTTCTAATGTTCCTTGTCCCTTTTGCGTCTCTTTCTGTGGGTGTCTGTTCTGTGATTTTTGCATGGGTGTTTTGGGATTTCGCTGTGGGTGCTGCAACCTAGTGTTGTTGGAGATCCCCTCCTTTCTTTAGTAGGAGGCTATATTTCGGCCCAACTCCATATTCGTTTTCTGAAATATTCGACAATTTCTACAATTTTATTTTGCATATAGAACTTTAGAGAAAAGCTCTTGAAAGGTCACGTGGCTGTATAAGCATATCAAATTTGTAACAAAATCAGGTCACTGAAAATGACGTCAGAGCTACCACGTGTTTACCATGAAATGCAAACAATGAAAAGCATTTTAAATGTGTATTTGATATCGCTATAATCTGAGTATCGATTAAGACATTTCAGAAAGCAATTCATATATTATGTATGTGAAATAATTATATATGTAAAGTTCGGAAAGATTCTGACCATGTGTGTGTGTGTGAGGGGGAGGTGTTCATAGCAGGTAGTCATGCACTTATGTACGTACAACAAAGGTTAATACACGTTATGTGTAATTAAACACAAGCCGTGACAAGGTATACTTTTTCCTGCTAATAATTTAAAGAATTAAGATCTGAGTTCATTACTTAATATGAAGGAAAGGATTTGTAGAAACTAAATAATTAATATTAAAAATGTGCCTGAACATCACAGTAGCTCGGCACCAACAATCCTGAATCACATACAGCCCTTCTCTACAGTACTTTTACTATTCTTTAAATGTTAAACGTCTTCAAATTAAATAGCATCACTTAAGAACAGATGAATTGCAGCATGTACAAGACATGCACGATTCGGCTACTTAACCCTCGTAAGTGATCCTAAATCTAAACAATATAACATGGCCAAAGAGTATGAAAATTATGATTTCCAAACATGTACCGAAAGACGTTTAAAGATAAGAGAAGGAGGATGCCATTGTAGATCCATGACATCGAGTTCTATGTGAAAATATGATCCCCCCACTTTCTTTCTCCGAATCATGACTTAAAATAGTTAACGAAAAAAGGGCAGGGAGAAAACGATCATATTTGCAAGCACTTGATATAACAATCTTTTCCGCGCTTACGCGGGTTCTTTTCTAGTATGCCTTATAGTCGGGGAGCCAGTGGGACCCCCCCCATGAACCCCTTATATTGATACCAGTTACAGATGTTTAGCCCAACATTTGGCCAAGATATGGCTATTTTACTTAACCAATAGTTCTTTAATTTCTTTACTTAAGCAGGGGGTTGCCATGGAAACGATCGAAAAACACATAGCCTAAATGAATTCATTTTGAGTACATTCTGAAAACTGATTCTGCAGACCCTAAGGAACATTATGGTACCCGTGAAAAAAATTACTCAAGGGGTGCATGGGGGTCCCACTGGCTCCCCGACTATTAACTTTGACTCATGAACAACGATTGGTACTTCTTCTATGGTACATGTACGCTAATTTACATCTCAAGATTATTGTTTTATCAATAATAATGGGAAAGTAGTAAGGTGGTAAGTTTTATTGAAGTTCGTTTGCGTCGAGCTCCTGTGTGACATTTCCAGTAAATCAAGATCAGTTAAATCCAAAGAGTATTCCCTATTCTGATTTTTGATACAAAGGAAAGGAGGGGATTAATGATACGCACAGTTAAATTCGTTTTATTAAAAAAAATTGAGGTTTCAAATTGCGTTCTTAGACGATCTCTACTAAGACTCCGCCTATCGATTAAGTGATATGTAATTGTGTATACTGGGATCTAATCCGTAGACAAAGAGTACACGCTTTTTACCATAAAAACAAGAAGACGCCGATTGATTTTCAGAATCAAAAGTCGAATTTCAAAGTCATAATCCGATAGATTTTTCCATAACTTTAACATCACTCAATCATGACAATTGCAAAAGATGAATCAATAAAAACGATATCTCGAGTCTAGGAAACGTATCTAAAAATGCATAAATCCCTGTGTTGTATAATTTTTTGTCAACCATTAAGCGCTCCGTTGAACGTATCACATATACACTTTTTCGTGCTTGGCTTGTTAAAAGAAAATCATCTCATTTTAGGGAAATCACTGCGTACAATCATTTAAAGGAATATCCAATTGTTTTCATCACATAAGCTAAAGGAGACACAATGAAAATATAAGCAATCTATGCAGAAATGAGGGATTTAATTTTCATCATATTGTCGTTGCATCTACATGTAATTCATGGTAAGAAAATAAATTCTACAATTGAAAAAAGAAGTTGCAGAAATGTTAGTATTAGCATATAAAAGCAATATTAATTTCTTAAGAACTTGCAAAAGAATTACAAATTGTGATATACAATGTTTTGACGTAGGAGCCATATGTAGAAAATGCTTTGAAAAAATACAAGGGTAGCCTTGGCAATATTATTAATTCTCTTAGACTAATTCCGTTTAGTTAGATGCATCGACGGCGGGTGCGGCTAGCCAACAGGGGATGCTTACTCCTCCCGGGCACCTGGTCATACCTCTAGCCTGCTTGGGGTCCGTCGATGCTCAATTTTGTGCTCTATTGTGAGTGCTGTTAAGATTATCGTCAGGATCTTCTTTAAATCATTTGTATTAGTTTAAAAACTGTGTACCAGTTTAAAATATTCCACCAGAGAGAAGCATTCAGTTAATTGTTGTATTATTTTAGTGTTCGTCGTGTTTCTATTTTATAATCGTGGACGATTCTACAATTGCATTTATCGATTGTAGTGTACAAAATTCATCCAGGGGCTACTTATGATTATTTATAACGTTTGGTTATTCGTGGCAAATGGGCGTACATCTCGATTTTATCTTTGGGTAAATTGGGAGAGGCTTTTGGCTTCCATTTCTGTCCTACCTACATGGAATCTTTGCATTAGATATAAGTCTTACTGTCCGTGCAATTCACTTCAGAACTCTGACAATCGAAGTTTTCTCTACTTTGTCGGCAAAGGGGTAGGGCAACGAAGCTCCATATTGGCCCTAGTTTAGAACATTGTGCTTCATGGAATTTTAACTGTGATTAATTTGACATTTTGAAACGCTCTCTACTGAATCATGAATCTATCTGTTGTTAGCCCTTTGAAAACCCCAAAATTGGTCATATTCCGCGAAATTGATACAAAAACTACATATTTCTATAAAATTAGCAATGGCCGCATGCATTAACTAAGATGAAAAAATTATATGTGAAAGATGATCATTACATGTATATCCTTTTGTCATAAACGTTTTACCTCAGTTAAGGCATGCGGCCACATAAATTCTCCCACAAAAGACAAAATTCCAAGCAATTTTCGCTATATTTTGTCAATAACGTCAAAATGACGTCACCTCAAGACGTCATTACAGATAAATGGCACTATGTTTGGTGATATTTTTCTATTCATTAAAAGCGGTGAACATTCGTGTATTTTCATGAGAGATATCAAGTATTCCCTATGAAATTTATTTCTAGAGAAAAGGGCCGATTTAGGGGTCTCGTAGCCCTACCCCTTTTGCGGTTAAAATTTATAAAGGGGATAGATCTCGGACTCTTATAACTAACGGTGTATGATTTATGTACCTACGACTAATACTTCGCTCACACTGAAAGAAAATAGTTTTAGATAGGAAGTTTTCTATGTTAATTTTAGCGCGATGTCGCCGATTTTTAAGTCTATGGTCGACGACGTCACGCTAAAATTAATATAGAAATCTCTAGATCTCCATCTAAAATTATTTTCTTTCAATATGAACATAGTATTAGTCGTATATCATACACCGTTAGTTATGAGAGTATATCCCCCTATATACGTTTTAATCGGAAAATATGCCGACAGAGTGGAGAAGACTTCAATTTTCCCATTTCTGATGTGAGCTGCGCGGACAGTAGACTTGATCCATGTGATATATGAATATACATGTAACCAGTACAGCGTGTTTTCACAGCGCCACCTACAATTATTCGTTACATTCTGCACTTGCACTAGAGATTGGGCCTGAGATACATTGTGCTTCGTCTTTCTTTGAAGCTGTGTCATTGTCTCCGTTTGTTTGTCCACTTTTTCTTTTTGCATGATAAATGAGTTAAAGAAGGTACTGACGATAATCTCAACAGCACTCACAATAGAGCACAAAATTAATAATCAAAGGACCCCTAGCAAGCTAGAGGTGAGATCAGGTGCCCGGGTGGAGTAAGCATCCCCTGTTGGCTAGCCGCACCCGCCGTCGATGTTTAAGCACGAAAATGAAAACAATATATACGCTTCATGCACTGTCTGATGTTATGTCTATATAGAAAGTGCTATGGCGACAATGTCAGGGAAATATATTCAAAACACTTAATGTCAAACCCCTCGCGGGGAACCTTTTTTACGAGCTCCACACGGCAAAGGGCATAAGTGTGACACAAATGAGTTAAAGAAAGTTCTGTTTCGTATTTGTTTCCTAGAATTCATAAGCCGTTCGATAGTGGTTTTTTAAATCTAGCTTCTGCTTTGTGTTTGACTTTTATATACACTGATTGAAAGAAAGGACATGATTTTGAACAGGACTTCATCTAGAATTTAAAGACGTTTAAAATCTAAAGGAAAACACTTATACAGTCAATTGTGCCTCTCATGAAATTCATATAAAATGTGCATTATTTTAATTTCGTATGAAATTTGATGTGAAAATTATCTAAGTTTCATATCAGATTGATGTGAAAAATATTTCACATGAATTTCATATAAATTATTTCAGATGAATTTTACATGAGTAAACTTCAACATATGTGCGCTTTTACATGAACATATATTATGTGACCTTCATGCGAAATTGAATTTATCTGAAATTCATGTCAGAAACTTCATCTAGCTTCAAACTTCATCTAGCTTCAAACATCTAGCTTTAAACTTCATCTAGCTTCAACCATCTAGCTTTAAACTTCATCTTCATCTTGGTGCGGCTAGCCAACAGGGGATGCTTACTCCTCCCGGGCACCTGGTCCCACCTCTAGCTTGCTAGGGGTCCGTCGATGTTTAGTTTTGTGCTCTATTGTGAGTGCTGTTGAGATTATCGTCAGGATCTTCTTTAACTCATTTGTGTCACACTTATGCCCTTTGCCGTGTGGAGCTCGTAAAAAAGTTCCCCGCGAGGGGTTTGACAGTAAGTGTTTTTAATATACTTCCCTGACATTGTCGCCATAGCACTTTCTATATAGACATAGCGTCAGACAGTGCATGAATTTCATATATTTTCATTTCCATGCTTCATTAATATCGACGGCGGGTGCGGCTAGCCAACAGGGGATGCTTACTCCTCCCGGGCACCTGGTCCCACCTCTAGCTTGCTAGGGGTCCGTCGATGTTTAGTTTTGTGCTCTATTGTGAGTGCTGTTGAGATTATCGTCAGGATCTTCTTTAACTCATTCATATTAGTCTCATGTTTTACATAAATTTCAAGTGAACTTTTGACATAAATTCCATATGAGGCACTTATGAGATAATACAGAGCAGACCAGTACAACAAGAGACGCAAGAGGGACAAGAAACTCAAAACACCAAAGGACTTCACAATACCATTATAAACAAAAAACAAGATAAAAACTTACGAGAGCGATCGCTGCCGACTAAGGGAGGTCATTTGCATTATGCGGCTAGCCAACAGGGGATGCTTACTACTCCCGGGCACCTGGTCCCACCTCTAGCTTGCTTGGGGTCCGTCGATGCTCAATTTTGTGCTTTATTGTGAGTGCTGTTGAGATTATCGTCAGGATCTTCTTTAAATCATTACAGGAAAATGGTGTGATCTTTGAAGTAATATATCATAACGGTAATCCCCAAAATGAAGTACCTGTGCGAAAATGTGTAATGAGCAAGCGTAGAGGATAGTTGAGATATTCAATGCATATGATTATATAGTAATTATAATTAAAAGTTTATTTTTTTATTAATCATAATTACATTCTAATTTTTTCTTACTATGTTGTTTGAATAAGGGAGTGTTCTGATAAATCGGAGGGACATACCTTGGAAGAAAAATTTAATATATTGATCGCAATTTATTTCCATTACTAAACTTTATTCTTTTTTACAGGAAATCTAGATTCCAAATACATCGGATGCTTTGAGGACAGCCTTAATCGTGTATTAGAAACGTTTTATCCAATGGACTTAATTACGATTGAAAAATGTGTTGAAAAATGTATGACAAAAGGACATTTATATGCAGGGGCCGAGGTAGAATCTTTGTTATCATTATCGGTATTACAGTTTATGGATAAAGAAAAGGGAAGGATCTCCAGCATGACATCCCTGCAGACACCCAGCGAAACAAACCCACAAGAAACTGACACAGATTGACATCAGACAAAACTACAAACCAAACAAGGACGCTAGAACATGTTAAAAAATAATCGAAACAGACGCACAGAAGCATCAAACATCAAAGACAACACATAAAAGGAAGGAGACCAATGTGCACCCGGTGCCGACTTTGGACGGTCATCTGCTATTAGCAGATGGTGTAGTTATCCGGATTAGGTGCGCACAACTCTCCTACCAACTAACATCACGGCAACAAATCGGCTCAGACCCTTCCCGATTGGCTTTTGATAGTAGACAGGAATTACTTACTCCTTACGGGCGATTGATCAAATCTCATCTTTGCTTTATCTTCTGCTCAAGGACCTCTAAAGAATGTATCTATTTAGTTGTATTGATTGGTTTCCTCTTTCAAATGACTGTTCATGTTCATTGGTTAAAGTTATGGATTTTAGATATGTCCTTACTTGCCACAGGAGAGTACACTTGTTGTAAGAGACGCAACGCCGAATAACCATACAAACACATTTATATATAGATGAATAATACGGGGATATTTATACACACGTTTCGAGGACACAAGACAATACAATCCATAGACTAGTACATAGAACATTATAATGAAGATACCCTAGGACACCCGAAATCGATTACAAGATTCTACATAAATCCTTTTGGTACTAACGTAGCAGATGACTGTCATACACGTAAGTGGGCACCAATTGCCCATTGGTTCCATTGGTTTATGAAATGTGTTTTGTGTTGGATGCGGTTTTTGTTTCTTCTCCCATTTTGGGTCTACTAGTCTTTGTGATTGTCAACCCTTTATTTTAACAACGGGGTGTATCGATATTTTGCTGTTTGTTCTTCAACAGAGTTTTGTTAAATACCCCGTCCTTTGTTTAATACCAAGGGCATTATGAAAGACAGCATCAAAAGAAATGAGTCGGACATTTTCAGTCAAATAAAAAAATCCTGTTGGTGAGTCTTTCGTTGGTTCTTCTGTAATCATGTCTAAGGCGCGTCTCATCAAGGGTCCACCTTAGTGTCTTTAAGATTGTAATCTAGCCCTTATAAGCATATCCCCAATGTTTTTATGTTTCTGTATGCGATGATTCCATCCATAGTGAATAAAGTATAGCATCTTGGGTCTGATTTCATGTCATTCAATATTTTAGAATACTTTTTTTTTTATTCCTCTTACCGATGGGTTTTACTTAGTAACCATGACTAACGGCTGTTTTGTCTTGTGTGTGGAGGTCATGTCCTGTAAAAATGACTTTCTATCAATTTCTAAAGCTTCGATCACTGTGTCGGGTCCTTATAATTTCTTGGCGAGTTTGTCTGATTGATTTCAGTTTGCTCTCACTTTATTTATAAAATCAATATTTGCCATCCAACCAAAGATTGTACTCTATGTCTTCCGAAATGGAAGATACCGGATGTGACAGTTCTACCGAATTGAAGCGGCGGGTGCTGCATGCAAGCAGGAGATGCTTACTCTTCCTGGGCACCTGGTCTCACTCCCACATCGGGGGTTCGCTTTTTTCATGTGGTGGATGTTTTTGTTTGTTTGTTTTGGTTCCTGTTTTATCCTGATTTTGTATGCCTTCGGTTTCTGAATTATCGATTTTGTGGGATATGGTCATTATCCATATTTGTCATTGTTTCGACAGCATGGACTGGAGTGTTGGTGCGGTAACAGAAAGCCCCTCAACAGCCTAGCGGCACCAGAAGGGGAGTGTAACGATGTTTGCGAAGGAAATGTAAGTCAAATGTGCGGTGGAGCCTGGAGACTGTCTGTTTATGACATTGGTACGTTAGGGTATATTCAGCATTTTTAATACTATAGTTCCTTCAATATTGGACGATACTAGTATCTGACGTGCACTAATGTTGACGTCATAAATTACCATGGAAACCTGTCGGAGTTTCTTACAATAATGGTATCAAATTGACGTTACCATAGAAACTTATAATATCATAATGTTTTTACGTTAGATACTGTCTAAAATTGGGATAGGGGATGAATTTGTATTTTGAAAAAACTAAGTATGGGAAACCTATTCCAGAAAGGAGGGAATCTCCAACAACACTTGGCTGCAGCAACATCAGCAAACCGCAAAACAACCAATGCAAAAACACGAAGCAGATACGCACAGAAAGAGACACAAAAGGGACAATACAGACTAACTCATACCATAGAAACATGAACACAAAACAAAGGAAGGGATCTCCAACAACACCAGGTTGCAGCACCCACAGCAAAACCGCAAAACACCCAACGCAAAAACACAAAGCAGACAAGCACAGAAAGAGACGCATACGGGACAAGGAACGTCAACGCACAGCACAGAAACATCAAACACAAAGGACTACACATAAACCAACGAGACCAATCGGCAACCGGTGCCGACTTAGGACGGCCATCTTCCACGGAAATAGTAGAAGGTGTGGTTATCCTGGATTACGTGCGCACAACCCTCCCACTTTTCCGATTACACAGAGGTTTCGAACGTACAATTGTTTTGTAAAAAGACCACACATAAACCAACGAGACCAATGGGAAACCAATGCCGATTTAGGACGGCCATCTGCCAGTAAACTGACCACAGGATAGCACTCTCATTACATTTTGTACATTTAACAAATATCGAACATCAGAAAAAAACTGATAATCGGACAGACAGACAGACAGACAGACGGACGGATGGATGGACAGACAGATAGGCAGACAGAATGACGGACCGAGAGAAAACTAAGAGTCCCCTAAAATATGTTAAATCTAAACGCGTTGAAAATACTCGTTCATTTAATTCAATTTTCTGCGCGTCTGCCTTGATTATTTGTGGGTCCATTTTGTGTTGATGTTCTCATGTAAGTTAAAGAAGATCCTGACAATAATCTGAACATCACTCACAATAGAGCACCAAACTGAGTTTCGACAGACCACTAGCAAGCTAGAGGTGTGATCAGGTATCAGGGAGGAGGAAGCATCCCCTGTACCGTCGTCGTCCATTTTTATTGTTTTGTGTAATGTGTGTTTCAACATGGTTAGTGCTAAGCGGTGTTGCCGGAGTTCTTTTCTGCATTTTCATGTTTAAATACCCTGACTTCCTGATAGTCATGTAAATGTTAAACGTCTTCAAATTCAAAAGCAGATAAATATACAGCATGGACCAGACATGCACGTTTCGGGTACTGAACACTTGTCAGTGATCCTCATTCTCTTGTGATATGGCCAAAAATGTGAAAATAATAATGTCAAAAAAAAAATAAAAAAAATACCGCAATACGTTGCAGGATGGGTGGGATATGATGCTTAAGGACCCACGTTTCAAGAATGTTCGAATGCGTTGAAGAAACGATCAACCGAAGTTGATCGAACTTGGCTACATGTGCCCTCGGGGACTCCTGGTCCACCAGCAGTGACACTCACCATGTGGTACAAATAATAATCGTCTTCAAATTTACGATAGAATAAATTGTGGTGTCTAATTGACAATTTGTCGAGTCCTTTTGTCGAAATCAAGATGAGGACAATGGTGGAAAATACTCGCGACTTTTTGAAATGTAAATTTGTTTGAAGATCAATAAAATCTATCTAGGGGTACTAGTGACAAGCGACAAAGAATCTTAGTCCGATTGCCCGGGATTCGCTTGTACCATGGAATTTCACATGTAGAATGGTGATGCATATTATTCGCTTGTACCATGGAATTTCACATGTAGAAGGGTGATGCATATTATTTGGGCACCTGATTTGGGATTAAATTTTGCTTCTTTGCAGAATTTGTTTTTTTGGTTTTGTTTCGTATTTTCAAAGATTCTTTATGCTATAAAATTATGGTTTTTGAATCTGATTTTGGTTTTATGATGTTATGATTTAACCGTCGCCATCTATTTTAATGCATGTTTTATTTTGTTTTAGATCAACCGACTTTAACCACACCATTCTCCGAAACTTCGACGGAGATGTCCACTTCCGCCATAAAAAACAGCACAACTACTCCATGTTGCTGTGCTAGTTACACCTTTAACATAACAAACAAAGAATTGAATATCAAACTTCTAGAACTTAAGAAACATCTGAAGGTGCATAAAAAGGAAACGTCACAATATAAAGCAAAGAAAATATCC
The DNA here is from genome assembly GCA_028142955.1 of Pinctada fucata. Lineage (NCBI taxonomy): Eukaryota > Metazoa > Mollusca > Bivalvia > Pterioida > Pteriidae > Pinctada > Pinctada fucata. Next base: position 34,024,016 of record AP027115.1, read on the forward strand.
GCTGCGGACAACAGACCCAGTGCTACTTACACTGGTATTATACTTGGTGCTTCTGTACTAATATCTTTAGGTGTACTTATTGTCATCAGTGATATTGTTAGTTTATTTTCGAAAACAAAATAAATAATTCTAAATTATCTCTCAATTTTGCTTCGTTTCGAATTTTGCAGCACCACATTAATTCAATTTAGTGGCGCCATCTATAATGAGTTCTTGTTTTATATTAGACATTTGTGGAGGGCATGCAAATACAACATGCTGTCCTTCATTTGTCTGTGATTTAATTTGATTTCTTATCTCTGCGTCTGAATTGTGCCTCATATGAAATTCATATGAAATTTACATGATCTTCACATGAAATTTCACGTGAAATTTATATGAATCGATCATTGACATAAAATTTACATGATTTTTTTTTCATTAACTTCATGTGAAGTTTCTGATAGGAATTTTATATTAATTTTAAAAAATATTTCGCGTGAAGGTCACATAGGAAATTTCATGTAAAATTCATGTGAAGTAATTTATGTGAAATTCATGTGAAATATTTTTCATATAGATCTTATGTGAAATTTATATGAATTTTACATGAACCTTCGTGTGAAAAAAAAAGTAACATGATCCTCATTTCATATGGATTTGATGTGAGGCACAATTGGCTGTGTAATATGACTGAACTGTCTTTGTTTGAGAGTTCTTTCAAATGTTGGTGATCTACAAATAGACATGCCATTATTGAAAGGGTGTCAGAACCTGTTTAGTCACTTTTCGTTACAGAAATTAAACGCATCATTATAATTTATGGCACAATATCAAAAAAAGTGCATATTTTTGTCCTTTTGAGCCTGTTTCATATATAAATGAAAAAATACAGAAATAAGTACTGGTAATGCTTTGCCTCATCCTATTTTACCTATTTCCATGATGAAAAAGTATGAAATTCGACACAAATATGTAATTATGAGAGGTTGATATGTCCATCATCTGTCAAAATCGGATGTCCTGACTATGGGTACTTTAGTTTTACATTGGTATAACTTTTATATTATTGGAATTTAAACTTGATTTTTTTTTCATGGGATTTGTTTATTATATGAAAGAGATTCTGTAAACATCCTATATATCCTATGAATATTTAGGATGAGCAATTTTTTGTGATTGATATCACTGTCACTGATTATTTTGTCAGTTGTGTTACCTTTGCATAAAGGAGAGAAACCACACAAATAATTCAAACATATTAATTAGGTTCACATGTTAAAATGTTTTATAAAGATTTATCAATTTATATATTAAATAAATTTTAATATTCCGCCAGCTTCAACTTAGATGTTTAAAAGACCTTGGTTAGCACTGAAAGGTTACCTTTTTCACATGTCCATTATGTTACCATTATTGTATGATAAATGGAGGCATTTTCTGTCTTTTCCTTTTGCTTTTGAAATGAAATTGTTGAACCTTGTTTAGGAGGGCAAGAATTTTGAACAGTTTTGTTACTCAGATTCTACAATGTGTCTATTTGTACGAAAAATTCAGTTGTGTTACCGTCATTTGTGTTACTTTTTAAAAAGTAACACAACTGAAATAATTAGTAACATAACTGACACTTAATTGGAAACACAATGGACATTTGACTATCTAAATTGAAACCCTCATCAAAGGAATATTAAGATTCCAAAATTTTATTGATCTTTTGCTCATATTATATCTTACACATCTTTTAATGTTTCAATTTTCGCTGTGAGAAGAAAATGAATGAGGTTCAATTAAGTGTTTCTTCACTTGATAACACAACTGACATTTTATGGTAACACAATGTACATTTCATGTTTTATATGGTAACATAAGTTTAATTAAGTGATTGTGCGTCAACTTGACAATATTTTTGTGTGATTTGTTTAAAAGAGTGCCTATTGGAGAAGCATAATTCTTTAATTGACTAAAATTGAACAATTATCATATCATTTCATAAAATGATAACACAACTGACATTAAGTGGTAACACCAATGACATCACTTTATGCCAACTTCTGAATCTAGTGTGGTAGAAAGGTTTCATTTTGTTAATAATACGCTCAAGGTGACATAACACTTCAGCATAGGGTCCCTTTAAAACACATGAAAGAAACCTACAAGTAAGACTGTACAAAACACAGATTCCTGGATGAACATTGTGGGCAATGACAAAGAGTTAATCGTAACATAATGGACATTTGATGAAGTCAAAACAGATAACTTATTTTCTGTAATATAAAGAAGTGACAAGATTGAATGGTATACAACTGATCTTCTCAAAAGTGTCTTATTCTTCTCGCAATTTGTGCTTTTCATTTTCAATTTATTGATCGATTATCACTAGTTAATGATTGGTAACACAACTGACATGATATGAGGATTCACAATATTTCTTAATGCAGACTATGTTAACCTTATAGTATAACATAAGAAAAAAATGAAGACAAGTTTGCTTCCAAAATTTGTAAATACACTATTTTCTTTGTTTTTCTGATAAAATCAGTCACATTGATACTAGTCGATATCCATTTCAGTTCAATATCATATGCACCAATATCAACAAATGCTCACATAATGAACAGTAAAGTAAAATGGAGTTTATATCATTTGTACACTCTAATAACGTTTATGAAACTAGCTTTTCGGTATCACAGAATATTCATTATTTGCTGAATATCACAGAATATTCATTATTTGCTGATTTGCATGCATAAGTTCAATGATAGAGACTTGAAACAATCGCTTTTTGAAGGAATATCTAAAGCAAACATAAAGCTATATGACAAAGCAGGCTAATTCCATCAATGTATTACTCAAAACATCTATAAGTAAAAAAAAAAGTCAGAAAATGAGTGTTAAGCTGGGCTAAATAACAAAAAAAATTAATAAAAAAAAACCCCAGAATTTTACTTAAAATTACAAATACAATATCATGATAGATATGGATCTATAAGACTGCTTATTTTGAAAATAATTCAAGGGTGCATTGTCTGTGTTACAGGTTTTTGGTACACTTAAATGTTCATGAATTTTGTTTCCAAAAATTAGAGCAGTCTTATTAACAATCTTATTGCCTAATCATTCTTAAATATTCTTATCTAATTTGAAGAAAATCTGAAAATAGAAGTAATTCTGATTACATCAAGTGATATTTAGATTGTAAAAAAATATATATTCAGTTGAAAATTGCTAACGTTTTCTTCAGCTTCTTATCACCCTATGGTACTATTTTCCTATTACTTTTGTCTCTGTTCTGTTGAGATGATAAGTACATTCTTAATTTCTTCCATTTTGTATAATCTAAACATCATTTTATGGGGATAATCTAAGATAATATCAACTAAAGTTGTGAACAGTATGATGCATATCATCATAAAATGTCATTTATGTTACAGTCTGTCAATTGTGTTACCATGAATCATCACTACTATACTTAAAATGCTGATCAAGAGTTCCAAACAGATTAAATAGTTTTAGAATAATGTCAGATTAAAATGACTAGCATTTAATTTCCCTTTCATCTTAAAATAAACTCCATTTTGCTTATGTAAATCTGTATGTGTCATTTGTGTTACCATTTTGTCCATTGTGTTACTGCTTAGTCATTTGTGTTACCTTCAATATTTTTGAGGGGAAATTAATGATGTAGTGCATATATCCTTTCAAGATTGCGTTTAGTAATTTTGTTTTCTCGCAAATAATTAAGCACATGAAAGAAGGTAGGAATTTCATAATTATATTATCTTAAATGATGATTTCCAATTATCCAAAAACTAACTTTTCGTAAACTATGTTATATGTTACCATTTATCTTGAGAAAACCGCATCATATCATAAATTTTCCTCAAGAGGCTGTTAAAATCTATATATTTTTAGAGAAAAAAAATAGAATTAATTCTAAAAATAATTATTGTAATTTTTATGACAATTTTTTGTTTGGTAACACAATGGACATTTCAAATCAATGCCAAGTATGTAATGACCTCCATCTCAATATCAAAACAAGTTTAAGCTCTCATATTCTAGAATTTGTCCCTTTGGATGTTTACAAACTGATATTAGAAAGAAAATTCATTGAAATCAAAAATCAATTTCTCAGATTTATGGTTTGCAAAATATGCACTTTTTTTTGATATTGTGCCTTATACGAACATGTTCAAAGTTCAAGCTACTATGAATGGAGATCAATGTTGTGTTTAGGGAAATAAGCCTATTTAAACTATAGATTGGATATCAATCTGAATATGTTAACATAAAACTTGAAGATTCAGAGATTTTATATATGTTATGGAATTTTGAGCAAATCGTGGTTCTTTCAAAGAATGAATTGTTCAATACATAGCTTTAAGGAAATATTTCAGCATTTTTCCTGAAAATTTTCCGGAAGACCAGATGCAATACATAGAGGAAATTATAAAATCATTTTTCCCATTTTGGGCAAACATGTGCGATATCTATTATGTATAGCAATTTGAATTTGACATTGAGACTAACATCCTAAGCTGAATATATAAAGGACAGATTGCTATATACAAAAAAATGTACATGCAGCACAACGTGTACATGTATGTTACAGTGAGATTTACAGAACTAAAATGAGAAAACGTCAATTTTTGTATTGGCTGTCCAATATTTATGTGGCTTAAACGAAACCGATGTTCCTCAGTGGCCAGTGCAGGCAGCGGTGTGGCTACCATTTAATATGCTTGTATGCAAAAGCATTGAATTTCACATTTTCCCGAAATTTTCTAGGTTTATTTCAAATTTAAAAGCCCTCTTCTTCATTAAGTTGATAAAGCACCCTCAGATGACACTTGTCAAAGGGCTTCGTCCCGTATACCCGATCAGACCTGCCTGAGGTCTGCTCGAAGTTTCAGAAACACTGTTTCAAGCGAAAATCATCCAGTGGCACTAGCTACGCCACTAGCAGGGTCGACGAAGTCTTGTTGAATACCATCTTTAAATTACCTATCAATACCCGTTTGTGTGAATACTACTGTCCTGTTCACTTAATCCAGATCACCCTGTTTTGGCTATTTATTCTGTCGTTTGAAAAATTTTCCTTTTAGTAATTGTTTCCGAGAATTGACCTCCTTTAGTCCTAACTGGAAATTAACTTCAACTTACCCTATCAGCTGCCTTCAAACCGCAATATGAAAAAATAAAATGTCTACGGGAAATTCCCATGTTAATTTCAAGCCGCCACCATATTGTTCTCCGTTTCAACAATGGTAAACAGTGACGTCAAAGTGTCCGACGTCACGCATTTTCAGTGATTTTACTATAGAAAATCCCCGTAGACTTTTTATTTTCCGTCTTATTTCTAACTGAATTGACGTACAGCCAAAACAATGGTATTCTCTGTTACGACTAAAGGAGTACTATGAAATTGATATCTTTTTGGAAGATGACAGTATCATATTTTAGAGAAAAGCGGGAAAACAGGGTGCTCTGGATTTAGTGAACAGCTAATCGTAGTGTTGCTTTTGGTAGGAATAGTGCCCGAGCGTCAGAGGGGCACTATTTACCTTCCAAAAGCGACACTATGAGAGAAAAGTAATCTCACAAACGGGCATTAATAGGTTTAGTGCATAACATGACCTCAATAGCATTTTAAATGGGTAGCAATTAAGATAAGTGGCGACACCTATTTATAGCGCATTACTCTCCAAGCGACGTAACTCTGTTAAGCAAAAAGCAATCGTTCCCAGTCGCCGTGCACTATTCTCTCATAGTACAAGGATTTATCATGTGATGCACTAATTCATAATATACAAAGTTTCAATATAGAAAACACTTTTATTATATTCATCATAAACATGTGATATAAAAATTTTAAGTTATCGATTTCAATTTAAAAACATTTGTAATTCAGCCGCTAAAAAGAATTATCTTTTTTGCACGACATCGCCAAAATATTTTGCATTCAAATGAAAATTGAAACAAAAAAAAAAAACAAAACAAAAAAAAATCAAAACAAAAAAAAAAAAAAAAAAAAAATCAAAAAAAAAAAAAAAAAAACAAAACAAAACAATAAAAATCAGTACACAAAATGCTTTTGATTTGTACAACCGTATTATATGAAAAAAAAAAGAGATAAAAAAAGAAAAAAAGAAAAAAAGAAAAAAAAAAAAAAGAAAAAAGAAAAAAGAAAGGGAACACATACTTTTAATAATAATTTTAATTTTCTATCGAAATTATAAAATTTACATTAACTATCGTGAGAATGAACGCTTTTCAAACTAAATTCGATCAAGTAGTTACGCAGATATTTATATTAGACTCGATATATTAAAGTGTAGACAATTCAAGGACAGAAAAGCGTATAATAGGCATGAAACGTTCTGTATACCAAATCAATACGACATGTGGAGAAATGATGCCACTTCTCTCAGTCATGTGACGAAGTTCGGCGCAACTCCCATTAAAATAAGTTAGTAGCTTTTCTATCTAAAATCTTCGTTTTATTAAATTTCTGTTATTCATATTATTTTCAATATGTTATGTAACGATGATTCATGACCTACTTTCAATTCTATAAGAAAACATAATGATTTTATACTAGAAAATCGAGGAAATTTTGTAGAAAGAGGGAATTATTCAAATATGTGGGAACCGTCAAAATCAGTTATCCGAAAAAACGACGATACCTGACTTCATGTATTTGTTATAAACTTTCAGCCGCGATGCCCGGAACCCGAACTATTAAACTAGAAACCTAAGAAAACGGACAATGAAGTTGCCAAAACTCGCCAAATCATGCTGTCTTCCAATGAAATTACTGTACAGCCTATGGACAGAATCTTACTAATTTTCAACTCATGTGGGAACCGCGAGTTTAGCATGGAAAATAAAGTTTTTTACATCAACTTCTTCAGAAAATAGCGGAGTATCATATCCAATGCCCGGAAGCCGTTTAACAATCTTAGTTACAGTGATGCCCATATACGACAATAGAAATTTTAAATCTGGCTGCGAGCCATGGCGCGATGTCAGAGTGGCATTATTTCTCCGTATGATTTCACTGAAACAATCTAAAAATAAAGTTCAACGGTTGAACAAATAGATGGGCATTTCCTGTTTCCTGAACGTTTGTAAAATACTTATTTACATATAGCATGCCCATAAGAAAGGGTGACAGGATTGTTCAACAACATAAATTAACATTATTTCTACATACTTATAAAGATTTAATTCAGTCATATTTTATACATGTAGTGAGGCATAAAAGGGTAATTCATAGCCATTAAAATAAATGAGACATGAAATCTGTTAATATTACATGACAGATTTTTCAACTTTAAAAATGAGATGTATTTCATTTCAAAACACCGGAAGTTGAAGTACGAAAATGACCAAATATTGACACCGGAAACAGACTTAGAAGATGATGTCACTTCCCTTGGCGGGAACGTGATCTCTTATCATTTCTTGCAGAGTTTCTCTTCTCACGTGACCTATCACGTGACAACTTGAGTTCAGTGTCTTTATTTTTACGAAGTTTCCCTCTTTTGCTCCCCGGTCGCCCTGAAGCATTCCTGTGAATCAGGCGCGCTGTAATATAAGAAATAAAAGAATCATCTTGAGAAATGGCATATGTGTTTTATATTATCTGTTAGGGACATGACTTCTACGCGTAAACACATTGCGACGCGAAGGAGCGAAGAATATGCCAAGAAGCGAAAGTACTAAGCAAAGAAGCGAAGTTACGATGCAAAAAGCGAAGTTACGATGCAAAAAGCGAAGTTACGATGCAAAGAAGCGAAGTTTCGATGCAAAAAAAGAGAAGTTACGATGCGAAGAAGCAAAGTTGCAAGTTACTATGCGAAGCAGCGAAGTTACGATGCGAAGAAGCGAAGAAGCGAAGCCACGTAGTACATGTAGTATTACTTCATGTTTTACATTGATAAGTAATCATTACATCTGTATTATCGATTGTAGATGATACACTTCAGGTGCATATCTAAGATTTGACACAGAGGGGTTTACCATAGTAATATCATGTAGCTGTGAAATAAAATTTATTTTCCATTGTTATTATTAAAAAAAGACGATTCTGAATAGCCGAGAAATTTTGTTGACACCTGTATCAACACAAAACGGAAGTACGCGCTTAGCAATGTCATCAGCAACGCCGTTAGCAACACGATTTCAAATCTGCAAATAAACGTGGAAAAGCGATGAAATGAATAAGTAATTAATGTAATATTTTTTGGTCGATCGGGATATCAGCACTGCATCGTGCGTTTTCCCTCCACTTTTGGTGTTGATATCTCGATCAACCAAAAAGATATTACAATGATTCCTTAATTGACTTGGGAGTTTTAGCTACGCCACTGAATATTTTGGACTTTAGATTGAGTTTTGGAACTGAAATGGGGGTCTGTGTCAGCACCGTGGTCTAGCGGATAGGGCATCAGACTTGTAATGGTAAGATCGCTGGTTCGAGCCTTGATAGGACCACAGGTCGGCCGACATATACTCTTCAATGTTCTAAATGTCCTTGTCTATGTATTGCATAAATGTCTCTGGTGTTAAAAAAAATCTAAAAACGAAAAAAACAAAAAAACAAAAAAAAACAAACGAAAAAAAAAAAGAACAAAAGAAAAAAAAAACAAACAAACAAACAAAGACAAACAAACAAACAAAAACAAAAGACAACGGAGTCTGTTCTGAATAACTCATTTTGATAGATTAATTACAAGGAAGTTACTGATTTGTAGGGGATACATGTATTTCAAAACGGAAAAATCACTTCTTTCGAGAATCTAATTTCTAAAGAGGGGTGCGTTTCCCCATATTTAAATCCGCTACTTAACTTACATTTAAAGTCCTCTGTTATAAAATCATCGTCGTTTAGCAGTGGTTCATAAACCTCTCTTTCTCCTGAAACTAAGATCAAGAAGTGAGCAACATGAGCAAAGAAAGATAATTCAGATGCGTGGTCATGAGCATAGATATCATTTTTGCGACTATTGAAACAAATTGAAAAGGCCGGTTTTTACGTAAGAAAATATTTGGGTGGACATTTTATATGTTGTCATTTTCTTGACTTATTTAAGGGAAGGTATGGAAAGATCAATCAAACACCTTTTTTTTAGATTAGGTTCACTCTTTGTTAATAATTAATGATATATCCAATCTGATAGAATAAAATAAGGAAACTTACCATCAACTTTTAATAGGATGAGAGTCTCTCGCTCTGCGAGAATCTCGTTGGCGTATCTATTCGGAATCTCTCGGAGGTATTTGACGTTTCCGTTTTCATCTGATAGATCAATTTCACCTTAATAAAAAAAGTAACATTTAAGTAAGAAAAAAACAAAAACAAACAAGCAAACAAACAATTTGAAAACAAATACAAACAAACAAAGAAACACCCCCCCCCCCCCCCCAAAAAAAAAAACCCCCAGCCAAACTTAGAATCCAGAAAAGAATGCAACTTATTCTTTTCAAGACTGCAATTTTCATCAAATTGCTGCAAATGTATTAATTTTCATTACAACTCATACACCTTAAAATTTCAGTTCAGCCTATTAATATATTCTTATTTGCAAACATCAGACGGAATAACACTTTCCGTCACGCCCCCCCCCCCCTTCCTAAAACAAGATAATTTATTAGAGTCCAAATTCTGAATACCAGTTTATTTCTTATTTGTACAATCATGTTTACATGTATGTATTTATGATATGATTATATTCATGTACTGTCACAGTTTATCTATTTTTTCTTTTTCTTTCTTTTTTCTTTTTTTTCTATCTTATAACTCTGTCTTAAATGTACTACGTACCAACGTTGGAACATTTGCATCTCCTCTTAATGCTTGAAAGAAGATTATGGGTTCTGCAGTAAGGGTTGAATATTTCCTCCTTGGAATCTATAACAATAATGAATGAATAAATAAATGAATTAACATTCACATTTCCTCTTAATGCTTGAAAGAAGATTATGGGTTCTGACGTAAGGGTTGAATATTTCCTCCTTGGAATCTACAACAATAATGAATGAATAAATAAATAAATAAATGAATTAACATTCACATTTCCTCTTAATGCTTGAAAGAAGATTATGGGTTCTGCAGTAAGGGTTGAATATTTCCTCTTTGGAATCTACAACAATAATAAATAAATAAATAAATAAATAAATAAATAAATAAATAAATAAATAAATAAATAAATAAATAAATAAATAAATAAATAAATAAATAAATAAATAAATGAATAAATAAATAAAAAGAATAAATAAATACATTCACATTTCCTCTTGATGCTTGAAAGAAGGAAGATGGGCTAAATATTTCCTCCTTGGAATCTACAACAAAAATAAATAAATAAATAAATAAAAAGCATGGGCCAGACTGAGTTAGAATGTTACATGTTTGTGTTCCAGTTTTCCCATATGTATCGTAAATATTAATCAAGAGCAGAGCTAGAGATGTGTGTAGGGTGGGGAGAGCAGAGCTAGAGATGTGTGTAGGATGGGGAGAGCAGAGCTAGAGATGTGTGTAGGATGGGGAGAGCAGAGCTAGAGATGTGTGTAGGGTGGGGAGAGCAGAGCTAGAGGTGTGTGTAGGATGGGGAGAGCAGAGCTAGAGATGTGTGTAGGATGGGGAGAGCAGAGCTAGAGATGTGTGTAGGGTGGGGAGAGCAGAGCTAGAGATGTGTGTAGGGTGGGGAGAGCAGAACTAGAGATGTGTGTAGGGTGGGGAGAGCAGAGCAGGAGATGTGTGTAGGGTGGGGAGAGCAGAGGTATAGATGTGTGTAGGGTGGGGTAGGGTGGGATGGGGATATGGGAGGGAGTAGGAAGAGCTAGATCCCCTGGTATCTGCCGTAAATGCTGATTTCCCCCTTTTCTATATGACTATTTTTTTTTCAAAACCATATACCGCACCCTCTGACACTTTGGCCCTCCCAATGAACATTTTTTTCTTGATCCGCAGATTTTCTAATATTTCATATTTTCATCCGGACGAAGACAAACAAACACGAAATATATACTCATATTTTTTAACCAATAAAAATACAAACACTCAAATACACACATTTTCGGCTCCTTAGCCTTTATCAAGTGTAAAAACGACGATAGAATTGTTATAGATCGTCGTTTTTTACACTTGATAAAGGCCAAGGGGCCGACAATTTGTGTATTTGAGTGTTTGTGTTTTTATTTGTTATCATCCCTTCCCTCTGGAAGAAATATTTCAATCTAAGGTATTTTTTAACTTTCATCTAAAAGCGTCTGAAATGCTCATAGTACGATTGAACATGTATAAACTCAAGTCATAATTCGCCTTTAGTTTCTTACCATTTTGTTCAGATGCTTTTGAAAATAAAGTACGTAGCATGACAGGGTGTCTCATCCCCCCCCCTCTCGCCCGATCCGTTTCCCCGTTGCTCATTTCGTTGAATTTGGCAAAATGCGTTTGTTCCTTCGAAAAATAACATAATCCGTAATAATATTCCAGAGGGAATGTAGTAAAAACTGTATCTATTCGCTTAATTCTCAACGTTTCGGCCACAGGCCTGTGGCCGAAACGTTGAGAATTGAGCGAATAAAAATTAATACAGAACAATATGTAAACATGTTTGAAAAAAAAAACCCATAAAACGATAACGATAAACAAAAAGTACAAATATGAAGTTTGTATGAAAAAAAAAAAATACCAAAAATAAATGAAAAGGAGTCCACAAGAAGCGCCCGTATGGACTAAGTGCATGCATTACAAGAAAATGTTTTCAGATAATGGAATTCAAAATTTCGAGAAAAAATGATTTATAACAATGACGATTATTCACTTACCACCGTAGCGCACTGTGATGTACATACTAATTCCTTTTTTACAATCTGATCTCTTACATTCCTTTGTTAAATTCCATAATCATTACGATTTTGACTGCATATCTGACTTCAGTGTATTTTTCTTATGGTTTATTAAAGCAAATGAAACCAAAGTTTAATAAGGAGTAATTTATAGATTTGCCGTCACGCATGATTGATTTGAGGATTATTGACCAGAATGTATCGATCCCAATTTTTGGATAAGTCCTATGGAGTAACGCAGGGGTCGATTCTTGATCCGTTTTTATTCTTATAAATGACTGCGTTCTTTCGGGGACATAAGCCGATTTGTCATACTTGCACAAATTCTGTTGATATTATCTTCTGGCAAGGATTACTTCTTGTTGTTTGAATCGATATTCAAAACACCTAACGATATGGTCAAAGTAAATATTTATTCCATTTTTGCCCTTTGGTGACTTAAACATCCGAACTTTAAAGATATGTTTACAAATGTTATTTTTCGTGATCTTATGTTCTTGACTCTATTCAAAATGTATTCAGGTATTGAAACTTGTGTTTGAACGTCAGAGCATATAAATAAAAAGTTCAAATGAATGTCAAGTCAAAGTTAGCTTCAATTTTAAAATTGTTTAATTATCCTCTTCTCTTAAAATTCAAATACCCATTGTTCAATATTTCTCCCCAATTCCGTGACTCTAAGTACATTTTGAAAGAAATGGGAATTTTAGGTATATCTGAACGGATATCATATGTCCTTGTCTATAAATTTTGTTTTTATATTTAAACCTCAAAGACATTGAACTCGGGGTGGTTTAACTCATTACATGTACTTGCTGAAATTGAACTCAAGCTAATTTTGAATGTTTGAGTGTCTAAAATTTCCTTTGTATTTATAGTTTCGAGTATTATTTATAGGTTTAGATAGAGGGGAAGAAACTTTTAAATCTTTGAGCGAAAAATATTTATGAAAAAGTGTACTTGAACTTGTCATTACTGCTAATTACTTTTAGGTTGTAAACATATGACTGGTTATGACATGAAGCAATGAATATAACTAATCATCGACAAATAAGATCAAGTATAACGCAACAAAAATGATGAAAAATAGAAATATAGCGTCTTCAAATCTGTATTTTAGGCTTCAAATATCATTTTGAATTTTATAAACTCGATCTGATTTTTCTTTGTTTTTTTTTTCTTGTTTTTCATTTATTTTGTTTGTTTGTTTCTGTGTTGTTTTTTTTTTTTCGAATGTGAAGTCGACGGCATTGTATGGACACTTTCGACTTTTGAAAATCAATATAAAATTAATATACCCGTAATTCTTTAATAAAATCGAGGTTCATATTAATTCGGCATGAAATTGAAGACAAAATCAGCTTATCACCGAGATGTACCATCGTTCACGGACATGCACATTTAACACCTTCAAATGAGATTACTGTCAATAAAAAATAGTTGTAAATTGTAAATCAAAAATATTTATTTTGAATTTTTTTAATTATCCAGAATATGCAAAGTTTAACACATTTTGAGCGGGCTTCGGTTCTAGGATCCTTTTAAAATGATTCCTTGGATTTTACAAATGTGAAGATCTTATAACATTCATCTTGAAGACTAAAACCCTAGTTTAACAAATATCTATCAAATACCACTGATGAGAAATAACTATCCGAAACACGTGCCTCTTGCATACAAATTTCTTCAAGGACAGTTTGGGGTGGGGAAGGTGGAGGGGAAGGGGGAGGGGGTTTGAGTCATGAAACTTTCATTAAATTATTCGTCACAGAAAGGTATCACAGGGGCTCGTTGCCAGGTTTTTTTTAATTTCCATGAAATCATACTGCAGCCACCCACCACCTTCCTCGTTCCATTAAATCAGTTATGACGATTCTATGTATATTGCAATCAAAATTCCAGCACCATCTCCCTTCCCATTGTGTAGTATATATAGAATCCACGGGAAATAGTTATCTGATTGAAAGGAACGAGGGGGAGAGAGTGATGGGAGGGGGGGGGGCTGGAATTTTGACTGAAGATTGATTTTATGAAAATGAAAAAAATAAACCCCTGGCAACGAACACCTGTGAGAGGTACTCCTCTTTATCCTTTATCCTTTTAATGGTGGAGTTAACCTTTATATTTTCTTGTTTTCCCTGTTGAGGTTGTACAGTACAAAGTATCGCAAGGTACCTTGTTGTAAGATAGTGTAACCTGTCACATTCATTAATCATATCTCGTATAAGCAAATTATTTACGTCGACCAAATATAAAAAGAAAAAACCGAATCATCAAAGCGCTCCAATTTCATCTGTGTTATGAAACAGATACATGTTATGACTGTGTATAGACGGACCTAGAAACTTTTTTTTTCTATGAAGGAGGGGGGGTGCAAAACAGTCGGGGTTGGTCCAGTATATTGTTTTGAAGCAACTTTTAACTATGTGTACAAACAGAGCACGTCTATATTTATTGCAATTTCAGGGGGGGGGGGAGTTTCTGATCTCCTAATTCCTTCACTAGATCCGCGCTTTACTGTTCTCGATTGTAACTTCTCTTTCGAAACGCTTCTCTCTTTTTAGATAGAAATGTATCATTTTGTTTCTTTATCATTGTTCATGCGGTTTTAGAAATTTTTTTGGTAGGCATTCCCACCAGACCTAGCAAGTTTCATCGATTAAAGACAGACACAGGACTAAAAAAAATGTTTAAATCTCTACACTGAAGAGCTCACTGGATGATCCTACCGAGTTTCCGTTTTGACATACAGAAAGCCATAGACATCGGAACCAACCTCCCCCCCCCCCCCTTCCCTCCTACACACAGCTTCCTTTCCTTTCCTTTTATTTTGAATGTAACATTTATCTCAAATTACCTGACTGATACATGTACTATTCATTCGCAAAAATGCATCATTGCAGAAAGAAAACAAGAATGCATCTAAACTCATGTACGGATGCATTTACAAAGTGAAAAAGAAAGATAACTCTTATTCATTGCTCTCCAGATATCGTCAAAACTTCAACAATCGAGTGCCATTTTCTTGAAATTTACTTGGGTAAGGTACAATGTTCTTTTTTCAGGTTCTAAGATAAAATTCTAAGGATGTTCTGTTTCAAATTTCAAATAAAAATATACTATGGAAAATGGATTTTGTTCCTTTTAAAAGTATAAGATAAGGGCAGAAACCACTGACTCCATAAAAGTATTAGAAGCACTATAAAAAATTTCTATGGAATCTCAATATTTTTATGATTTAAAATGCCACTCAAAATTTGAGAGAAAGACATACAAGAATCGGATTTGCAGGGTCTTACCTTAACTTGAGTTTAAAAGTCGCTCACCTTGAGTAAAATGTTTTCCCTTAAGTTCCCCAATGCTTTGTAGTAAACAATGATACGTACAAAATCATAAACAGGGAAAACATTTGACTTACATTGTAATTATATATATTATTAACTCATTATTTGTAATGTTTCTATTTCCTATGTAATAACATCAGTATCGGTCCCTAGTGTATATTTAGACGATAGTAATGTATAGAATTATTTTTGTCTGTATCAGTTGTATTAGTGTATTCCTGGTACTAATTTTTCATTATTTTCCTCCAGGTAAGAATAATTTTTTATTTGTATCAGACTGGTTACGATTTTTGTATGAATATAAATGAAGGTTAATTCACTGGCCTTGTTGGTTTATACATGTATTTGAATGTAGTGTTTTGCGTTAACATGCGCGCAGCCAGATTAGAAATGATTTGACTTCAAATCAGTCTAGGCAGGGGGTCTGGGGGCCGCCTTAAGGCCCCCAGTGGGTCCAGTGTGAAGCCCTGGTAGGGGTCAAGGGGGCGAAGCCTTCTGGAGCTCGTGAAACATGACAATTTGAAACACCCAGTTTCTACTTTGAAAAGGCTAATAAATATTCAACTTGAAGTATAAAGCAAATGTCGAAGTTCGATTCAATATTTATATATCTACATGTATTTGTACATCTTTAATGTTCATAACATGTTGACGTAGTTCTTCTATTTGCGTGTAACAACTCTTTTGTGTTTTGATTTCAACGTTGATGTTTACTAGTAGTGTTTTTAAACTAATACATGTAATAATCTTTTTATTCACTACGGGCATGATAAAAATGGAACTTTCAAGGTTCTAGCTCATATTTTTTCATTGATGACAGGCGCGAGAAAACCGACAACGTGGTCAAGGTTCGAACTCTTGACCTCCCATTTATTGACAATACGATCTGACCTATTGAGCCAACGCGGATAATACAAATCTTATAGAAGCGGCCTCTATTTAACAAGAGGCTCAAAGGCGCCACTTTGCTCATCCGAATTGCAGACAAGGCCAAAGGCTGAAAGTGGCCAAAATACTCCTACCGATCAGAGTCCTTGGCAGCCATATTTTGTACGTCTCGGCACAAAAACTTGGAAGTGGACCTTGGGTAAATGTACTTGCTTCCTGTAAGGTTTCGTGATGTCTATGAAGCGGCTGCAGAGGAGAAGTCGAAAATGTGTCAGCCAATCAGAGTCGTAGGCGGCCATATTTGCTGATTTATCGGTACGAAAAACACAAACTTGGTAGAGGACCTTGTGTACTTGCTTTCTGTAAGGTTTCACGAAATTCTGTTGCAGCTCTTACAGAGGAGAGGTCGAAAATGTGTCAGCAAATCAGAGCCTTCAGCAGCCATATTTTTTGACAGATCGGCACGAAAAACACAAACCTGGTACATGTAGCTTCGCTCAGGTGATCTAAAAACACTTCATCATGCAGTTCTATCTTTTATAGGATCATTGGAGTACTTCTTACCAAAGATATCCCCAATGCAATGGTTTCTTCCAAAGATTTATATAGTGACGCCAACGTATTGTCGAGCGTCACGCTATGCAGACATTATACGACTCTCACACACATTGATTCTAGTAAAGAATATACACTGGATTGTAATCGAAGATGGCCGACCAGATCCGAAAATGGCCGAGTTACTCGTTACTTCCGGTGTGCGCCATGTATATTTAGCTGCTTTGCGAAATCCATCAACAAATAAGACTTTAAAAGGATTGGATCAGAGAAATAAAGGCTTGGAGTGGATTCGTGTCAATCATCATCCACGTGACGGAGAGGGCGTTGTCTATTTTGCAGATGATGACAACACTTACAGCCTTGAACTTTTTGAAGAGGTAATTACAGTTTGATTTATGCAAATGAAAGGTCAAGATATTTTAATACTTTAAATTATGAAAAAAAAAATAAAAAATTAAGAGATAAGTATTACTATATCAGTCAGGGGCATCACTGATTTCAGTCCTCTTTGGAAATGACTGATTCTGATAATTTATTTTTCGATTTCCTTTGTAAGTAAACACGATCAAAGAAATTCATTTTGCAAAATGATAGAAATCAGTCACATAAAAATGATTGAATCCCGTCATATTATAAAGTTTGTTTGCAATTTAATTGCCTTTACTACACTATTTAGGGAAATCTTTTCCCTTTTACACAGCCAATTGTGCCTCTTATGAAATTCATATGAGTTTTACATAAAAATTCATGTCATGTTTATGTGAAACGAGCACGAACATGAAAATTTCGGTATTGCTTTTTCCGATAAAAAACAAAACAAAAACAAAAAGCAAAAATCAAACAACAAAACTAAATAACAAAACAAATTGACACTGATTTTAATGTAATACATGAATTTATACGTATAAGAGTTTAATATTTTCATACTCCTCTCGTGAAGTGTGTAATTCTTTTTAAAATAGCCTTTGTAAATATGTATTATTTAAAATGATAATTGTGTTATTTTAAGATGCGCTCTTTCATAATAATTGACACTGATTTTAATGTAAAGTGAAGTGTTTAATTTTCTTTAATAGCCTTTCTAAATATGTATTATTTAAAATGATAATTGTGTTCTTTTAGATGCGCTCTACAAAGAAAATTTCATGTTGGCCCGTAGGACTCAATGTCGAAAAGATCGAAGTCACAAATGGAACGGTAAGTAAGATACTTCCCTATGTAAAAAAAAAAATAAAAAACAAAAAGAAAACAAAACAAAAGATAAAGAAACTTTTAAGGCAATGACAAAAGCAAAGCATAAAAACAAAAACAATACAAAAACAAAATGAGAACAATTATATGTGTGTTATTTTATTTTCACATTTTCGCTACGAATGATAACTTCATATTATTTCTCCCAATTTTCAAACATTTGCGATACTTATTTTAATATTAATTAGTAATTATTTGGAATAATATAATTATACATCTGGTATCTGCATTTAAACATCGAAGGTCTCTGATACTTTATTAATTATTCAAAATTTGTTTTAGGTGATTGGTTTTTCGAATATCCAAAGCAAATACGACAGAACATTTCCTCTGGACATGGCCGGGTTCGCCTTCAATGTCAGAGTTTTGTTTGAACACCCAAACCTTAAATTTCACTCGAACGTGAGGAATGGCTATCAAGAAACAAAGTTTCTGGAGCAATTTTGCACCATAGGGGATTTGGAACCGAAAGCAGATAACTGTAAAAAGGTACGTAAGCGATAGACAGAACACTGTCAAAAGCATAGAGGGACTACATGTAACTGTAAATTACATGTAAATTACATGTTAATTACATGTAAATGTGAGCACGTAATCTGTAAATTACATGTAAAGGTAAGTACGTAATCTGTAAATTACATGTAAATGTGAGCACGTAATCTGTTAACTATGTAATGTTTTTTTTATCTTTAAATAGACGGGATCGGTGTATGTGCTTATGTGTATCCGTCCAGTATATAAGGAAGCGGCGTCCGTCGTGAAACACTCTTTGTCAAGCTACCAAGGTGTAAGGTTCTAAATATAGTAACGCTAAACATTACCTGCATAAGGTTGATAGCGATCGATAGGTAGCATTTGGTAATAAGGTATTGTGCCAGAGGCAAGGTGCGTGCCAGAGGCTATACAGTAACCTGTGGCTATTGTCAGAGGCGAGTGTCAGAGGTACTGTGTCAGAGGCTATACAGTAGTCAGAGGCAAGTAGCAGAGGCAATCGTCAGAGGCAAGAGCCAGGTGACAGAGTGTCGTCATTGTCGTGTAAATAATCTCCCCTCTGTAATTATACATTTGATTTGTTTCATGTACCAATCATTTGCTCAATCATTGGTCAATCATTTGTCGAATCGTCTAGTCAGTCAAGTAACTGAAGGAAAGTACTTTGATATTTGAATTTACATTGTTTTCCTACCGTAAATTTTATATATCAGTAGGTAACCCCTACCTCGGTCACGTTACATAAAATTGGTGGCAAGCGCTGGGCTGATTTTTGTTTTCATTTACGGTAGATTAGTTGTAGTATGTCTGCTGACGATTTACAACGTGAGGTGACATTGTTAGAGGCTGAGATTCAACTTATTGAACGTAGTATTCAGGAAAATAGTATGCGCCACTCGACTCCTAATACTCACTTACAAGGTAACGGGCCAGGTCATGTCTCATTAGACTCTGGTATTGTTACAATGCGCAAATCCTCTGTCCCAGATGCCCGTGGTACCAACAGTCAAAGTACCAGGCGCAGAGTTGGTTTTGCAATTTCTGATAATGTTAGTCAGTTATCTAGTGGTGTCACGTACAGGCGCAATACGAACAGACAACAAGGTAATGTAGGTAATAATACACCTGCTGGACAGGCAACAAGCAATGTACAGACACCTACTGTAACAAGCAATGTACAGACACCGAATACAGTAACGGCAACAAGCAATGTACCGACACCAGGTCAGGTAAATAGTCATGTACAATCTCCTGCCTTTGACAGAAGGAGAGAGGTAAAACCTGCCACTTACGATGGTAGTGGTAACTGGCTTGATTACAAATCACATTTCCAGTCGGTAAGTAAAATTAACAGGTGGACTGATGATGACAAGGGGCTTTACCTCGCAGCATCATTACGGGGTCATGCTCAAGCTGTACTTGGTGATCTCCCTGACTCCAAGAAGGATGACTACACGTCGTTGATCAAAGCTCTTGAAGATAGGTTCCTTCCACCTAATCAAACAGAATTATACAGAGTTCAACTGCGGGAAAGGCGTAAGCGTGCGACAGAGACCATCCCGGAACTTGGTCAAGCTATACGTAGACTTACAAATTTAGCTTACGCAAGTGCACCGTCAGAGGTAAGAGAAACCCTTGCTAGGGAACAGTTTCTTGATGCCTTACCAGACTCTGACATGCGAATTAGAATTAAACAGGCTCGTCCCAAGGACCTGAATGTTGCAATAAGGCATGCAGTAGAGCTAGAGGCTTTCCTTAGAGCAGAGGATAAAACTGGAAGTAAGGGCTATCAGCGTCAGGTTACAAGTGAAGCAAACGAGTCAGACGACATGAAACGTCTGATTGAGAAATTGCAAAGTTCTGTAGAAACTATGGGTAAGGAAATACAGCAGCTAAAGACTGCAACGTCCCAGGCAAAGGGTAATCAAGGTCAGAGACGCAGGAAGAAGCTAGATGACATAGAATGTTACAATTGTCACGAGAAAGGGCATGTGAAAAAGAAATGTCCTAAGGCTATCAAAGGCCCAAATGAACACAAGGACGAGTCCAAGGCTGCAACACCAGGAGTAGGTAGTAACAAGCACGCGTCTGCATCTCTAATTGTTCAGGTGGTGCTGGTAGATATGTAGAAGTCCTTATAAATGGGGTCCCTGGTAAGTTTCTAGTTGATTCAGGTTCAACTGTTACAAACAACTGAACCTGGTATTGCATGACACAGATATGAAGGTATTTACTGCAAACGAAAAAGAAATGCCGATAGATGGTTTCACAGAAGTTACCATAACACTTGGCCAGAAACAAGTAAAGATACAAGCAGTAGTATCTAGCATTCTAGCACAAGGTATATTAGGGTTAGATGTTCTTAAAGAGTGTGGCTATTTACTCGATATCAGTGATGCAAGATTCATTGCCAAAGACATGAGTCATGCATTACCTTTGACATTTGAAGGTAGGGTAGGTTGTTTCAGGATTACATCTTGTCAGACGGTAAGCATACCACCAAGGAGCGAGATGGTAATTCAAGGGAAAATTGACAAACAACCTAATGAGACATTGCCTTCAGTAGGTATTATCGAGTCGTATGTGAAGTCACTGACAAGTTCTAGACCACTAACTGCCAGATTACTAGTGGCAACGGATGATACGGGAATAATACCGGTGAGACTTCTCAATCTCGAAGATACATCTAAGGTAGTATACAAAGATACAGATATAGGGCAATTGGAAAGTGCTGAAGAAGTACAGGTGCCCCAATGCCAAGGTGAAATCTTAGATGAAGAGCTAGAGAAATTGGCAAGTGAGTCGTCTCGTAATCTGACACAGGACGAACAGTCACAAGTAAAAGATTTCCTTTACAAGCATCGTGCCATGTTTGCTAAAAGTAATAAAGAACTAGGTAAAGCGACACTGGTCAAACACAAGATTGACACCGGGACGTCTAGACCCATTAAGCAACCACTCCGTAGAGTACCCGTACATCTCACCAGTGAAATAGATAGGAATATTGACGAGATGCTTGAATACAATATTATAGAGCCATCGACTAGTCCCTGGGCATCAGCTGTTGTCCTGGCGAAAAAGAAAGACAACACGTTCAGGTTTTGTGTTGATTATAGGCGGCTGAATGCATGTACAGTGAAAGATGCCTATCCCCTCCCAAGAATTGACGAGGCTCTAGACCACATGAAAGGGTTCTCTTGGTTCTCCACTCTCGATCTCTTCTCAGGATATTGGCAGGTTGAGCTAGATCCAAAGGACAAAGAGAAAACTGCCTTTGTGACAAGAAGAGGGTTGTTCCACTTTAACAAAATGCCTTTCGGTTTGTGTTGCGCGCCTGCAACATTCGAGCGACTGATGGAAACGGTATTGGCTGGGTTGCAATGGGACATCTGTCTAGTTTACTTGGACGATATAATCATCATGGGGAAAACATTCGATGAAATGTTGCTTAATTTAGGTAAGGTGTTTGATAGACTTAGGGAAGCAGGGCTTAAACTCAAGGCAAAGAAATGTCATCTGTTCCAAAGATCTGTGGCATACCTCGGGCATATAGTGTCAGAGGAAGGTATCAGTACAGACCCTTCAAAAATTGAATGTGTTAAACAGTGGCCAACACCTTCCAACATTACTGAGGTAAGATCATTTCTTGGCTTGTGTAGCTATTACCGCAAGTTCATAAAGGACTTTGCCACCACAGCCAAGTGCTTACATCGTCTAACGGAGAAAGGACGCCCCTTTGTATGGAATCAAAAATGTCAAGATGCATTTGATTGCCTAAAAACAAAATTAACAGATGCTCCTGTCCTGATGCATCCCGATTTTTCAAGGGAATTCATTCTTGACACCGACGCTAGTCAAGAAGCTATAGGTGCCGTTCTTTCACAGAACATTGATGGAAAAGAACATGTGATAGCTTTCGCAAGTCGTGCTCTTTCCAAGAGTGAACGAAACTATTGTGTCACGAGAAAGGAGTTGCTTTCAGTAGTTTACTTCGTGAAAATGTTTAGGCACTATCTTGAAGGTAAGCAGTTCTTACTAAGAACAGACCATGGGTCACTACGCTGGCTTCTAAATTTCAAGAATCCTGAGGGCCAGTTAGCCAGATGGCTAGAGGTCTTGAGTACATATGATATGCGCATCGAGCACAGACCAGGGGCAAAACATCAAAATGCAGATGCCTTAAGTCGCATACCATGTAAACAGTGTGGTTACACAGAAAGTAATGTAGAGATAGAGACTCAAGCTGGCGTTGTTAGGAAAGCTGAAGGTAAGCCAGATGATACTGACTCTAGACTAAAAGACGTTCAGGAAAACGTACCAGAAATTGGTCAAGTTAAATCTTGGATAAAAGATGATAACGACCAGGTCACAAAGTAGTTGAGGGGCAAGGTAACTTTGTTAAAGCTCTTATAAGTCAATGGGACAACTTAGTTATTAAAGACAATGTCTTGTACAGGAAAGTATCAGAAGGTAAAGACAATGGGTACCTTCAAGCAGTCATGCCACTATCTGAAAGACGTAAGATACTGTACTATGGTCACGATCATGAAGGCTCAGGTCATTTAGGGTACAAGAAGACTTTGGAAAGAATAAGAAGAAAATATTACTGGCCTGGACTTAAGAAAGATGTACAAGCATATGTAAATGGCTGTCAGAAATGTTCTCGTAGAAAGGGACCAAATAGAAAGCAAAGAGCTCCCATGCAGCTAGTTACAAGTGGTATGCCTATGCAACGCATTGCCACTGACATACTAGGGGAATTACCGATGACTAAGAATGGGAATAAGTATATACTGGTGATATCAGACTATTTCACCAAATGGACCGAAAGTTTCCCAATGCCCAATATGGAAGCCCAGACAGTGGCTAGGATATTGGTAGAAGAAGTCGTTTGTAGATTCGGAGTCCCTGACATAATACACTCTGACCAGGGTAGGCAATACGAGAGAGTATTGTTTGAAGAGCTCTGTAGGCTATTGCATATATAGAAGACGAGAACTGCTCCATACAATCCCCAGAGCGATGGCATGGTTGAGCGCTTTAACAAAACGCTTGCTACAATGCTGAGTTCATATGTCAACGAGTATCACAATGATTGGGACCAGTACCTACCATTTGTTATGATGGCTTATCGGTCTTCGGTTCACGAAACTACGTCCTTAACCCCAAATGCCTTGATGTTAGGACGTGAAGTTTCAACACCTCTGGATATTATGTATGCTTGCCCAGATCAGTCAAAGCCTATCCCGAGAACACAATGGGTATGGGAACTTCAAGAACGGCTTGAAGTATTACATAGGTTAGTACGAGAGAATACGAAGCAGGCTATGAGAAGACAGAAAAAATACCATGACCGCAAGCTGAGTTTCGAAACATTTTCTGTTGGGGACAGTGTATATGTTTTCTTTCCAGTACGAAAAGTAGGTTGTTCCCCAAAGTTTACGTCTCATTGGCATGGACCATTCAAAATAGTCAGAAAATGTTCAGACGTACTATACGAAGTAAATTGCGGGTCTAGAGGTAAGAATCAGGTCATTCATGTAGACCGAATTAGACCATGCCGTATGCAGGTCCTACAAGGTGAGTTAGAGGACAAACAAAGCTCAGATGACACAGAGCAAGGTGACGATGTCGCAATACCGTCTTCTGACACCAGTAACAAGGAGCAAGAAGGCTCAGATCAAGAATCTGTTGTAGATTTTGTGCCAATAGACACTGGCAAACGCCATAAACGTCCTCCTGTCTGGATGACAGACTTTGTTACTACATAGAGTGGTAAGCAGTGTGTAAATATGTAAATACATTTGTCTTATTGTTAGTGTTCACTAGACCTTTTTGGTTAGTATTGTTGTTGTCTTCATTCGGGACGAATGAAGCTAAGAGGGGAGCAATGTAATGTTTTTTTATCTTTAAATAGACGGGATCGGTGTATGTGCTTATGTGTATCCGTCCAGTATATAAGGAAGCGGCGTCCGTCGTGAAACACTCTTTGTCAAGCTACCAAGGTGTAAGGTTCTAAATATAGTAACGCTAAACATTACCTGCATAAGGTTGATAGCGATCGATAGGTAGCATTTGGTAATAAGGTATTGTGCCAGAGGCAAGGTGCGTGCCAGAGGCTATACAGTAACCTGTGGCTATTGTCAGAGGCGAGTGTCAGAGGTACTGTGTCAGAGGCTATACAGTAGTCAGAGGCAAGTACCAGAGGCAATCGTCAGAGGCAAGAGCCAGGTGACAGAGTGTCGTCATTGTCGTGTAAATAATCTCCCCTCTGTAATTATACATTTGATTTGTTTCATGTACCAATCATTTGCTCAATCATTGGTCAATCATTTGTCGAATCGTCTAGTCAGTCAAGTAACTGAAGGAAAGTACTTTGATATTTGAATTTACATTGTTTTCCTACCGTAAATTTTATATATCATTAGGTAACCCCTACCTCGGTCACGTTACAACTACATGTAAATGTGAGCACGTAATCTGTTAATTACATGTAAATGGGATCACGTAATCTGTTAATTACATGTAAATGTGAGCACGTAAACCAGATAACCACACCATTTCCTATTGGCTTGGCACAAGGCCGTCCTGTGCTTTATGTTTCTACATGGGTACATGCATTCTCTAAGGTTCCAGATTCGGCGAAAGGTCTTATGTGAAGGGTCTATAGGTGGTCCCCCACCCAGGCCTCTGCAGGAGTTTTTTCTCCGGGTACTCCGGTTTCCTCCTGCTCCTTGGACCCCATCATGCCTACATCTGAGCCAACGTGAGACGTTGTAAAATAAACAAAGTTAAAAGAAATAGTGGCAAATTATGTTGTTATCCGGATTACGTGCGCACAACCCTCCCGCTTGAAAGTGAAGAAATCAGAATAAAAAATCAAATATGATTATTTCATTGATCGGAGGTATAACTGAAAATAAACATTTGTCGGAAAAGGTGGTATATGACGCCCTTTGTACATATATAGGATGATTTCCATACATTTGGTCTGATAACTAATAATTGCCCCCCCCCCCAAAAAAAAAACAAGAA
Source organism: Pinctada fucata (assembly GCA_028142955.1). Taxonomy (NCBI): domain Eukaryota; kingdom Metazoa; phylum Mollusca; class Bivalvia; order Pterioida; family Pteriidae; genus Pinctada; species Pinctada fucata. The sequence goes on from AP027115.1 coordinate 34,049,422, forward strand.
AAAAAAACAACAACAACAGAAACAAAAACAAACAAACAAAACAAAACAAAGCAAAAAGAACAAAGAACAAAAGGCTTAGATGCTAGCTGGGATAGGTTAAATCTGTGCTTTGCGACATGATTATGTATAACTTTAACCATTTTCAACTTTAACCATTTATCCAAAAAGTAATTAAGAATTTAAACTTCATTTAAAAAAAATAGCGAAATGCGATTTGATATAATCGTTTTTATAATGTTGCTGTATCTAAATATGTAGTAAGACTGATTGAATTCACTTGGAATTTAACAGAATAAGTAACGTATTGATATTTGATTTATAATTTAAAAATGCTATGCATTTAATACAACCTATTTATTATGAACGAGGATTAAGTCGCGCCTTTTTTTTTTTTTTTTTTTTTTTGGTCAGGTATAGCAGTGGATTTGATCAGTTAGACTCAAACAAAAAGTTCAAAGGGGAGGCGTTTTAATCTACGGAAGCATAAAGGAAACTTGGCGAGAAAAAAAATTATCTCGTGTGCATGACTAAGTACGTCGTGTGCACAACTTAGTAGATCGTACGCACGACATACTAACTCGTGCGCACGACTTGCTAACTCGTGCAAACGACTAACTAACTCGTATGCACGAATGACTAATTCGTGCACACGACTCACTAACTCTTGCGCACGAATGACTAACTCCTACGCAAGACACGTGTGCACTAGTTAGTAATTCGTGTGCACGATTTAGTAATTCGTGTGCACGAGTTAGTAAGTCGTGTGCACGAGTTAGTAAGTTGTGTGCACGAGTTAGTAACTCGTGGGCACGACTTACTAACTCATGCACACGACTTACTAACTCGTGGGCACGACTTACTAACTCGTGCACACGACTTACTAACTCGTGCACACAACTTACTAACTCGTGCACACGACTTACTAACTCGTGCACACAACTTACTAACTGGTGCACACGACTTACTAACTGGTGCACACGAATTACTAAATCGTGCACACGAATTACTAACTAGTGCACACGACTTACAAACTCGTGCGCACTACTTACTAACTCGTGCACACGACTTACTTACTGGTGCACACGAATTACTAACTAGTGCACACAACTTACTAACTGGTGCACACGACTTACTAACTGGTGCACACGAATTACTAAATCGTGCACACGAATTACTAACTAGTGCACACGACTTACAAACTCGTGCGCACTACTTACTAACTCGTGCACACGACTTACTTACTGGTGCACACGAATTACTAACTAGTGCACACAAATTACTAACAAGTGCACACGACTAACTAACTCGTGCGCACTACTTACTTACTCGTGCACACGACTTATTAACTCATGTACACGACTTACTAACTCGTGCATAGGAATTACTAAGTCGTGCGCACGACTAACTAACTGGTGCACACGACTTAATTACTCGTGCACACGACTTACTAACTCGTGCATACTATATTTTTTTTCTCACCATGTCTCTTCAGTGCTTACGTAAAGATCATACGCGAGTACCCCCTGTACCTTGCTAATAATGTTTTCACAATATTTACTTTAATCTACGACGTTAATATAGCGTTAAAGATGCAATTATACACAATAAAAGGATATCAAGCGTTACTTTAAAACTCAACAAATGTATAAATAAATGTAAAAAGTTGAAAATGTCACCGCAACCTTCTTGCACTTGATAAATATTTCGAATGAATAAATTCTTTAAAGGTATTCTATCGGTAATGAAGGAAATGATAACAAAAACATTAAAATGAAGTTTATTCATCATTGAATATATCTCTGTGTCATATGATATTTTAACAATTTTTGTGCCAGCCTAGTAGATATCGAAATAGGAAATATTTAGAAAACGGTCATTTTTGGAGTTATCTTCCCTTGTTGAAAAATAAAGAAATAAAAATAATTGCAGAAAAACTAATTGGTGCACTTTTGATTTTCAGCTATATGATGAAATATATTTTTTTGGAAATTTTTTACCTATGGATATGAAATTTTCATGCCCTATCGTTCTGTTGAAAATTTTAAGAAAAACTAACTTTTTCCCATATTGTTCAATGTAAACTGTAAGGGCCCGTAACTCTTAAAGTACCCGATTTTTTCAATATCTTAATTGGTAAAAAAAAATTTCAATTAATTTTTTATATCATAATTATGCTGTGATTTTAGGTCTCAAGATTCTATAATTGTGTGCCCCAATTACCTCTTATTACCCATTGAATACCTTAAGTGAAACTTTCATGCGACAAACAGATTGTTTTAAACATTTTTTTAAGAAGGTGAAATTCGAGCAACAATGATTATCCGTTCCTTTCGATTTTGAAACCGGCAAAGCTTACTCATAGACTTTTCTGTAATTTAATGGCAAATGCATTTTCTCTGAAACTTGACAACTTATATGATTAAAAGACAAACGCGGAGCTAGAGGGGAAGGGGGAGTAAGGGTGATCATGAACCCCACCTTTATACAGTTTTCAAAATAGTGTCTGTTTTTCCCGTTTTGAACATATAATTTTATTTTATTTACTAAATCAAAATTAATGCTCATACCAAAGATAGGAGGGGATCTCCAACCAGACTCGATTGTACACGTGGCACTCACAGCAAAGCACCAAAACACATGATGTCGAAACATAGAGTAGACAAACACAGCATGAGACGTAAAAGAAATACACTATATATATAACTAAACACAACAAAAACTACGGGTCCCTGTAAAGTGCGAAACGAAGCAAAAACGAAACGAAACGAAACAAATCGAAACGAAACGAAACAAATCGAAACGAAACGAAACAGACCGTTTCGTTTCGTTTCGATCTGTTTCGTTTCGGTTTGTTTCGATCTGTTTCGTTTCGATTCGATTTGTTTCGTTTCGTTTCGATTTGTTTCGTTTCGTTTTTGTTTCGTTTCGCACTTTACAGGGACCCAAAAACTACACATGAACTAACGAGGCCCAGTGATGGACTTGCTCCCTGGGAAATTTCTGTGGGCGCCTATTGCTGAAAACACGCGATGATAGCTCATTCATATTCAGGGATTTATCCCACAGTTCGACATTTAATTCATGAGTTTGCATCTGATAATAACGATTTATATTATAAGTGACCTTATTTGTAGAACTAATATATACATGCATTTGATATCAGTAATGGTTACGAAATCAGTGAATGATAGACAAACGTACACTAAGCCTGACAACTGATTCTAAAACAACAATTAATCAAAAGGCATAGAAATCTTAGAAATATAACACGGACCTTTCACTAGGAAAGAAAACAACGGACGAACAGACGGAGACAATAACACAACACAAAATAGACACCGAGAACCACTGTTACACTATCTACTCTTGTCTCACTGCAAATAAATTTCTAGGAATCTCATTGGTCGTTTAGCCGTAATACACAAGATCGCAAATGCAGCGCGTGCAGCGTGTCCGCTCTGATTTTTCATTTAGTCACCTACCTAAACCATTGTTCAAAACTTGGGCACTTTTTCTGCCCAAGTAAATTGATGACGTCATAACAATGGAGAACAATCGAACAGTGCGCGAGAACATTCGTATAGTCTTGGTAATTGCGATCTTACGTATTATGAGACTTTGTTACCCGTCTGCAGCCGTAAATATGGAACTTTGTGACGTCATGGATACCTTATTGTTTTTCTTGACGTCATAGCGAGATTTTCCAGTAAAAACGCTCACACGTTTTGAATTTAGATTTTACCTCGCTTCAGATCTTTTATTTTTAATTTTCGGTTAATAAACATGAATTTCATTCGTTGTTTATTCATTTTGAATAAACCTTTTAGGGGTACGATCTTTCTTATTGTGAAGAAAATTTTACAATTCATCAACAAATAAAAAAGTTAGACATTTTACTGTCGATGCCATTTTCAAATGACAATTTATAAGCGATTTGCAGTATAACAAAAATGTTACTACTTTCGGCTCGGGAAATATAAATACCACACAAGGTATATAAAACCTTATTACCTTTCTTGAACCATAAGAACGTATAGTGTTATACATATTTTTTTAATGTAATATTCATGTAATACACATGTTATATACATGTTATACACAAGTAATTCACATGTAATACACATGTAACACACATGCAATACACATGTAATACTGATGTAATACTCATGTAATAAATGTGTTAAACACACGTAATACATATGTTATACACATGTTTCACATATGTAATATACATGTTTTACAGATGTTATACATATGTTATACACATATAATACTGATGTAATACACATGTCATACACATGTAACGCTCATATAATACACATGTTAAACACATGTAATACACATGTAATTTACATGTAATACACATGTTATATACATGATACTAGTATACACATGTAAATCACATGTAATGAACATGTAATGAACTTGTAATACTCATGTAATACACATGGTATACTCATGTACTCATGTAATACACATGTTTTGCACATACATGTTATACACATTTTATACACATTCTATACACATGTAATACTCATGTAATACACATGATAAACACATGTTACATACATGTAATACACATAAAATACACATCTTATACACATGTAATACACGTGCTATACACGTTTTATACACATGTTGAACTCATTTAATAGTCATGTAATTCACATGTTTTGCTCATGTTGAACTAAACATGTTATACTCATGTAATACTCATGCAATACACATGTTAAACACATGTTATACACATGTAATACACATGTTAGACACATGTTAGATACATGAATTACTTGTGTAATACGCATGTTATACTCATGTAATAAACATGTTATAATCATGTAATACTCATGTAATACACATGTTAAACACATGTTATACACATGTAATACACATGTTAGACACATGTTAGATACATGAATTACTTGTGTAATACACATGTTATACTCATGTAATACACATGTTATACTCATGAAATACTCATGAAACACATACGTAATACTCATGTAATACACATGTAAACCACATGCAATACACATGTTGGACACATGTAATTTATATGTAATACTGATATGATACACACGTAATATTATGTAATACTGTTGTTATACACATGTTTTGCATATGTAACACTCATGTAATACACATGGTATACTCATGTACTCATGTAATACACATGTAAAACACATGTTTTGCACATGTTATACACATTTTATACACATTCTATACACATTCTATACACATGTAATACTCATGTAATAAACATGTTAAAAACATGTTACATACATGTAATACACATATAATACACATCTTTAACACATGTAATACACGTGCTATACACGTTTTATACACATGTTGAACTCATGTAATACACATGTAATACTTATGTAATAATCATGTAATACACATGTAATACTCATTTAATACTCATGTAATACACATGTTTTGCTCATGTTTAGCTCATGTAATACACATGTAATATTTATGTAATAATCATGTAATACACATGTAATACTCATTTAATACTCATGTAATACACATGTTTTGCTCATGTTTAACTCATGTAATACACATGCTATACTCATGTAATACTCATGAAATACACATGTTAAACACATGTTATACACATGTTATACACATGTAATACACATGTTGGACACATGTAATTAAAATTAATTACTTATGTAATACACATGATATACTCATGTAATACACATTTTATACTCATGTAATACACATGTTAAACGCATGTGTTACACATGTAATACACATGTTAGACACATGTAATTTAAATGAGTTACTTGTGTAATACACATGTTATACTCATGTAATACACATGTTATACTCATGAAATACTCATGTAACACACACGTAATACTTATGTAATACACATGTAAACCACATGCAATACACATGTTGGACACATGTAGTTTATATGTAATACTGATATGATACACACGTAATACTTATGTAATACTGATGTTATACACATGTTATGCATATGTAACACTAATGTAATATAACTCATGTAATACTCATGTTAAAACATGTCATACACAAATAATACACATGTAATACACATGTAATATACACATGTTATACACATGTAATACACATGCAATACACATAATACGCATGTAATACATGTGTTACACACATTTTATACATATGTTATACACATGTAATACACATGTAATGCATGTTTTAAACAATATTCAGTGCCCAGAACCAGAGCGAATTTTAGTTTATGTGGAGCTGTTAAATTCAAGCGTTGAATATCAATTACTTAAGTTTAAACATTCATTCGAATATCACAGAAATCATATCACTATGGTTTGTAAAACTTGTTCAAATCATATTACCATATGATGCACTCAGGGTACAAACTTTTTTTTCAGATCCTCGTATGGCACACACGGACTTCACAAGAACCTATATTACTGAATGGACTACTCCGCCAAGGAATAAATGCCAAGAGGCCATGTCATTATACAATACAAAATGATGACTCTTTCTGAGAACACCAAAAAATGTATACGTACGATGCCTTTCTTATCTGACACTTTATTATTACTTGAATATGATTTATTAAAATCATACATGTATGTCCTTTTCAATGTTCTTACATATCAAAAGAGAGGCCCAAGAGGGTCACGATCGCTCAAATGAAAACTACGTTAACTAAACATATTAAATAAGAAAAAGTTTGTCAAAGGAAAAAAAATTAAGTTTCGGAATTCGGAGTGGAACCAAATGTAATAAAACTTCTTCAGACATTTCTTGAAACATCTCTCTAGATCATCCTATTGCTTTCTACTCGTCGATACGTGCTTTTGTTCTGAAGAAGAAGTTTGTCAAGAGATGTTAACCCCGTTACCTACTTTTGCCTGTGGTGTCGGCACACATTGAAGGCTCCGAATGAAAAACAACAACACTTCTAGGGGAACATGAGTGTCTCATACCTATAAAGTTTCATACAAATCTGAAAAGAGGTTATAAAAAGACGATAAGACGTTAAAAATGCGTCAAAAATTTGTCTTTGGAGTGGAAACAAAAATAACAAAAAATAAGACATATCTCTATATCATCCTGTTGTTTTCGTTTTGTAGAGAAGTGCCTCGGTTCTGAAGAAGTTTGTATGGTGATATGATAAACAAAATTAGAAGGATCAAAGGTAGGCAGCATAACCATCGAAAATGCGTCAGAATCATAAAACGCCTTTTATACCGTGGATATGATCCTAATGTCACCAGACGGACACTAGGCTTGGTACTTGACCAATCTAAAGTCTTGTACCAGCGCTTCCTTGAGACTTGCACTCTGACTGACTGTGACGACGGGATTCCATGACGGGCCCTGTCCAAACCTCTTTAGAGAGGACAGGGCCCAGACCACCTGTCCTCTCTGAATGTCATTCGGACTCCTCGGGTGATTACATACATGAGTTCGCTACAGCCGGCAGAGCACGGACTGTATTACGCACGCCCTCTTTTTATATTCATTTACATATCCATCTGTGTTGCTGGGGCCTCTACGTTTTGCGGTCTTGTTTGTGTGAAGTCATCTTACAGTGAGGAGGTTGTTTTCCAACACAATTGTACGTTCTTCGAGACCTTTGAGTAATTGGAGAAGTTGTGCGCACGTAATCCAGGATAACCACACCACTTGCCACCCGCGTGGCAGATGGCCGTCCAAAGTCGGCACCGGTTGCCCATTGCTTTCGTCGGTATATGTGTAGTCTTTTGTGTTTGATGTTTACATGTCGTATGTCTCTTTTTCGTCTCATACTATGCTCGTCTCTTGTGTTTTTGCATCGGGTGTATTGATCTTTTGCTGTTGATGCTGCAACGGTGTCTTGTTGGAGATCCCCTCCCCTCTTTTTCAGAGGAGGATACCACCGTGACCTACTTTTGGCTGTGGTGGGACCACCTGTTGAAGGATCCGGACGAAAAATAACAACACTTATAGAGGACCATTAGTACTCCATACCTAGTTTCATCGAAATCCCTTCAGCCATTCTTGAGAAGAAGTCGAAAGTGTGAAAAGTTTACGACGGACACAGGACGGCACGATATGACAATAGCTTACTTGAGCTTCGCTCGGGTGAGCTAAACAGGGGGATTTCCCTTTATACTCGCCTTTTTTATTTATTCAATTGAAAAATACTTTCCATTTCCATTTAATATTTTTCATTCTCGCACACTGCCTTTTTGATATTCATGGAAGAACAGGGACGAAGAAGGTATTTCCCACTGACACAATGTACGTTGTATACAGTTCATCAAGTCGAAATCTAATGAAGCTCAGTTCAATATTTCTTTGCATGGTTCTCGTCTGTAAATTTCCTAAAGCTTTAGGGGAGCAGAGTTTGGAGGTTGGCTGAGATATCGTTCATCAAGGTGAATCTGATCCATCTCAATTTAAGCCCACTTTGCATGATTCTCGACATTAAATTTCTAAAAGTGAAAGGGGAATAAGTGTGGGCTCAGGGAAGGTGCGCTATGGTTCACCATGTTTTAATGAATTACAGGCCTTGCATGTTCTAGTGTGCCATGCCATCATCTGTAAGAAAAAAGGAAAGCTATTATACATATGAATTCAAGGTATATTATTACTTCAGTATTTGTTAGATGCAAAATTGCTCGTTACTTGAATCTATCTCTAAACATTTTACGTCTGATTCATCAAATTAAAAAAAAAAACAATACAAAACAAGCGCTATATTTTTGAAAGCATACTGTGATTACATGTACGACTTTTATTTGGGAATTCCATTCGGTCATGATGAAGTGATGTCAGATACCATCCTAAACTTGAAATGACAATTTATATCAAAATCATGAAAAATAAAATCACAATCCTAAAAACTGAAACAAGTCCAATCAGCTTCGGTCGATGTTTTCTTCAAACGCATTCGAAACAAATTCTCGAAATATCTGAAAAGTGGGTCCTGTAGCGTCATATCCCACCCATCCTGCTACGTCTTCCGGTACATTTTTGGACATAACTTTTATAGTCTTTGGCCATATCTCATTTTTAAGATCATTGAAAATCACTGACGAGGGTAAAGTACCCGAAATGTACATGTCTGGTCCATGCGGAAAAAATTATCTGTTCTTAAATTATGCTATGAATTTAAAGACGTGTAGTTGAACAGGAAAGGATGGTATCTCAAACAACACTGGGTTGCAGCACCCACATTAAAGCACCCCATTCAAAGACACAGAGCAGACATACACAGCAAGAGACACGAAAGGGACAAAAACACCAAAAACACAATGCTGAACACAAAATATTACACATAGAACAACGAAACTAATGGACAATCGGTATCGTCATAGGTCAGCCATCTGCCACGCCAGTAGCAAATAGTGTTGTTGTCCGGGCATTACGGGATTTTAGGTCTATCATATGACCATCGTTATCAATTATATGATGGTAATTTATTCTGGTCAAGAATAGACGTATATTCAGAGAGCACTTACATGTATACTGAAAATTGTGTATCCGTCCTTGCACCATATCATAACATGTGGAGAGTGTTTCTGCTGAAGTGTTGCAAGAATATAACTCTATTCTTGACTAGAATAGAATATCATCATATAAATGATAATGATGGTCATGTGATAGGCTTAAAATTACCTTGTTTAATCAAAGGGGTTCTACAAGGAACATATCATTTGTGTATCACGCGAAATGCGATCGTCTTCTGGCAAATGGCTCAGTGATATGGATAGTTTGCTCAGTATATACCCTGAATTACATGTATAATGAAGCAAGTTTCGTCGTTACTTTTATCCTTTCTTTTGTTTTGTATTAACAAACGTGACCAAATGCTAGTCGATTTGGGATAGCCTTCGTGCACATAAGTATCAAATGGTGTGGTTATTGGGATTGCGTGCACAACTCAGAGACTCCCGTTGTCTCTTTGTAATCCTTTTCCCCTCCCTTTTGCTGTCTTCTTTGTGCGGTCATCTAACTTTTACACTACAATTGTGCATTCTTTGAGACACTTTAGGTAACCGGAAAAGTGGGAGGGCTGTGCGCATGTAATCTTGATAACTACACCATTTGCTACTTCCGTTGCATATGACCGTCCTACGTCAGCACCGATTACCCATTCGTCTCGTTGGTTAATGTGTAGTCTTTTGTGTTGCTTGTCTACCCTGTGTTTTGCATCAAGTGTTTCGGTGATTTCCTGTTGGTGCTGCGATAGAGTCTCATTAAAGACCCCCTCCTATCAAAGATGTGTGTGTGTGTTCAGCTGTGAGCACTTCATCGTCTTGCTTTTAGAGATATCATTTTTTTTATTATGGAAAAGACAAGAAAACGTATGTTTTTTCTAAATTCTTTTCACCTTTGTGCAATTATCTGCCAGCGGTTCGAGTTCTGATAAAGCTGTGAACTGCTCCAAAAACTTGGTTTCCAGGTATCCGTTCGAATAATTTGATGCAAATTGAAGTTTTGGGTTCTTGAAAAGGACATCTACGTTGATAGCAAAGGACGCCATGTCCACGGCAAATTTACGTTGATACTTTTTCTTTTGTTTACCAAATCCAACAACCTGTAAAATGAATTAAAAATGAACATTTTTCAACTTAACGTACTTCGGACTTCGCACTAGGGACTTCGCACTTTACGGGTCATGTACAATGTAAAAGAAATCAGGCGCGATTAGAAACGTTATATCTGAACACAAATGGACGAATGACAACAGACAACTTTCAATAAGTATTTATACAAAATTTAATGGGAACAAATAAATTCTTCACGCAGAGTAACCTAAGTACGTTGGAATAGATTTTATATTTTGCGTTTGTAACTAAGTCCCTTCGAAATGTCCGAAGTCCGCGGGCATGAAAAATGTCCAATGAGAACACTTCTAAGGATCATAAGAATACAGGTGAATAACATATCACGGGAATGTTCAACCTCTATACCCTCTTGAAGAAAAACCAATTTTTAAGCACCAGAAACGTGTTTCTGATATAGTGATGCTTCCTGCCAAAGCGATTCTTATACGCCGCCAAAATTCATCTCAGTAGCGCCATCTGGTATTTTTCTAAATTCAAATTTATTAAAATCAAACATAAAATCCAGTTTCAGAATTCAAAATCGATTGGTAAACAAACTAAAAAAAAGTTGCCAGAGTCACCTCATGCTCGAATGCATAGCATAATGGCTTCAGTGACAGCCAATTTATTATGCTAACTTTTTTCTCCAATTTATATAATTATTCACAATTACATACGCATGTAACATCCATCTTGAAAGTTTAGAACATGTAGCATTTATAGTTAGGTAAATATTGTCATTCAAGCAGAAAAAGTAGGTCAATGTCATTTCATGAAAGTTCGATCAAATTTACATCCACCATGTAAGTTTGGAATATGTAGCACTTACACTTTGCTTAATATTGGCCATAAAAGGCAATATTGCCAACTTAACATTTACCTTGTCATCTTAACAATTGCCTTATCATTTGAAATGATTTTAAAAATCCCAACTCCAGGGGCTACATCCCCATCTGGTTTTATTAAACAAAGTATAATTAAACATTAACAACAAAAAGAACCAACAGAATATGAATACAGGGAAGGAAATTGTGTGATCTTAACATTTACCTAATATATAGTTCGGACGACGCCGACGCCGACGCCGGGGGTATTGCAATAGCTCTTTTGCACTAAAGTGCAGTCGAGCTTAAAAGTAAAAAAATCACAACGAAATCAGCTAAAAAATTCTAAAAGAGAAAAAAGGTACTGTAATAATTTTTCTGTCTATCGATGTATAGACAAAAACCGATGCACGAACAAAATATAATCGGATTCCGTTTCGCGGATTGTATAGTTTGTGCAGCGGTTTTTGTCTATACATCGATAGACAGAAAAAATATCATAGTCATTTCTTAAATGGAAAATTGAAAGGCCTTAGAACATACGAAAAAAAAAAAAATGAAATGGAAACGTAAAAGGAAAAACCAACAAATCTAAGGTATAGGAAAAACAGCCAGTATGTGCTATGCCGGCTGCAGTAAGCTCATGCATTTAATTACCCGAGGGTTCCGAAGAAGGTGATCATGTAATGACAAATATGGATAATGACCATATCCCTGTATACAGCACAAAATCGATAATTCAGAAAATCAGAAACCGAAGGCATACAAATTCAGGACAAAACAGGAACCAAAGCAAACAAACAAAAACCTCCACCACATGAAAAGAAGCGAACTCCCGATATGGGAGTGAGACCAGGTGCCCAGGAAGAGTAAGCATCTCTTGCTTGCATGCAACACCCGCATGTTATCCATAGAAGGTTTTGATATGTTCCGTTATGGAGACACGTCTTCACCGTCTGGTATAGTGCAATTTTTAGCATGCGCTCAAACAAGGTATGAGGTGGATATCATACACAACAATTCGAGAACTCTAGGTTATCGAGCTTGTGTGAGAGTTGTGTCCATGCAATCCATATATATACACCTTTTGCTACTAATGTAGAAGATTGCCATAGTACGTAGTCACTGATTGCCCCTATGTCTTGTTGTCGGATCCTTTTTTTTATCGCATTTTGTGATAACTGTTTTAATGTAAAATTTGATGTCCCATGTCTGTTTACGTTTATTTCAATGCTTATCTACTCTTGTGTTTAATAGAGGGGTGTTGTTATATTTTGCTGTCTGTACCACATTATGTTGAAGATTCCCATCGTTTGTTGTATGAACATGTACCCGCAACTGTGGTAAATGATGGATTTGAAAAAAATGAAAACAATACATACGAATTGATAAGGGAAACTTTGGGCAAAAATATGAAAAATATCACAACGATGGATGAACGACGAAAATTCTGACAAAGGACAAAATTCTTTGACAAAAACTATCTATAACTTAGCTCATATGAGCTAAAATGACAACGTAAAAAATGTAAATTACATTTGGATTATTTTACAAATGTCGCAAGGTAAGCTTTAGTCACTCTTCTATTTCTCCTTTTTTCTGATACAATTTGTTTAGATTTTTTAGTTATCTCTCTTCATGTACTGTACAATAACAATGTTGTTGGAAATCTCTTATTTACGGAGATAAGAATATCATGCGACCCGTCAGTGACCTTAAGAAATTTTTACATACCTTTCCATCTCGGACTATAATATCATCGTTCAATAAACCCACTGGAAATATTGATATTTTCTGCGTGAAACGTATCTAAAATGAAAGAAATTAAAGGAAACATATAGCCTTATTTATGATTTACTTTTTGCATTCCTATATATTATTTAGTGGAAAACAAAATGACGTTTATCGTTTATGGTTATTCTGACTTATTCTCACCGGACTGAATATCAAATGATCAGATTCACTACAGGAATCAATCATATGTTACACCCAGAAATAATTACTGATTATCTTTAATGCCTATAGTGTGCAAATCTATGTCCCCATGATGAAATAAAATGTAATCATACACTTAAACATGCACTGTATGAATACTTTTGCCTCATTTAAGAAGATAAACATTTTACACAAATTTATTTGTCTTATGAATAATATTCGGTAATTTCGAGGACCAGAGTTACTTCCCTTTTGGGACGTTAAATGTTAAACGTCTTTAAATTCAATAGCATAATTTAAAACCTCATAAATTTACTGCATAGACCAGACATGCACGTTTCGGGTACTAATGGCGTAGATAATTATGACGTCATCAAATTCCAAACCATGTTCATGACGTCATGATGGTTTTACATCAGTTGCCGTCTCAAATGGGAAATAACTCTGTATTTCGCAAAGACTCCATGTTTATAATAACAAAAGCTAATTCTTACCTCATCAAAAAGTTCTAGAGAATATGCGTTGTCATCGTCAGCAAAATATAATACAGCACTTTCATCATAGTTATGATTAAATCTGATCCAGCTTAGCGCTGCATTCCTCTGATCAACTCCCTTAATTTTTTTGCGCTTTTTGGGATCTACATTATTCTTTTGGGCAAAATATGTATAACGAATATCGTAGGCGGATAAAAGTTTCTCTAGAACTGGATCCGTTGTTTTACCATCTTCTATTATCAACCAATGTATATTTTCCAAATGAAGGACAGTGTGTAAAAGTCGAAGGAAATCCGGGTAGCGAGTTGGACGTTTATAGGTTGGAGTGATGATATAGATCAATGGAACCTGCTTTCCTAAAGATTCCAGGTCAGGTGTAAGTTGCGCTTTATCTGTGAAGGGAAGCAAGAAATATATACTAACAAATTGCTTATCTGACATTTAATGCGAAAGGTAATATACTTATTCTGCGTTTGGTACCTAAATTGTTGTTTTAGCTACAGTATGAGTATGTGTTAATTGGTACATTGAGTTTGAGACTGAGAGGCAATGATATTGTCGTTCTTAGTTCACCTGAGCGAAACGTTCGGTCCAACGTCCGTGCATCCGTCGTCCGTTGTAAATTCGTCACATTTTTTTTTACAGATGTAGCATGTATTTTACAACCGTTTCTACGGAAATTCTAATGATCTGCCTTGCCTTCTCGACTTTGAGACTTAGTGTTTAATGTCTTCAGATTCAATAGCATCATTTAAGACCAGATAAATTTCCAGCATGGACAAGACATGCACGTTTCGGGTACTTAACCCTCGTCAGTAATCCTCAGTCTAAAAAATGTAATATGGCAAAAAAAGTGTGAAAATTATTATGTCCAAAAATGTAGCGAAAGACGTAGCAGAGTTGGTGGGATATGATGCTACAGGACCCACGTTTAGAAATTTCAAGAAATTTTGTAACAGAAAAATTTCAAATGTGCTGAAGAGACAAACGATCAAACGAAGTTGATCGAACTTGGCTACTTGTGCCCTCGGGGACTCCTGGTCCACCAGCAGTGACACTCACCAAGTAGTTCAAATGTTAAACGTCTTCAGATTTAATGGCATCATTTAAAACCAGATAAATTTCCAGCATGGACCAGACATGCACGTTTCGGGTACTTAACCCTCGTCAGCGATCCTCAGTCTAAAAATGTAATATGGCCAAAAAAGTATGAATATTATTATGTCTAAAAATGTAGCGAAAGACGCAGCAGAGTGGGTGTGATATGATGCTACAGGACCTACGTTTTAGAAATTTCAGGAAATGTTGACTGATAGGTACTTCTTAATATGGATTCTCTGAGACAACCAAAATATCAACCAAATAGCATGTCATCGATTCTTATGAAATTTTGCACATACTTTTACAGTTACATAAGACCATAAAATATGGGGAAATTTTTTCCCCAAAGTTCTTCGTATCCATGGTAACCTCGCTCAAAAAGGTCTGATATGAAAAAGTATTGAAAATGCAGCCTATCTCAGTTTTCCGCTAATGATGAGGAGTTCATTGAAGAAAAATAAATTAAAATTTTTCAGTTGCAGCAAAAAAATGTTTGGCATGTTAAATAATCAAAAAGAAATAAATTTCTGCAATTTCAAACATAGATCTAAGAAAAGAGAAGCAAAAAACAAGCAATTTTTACCACCAAATTCTTTGAAATTCAAACAGTAATATCTTGAAAGGCACCGATAGTTCAAATAGGTGAAACATAAAATATTAAAGCAGAGACATTGAAAATATGAAACATTAAGAAAACTTGGTGGGGTATCTGTTAAGTAACCAGATATAATGCACAGAAAGTTAGCTATTTTCATGTTTTACACACTCGGAGTAACCTCCCTTAGTAGTACTCTTCACTAAAATATGTGCCTCCAAGGTAAACAATGTGGCTGGTCTAGCAGGAGTTGTGTTTGAAGGAAATATTATTACATCATACATGTCAACTACAAGGAGTTTATCAGTTCAAACATGAATATATGACATGTATGTGCCTCTCAAGATGACGAACAAATCAGCAATCTCCTGCTACGTACTGTACGGAAACGGGGCCGGGGAGAGAAAAGACTCAAAACAAAAGTGCTTGGCCAGCTGCTGAGCAGAGGAATATTTAATTTTAACAGCAGGTAAATAGTAATTTTCAAATTGAATCGATTTGCCCTACCAGCTTTCTTTCTCTTAGGTTTCTTATTTACGATAAACTTCACAGGAATGTTTTTTTTTATCGAGGGGGGGGGGGGGGTTAGGGTATCCAATCTCATCATTGGAAGTTGGAACTTTGCTTACATTTTTTATTTTCATTTTATTTTCTGAACAAATAATTCTCTTGAAATAATTTAATCGAAATTTCAATATGAAGAAGCTACATATGATTTATAATATGATCATATACAGGGACGTATATAAAATTTCTATATGTCCCTGTCTGTCGATATACAATTCAATAATTTGAACTTCTTTGAACCTTTCTTATACCATTTGGCATTTCAGTACTGCCACCTACAATGAATTTCCCAATTTTATAATTAAACCTCCTCAAAAATACATCTGCATATTTTTCTTTTTTTCCTTTTTTCCAACTGCTGATGATGTATTCCTTTTTATAGTTAAACAAACACAATGATTTTCTGTTGGGTCAAAAGGGGGAGGGGGGGTAAGAAAGTGTCAGCTGCTGAGCAGAAGAATATATATTGCATAAACAGCAAGTAAATTCTACCCTACCAGTATATACTTCTCAGGAATCATGCTTTTTCATTTGTTGGAGGGGAGGGGTTGCTTTTCAGGGTATTCATTTCTATCTCCTCGAAACTTTGCTAAATTTTTCTATACAAATAATGTTTTTTTTTTTATAATAATTTGCTAGAAATTCCTACATGAAGAGAGAGAGGGAGAGAATGAATATTCATTTCACATTTACAGACCTGCCTACATTTACGATTTTGGCGTAATTTTTCCGATTTTCGACCTAAAATCACGCCCTACGTTGTTGCTATTCCATTTTAAGCCGACAGCTAAATTTCGAGCAAATTGACGTTTTTCTATAGACTATTGGATCTCTTTATTTAACAAACGTCTTCGATATCTTATACATGTAGTTAAACACGTAAGTTCTCAAAATTCGTAACAATTGTCGAAGCAGACTATGTTTTTTTTTTCTCGATTTTTTTCTCAAAATTGCATAAGTGGTTTATATTAGGCTTTGGTTTACACTTTCTTTATCAAAATATTACACGTACAGTGAGAAATAGGTAGACAGGTCTGCATTTAATATTTCATTGATATTTTATTAAACCGGGCGTAATCAGAGGCTGATGGGCCACATAGCCAAAGTGTTTGATCTGTCAATTTGTCTGTCTGTGTTGACCTTGACCTTGGAGTGGATCTTCTTATCAAAATCAGTCTTTACAAAGATCATAAAAAGACCTAAAAATTTAGAATATACATGCATATATGTAGTGTTTCAAAGCTGATTTAATTGAATGTTGAACTTTTTTCTTTTTTATTTCAGGAGCAACCGAAAAGGAGGAAATATGATCACGACAACACCTGAGGATAGACTGTGAGACCTTATTTATCCAGATCTATTTATTCAAATCTAGACGCATCATGAGTGAGAATAGGACCTGTTTCAGGCTGTGTGTGCCATTTGGAAAATCCTGTCATTAACACCTGTATAAAATCCAAAGACTACATCAATTGAAATCTGTGTCATGATTGGGATGAAAATAAGTAGTAGGAGAACAGAAAATTCCAGATATATAGCTTGGCTATCCAGACAACTATCAGGATATATTAACACATTCCTATGGAGTAGAGAATTTTCAAAATGAGGATAGCATAGTATCTAATCAAGAGCAGTTTAAGTTGAAAACAATAACTGTATATCATAAAAAATAACATTGCAACAAAAGTTCATATCATAAATGTATATTATATCAATGTGATTACGTGTGTAATTTTTTTTTGTTGGTGTTTAGCGAACTCAGAAGAATGTCCTGGGAGCTAATGTCATAGCCTGAGTGTCTGCGTCTGACAAAACATTTTACCTGGAATAGATTTCATTAAGTATTTGGTGTAGGGCTTTGCTATTTCACATGTGGATTCCTCATGCCCAGACATTTCATTTGGGACCTTGACTTTAGATCAAGTGACATTGACCTTGGAGTTTGATCCACGTTTAAAAACTTGGGCTATATCTCATATACTACCGGTATAAGAGGCAGGGTTTTGATATTCCTAATGTACCGTAGATTTCTCATGACCAGACCTTTCATTTCAAACCTTGACGTTTGACTTCGTGGCCTTGACCTTGGAGTTTGACCTACTCTGAAAAAACTTTAACTTGGGCTATATATGTCATTATCTGATGAACTATAAGGGCTAGGGCTGTGATATTTCACATGTTGATTCCTCATGACCAGAGCTTTCATGACCTAGTAACCTTGACATTGACCTTTGACCTTCTTTTAAAATATAGAGATAGGACTTTGATATTTCACATATAGATTCCTCATCACCAGAGCTTTCATTTGTTGTCATGAATTTTGACCAAGCGATCTTGACCTTTGATCTACTTATGAACTGTGAGGAGAAGGACTTTGATAATTCACTTATAGAATCACCGTAACCATAGCTTCCATTTGATACCATGACTTATGACTTTGTGACCTTGACCTTTATTTTTTATGAAATTGCTATTTTACTATCAAAAACCTGCACGACGAGGGATGTTATCTTCTAAAAGTCTTATTCAGCAGAGAAATATTAGTATTCTTCAAATGATCAATCATCATGTATGTTTTTCCAATTAAAATATACATATGTTGTATGTGTCAAATTAAAAGTAAATTTGAAAAATAAAGCATTATCTTTTAGATATTCATGAGATTCTAGCAACTGAGATAAATATATGGTTCAGTTTAAGAATTCATTTTATGTTGTTTTTGTGTTCATACATCTGTAAAACTAGATCACTAAGGGAGCAACCATTTAATATTTGGTTTGGGAAGATCTTTTGCTAGCACTTATTCACTATTCAGCATGTTTTTAAGCTAGAAAAAAAAACTGGGTTTGAAGTTATTTTTTATACTTAGGCCCTTTGCCATGTTTGCCGCTCCCTTGTCCGAATAGTTTAGCATGCCATTTGACTCACAGCCAGAAAATACTTATACTTTTTTCAAAGTATTTAAATATTTTTTATTTTTTATTTATATTGATATTTTTTCTCTCCCCCCCCCAAGATTAAATGGTTGCTCCCTAAACCTGATGTGTGTCTGTCTGACTGTCACTTAGTTTGCTAGCCAACCTTTTGCAAAGTTCCAATTATTAGGTTATCAACACTATTATCGAAGTCGCTTTTATAAAAGGTACAACTTATTATTTCATGATCATAACTTATTACTTCATGGTAGTCTCTCAATCTATATCCTACATTTCAGACTTGGATCATCATGGCAGAAAAAAAAGCTTAGTTATTATAACAAATAGAAACACAAACACTAAAATACACAAATTTTCGGCCCCTTGGCCTTTATCAAGTGTAAAAAACGACGATCTATCATTTTGCAATGAACGCCAGAGAAGCAAGGATGGATTTTACTTAGAATTGTTATAGATCGTCGTTTTTTACACTTGATAAAGGCCAAGGGGCCGAAAATTTGTGTATTGGAGTGTTTGTGTTTTTATTTATCATCCCTTCCCTCTGGAAGAAATATTTCAATCTACTGTTAGTTATTATTGTCAAGGTCATAACTTAAAGGTCAAGGTTGTACTTTGATGTAGTTTATATTAGGTCTTGAACCAATCAGAACCATATAAACAATCCCTTTGTTTTAGATTTCGTTGTTACATTATCATACATTTTCATAAGCATTTTATCCCCATGCGCATAGTAACACACCATGTGTGTGGGGTTAGTGTGTTAATTGGTGTGTGTATCCAGAAAAGCTTGTGGACGCCTTAGAGACCATAACTATCAAATTTTGCATGTAAGTTGACCATGGTGAGATGATGACACCTATTGATTTTCAAATTAAAAGGTCAAGGTCACAATGGGTTATACATTGTAATAGTAAAACCTTGTGAAACTTTGTTGGCAATCTAGAGGCAACAATTCACTTACATAGTCTGCGATAAGAGGATGACGCCTATTGATTGTCAATGGTTGAGGCTACATAATGGGTGATAAATAGAATTATTAAATGATACGGAATTATATCTGATTGGTTGAGACGCTGTTTGAAAGAGTGTACATCAGAGTGAGTTGAAGGCTAAAGCGGTCTATGCGGGATTCAGTGACGTAGCGCGTGCGTTGATTTTTGTAATGTTGACTTCGCGTATGCAATGCAAATGTTAATAAAATTCTGATAATTTCATAAAGCAGTTATTGACTTAAGGGGAGTAAGAAATTATGTACACTTGTCTCCAGAAGATGCACAGGGGTATGCGCACTTTGTGTTGTAATTAGGTATTATCTCTCTATTCGCTTCCTGTACATAAGGTTTGGTGAAATTCTGTACAGAGGTTTCAGAGGAGAAGTCAAACTTGTGTCAGTCAGTCAGGGCCTGTGGTGGCCATTCTGGATTTCTGTTTGGGAAGAAAAACAGTATTTTGGTAGAGAACATTCTGCACTTTCTTCCTGTAATGTTTGATGAACCTCCATGGAGCCGCATCAAAGACGTTGAAAGTATAAGAAATGCACGACGAATGTTGTCGACAATGACGTCGGACGGATGTACGACGGACGGCTCGCTATGGCAATAACTATCGTGGGCTTTGCTTATGTGAGCTAGAAATATAGTATTTGTGTATATAAGTGCAAGAATATTTGATAAATTTTGCGATTCTGAATAATAATAATCATATCTTCAAAAAAGTTTCTTGATATTACGTGGTAAAAAAGGTTTTGGCAAAATGCCAATTCAAGAAAATTAACTACTTTTCCACTCCAGATTAAAGTTCTAAATGAATTTACCCCACTTAGATTTTTTCATGTTTCGAAAATATAATATATTAACTATTCAAGGATGTTAATCAATGGTTTCTTCTATCGGTGCTCATTTTACAAAATGATCTTGAAAATAACCAAAATTGACCTTTTTCGTTATTTTGTCATTTCTTGAAAATGGCCAATATTCAGTGAAGGATATAGCTCATGTCCCTTTTTCTGAGATTATGTTCCATATCTTTTTTGACAGATTAAAGTACCTTTTTTAAATGAAACATGTCTTAATTTAGTCAGTGGCATCAAAGATAAGAATCTGAGGGCTGAAAATGTATAATTTTATACTATTTCCATTCGAAAATGGCGGGAAAAATGCTCAATTTAAGATATCCCTGTTTCCATGGAAACACAGTAAGCTATATAACAATTATCACTTTCAATCATACTCTGTTATGGCCCCCTTCAATATATCACACTTTGACCCATTTCTGAAGTTTGCTATTTTGGACCCCTATGGCAATTATTTTGGTCGACTCAGAGAATTCATATTAAATATTTCAAATGTGCATACCTTTTCATAAGCCCTGTCCCTTGGTAACAAAACAAGACATTTTCTTGGAGTTTAATCTTTCATATGTTTTTTAGATATATTATGAAAACTTAAGAATGGGGTGTTTGTAAGCATTTCTTTAAAGACAAACACCAAAAAGGGGGGCCACAATTCCTTGAATTTGATTTTGTAAAGATGAAGTTACTTTTTATCTCAGTACATCACATGCACCTTCAATGCCAAAAATCTCCAAATTTTTTTATTTCCACGTATTGCTGAAATTCTTTTGATCGATAACTTCATGGACTAACTCCATAAAAATTATGTCAAAGATTGAACAAATCTTATGTTTCATTATTTTGACATTAAATATATAAGCTATTTCGGAAACTTGCCATTTCATTTAAGAAATGAATCTTATATTTTTTCTGTTGATGCAGGTATCACCCGAAAAATTGGACAGAAAACTGCATCAATGCGCGTAGCGCGTTGATGCAAAAGTTTTCTGTCCAATTTTTCGGGTGATACCTGCATCAACAGAAAAAATATATGATTCATTTCTTATCATTTAATTATGGAAAACAGACTGTTTTCTTTGATCTAAAAACAATCAATCACCGCACTATATTTCGTAAGTCGGAAGGTTTTGCAGTGATATGTCTGCCAAAACAAGTTATGGCAGCCGCCATGATTCAAACAGCGAACGATCGTCTCGCTATATCTTTGGAATAAGGACCAGTTTGAGCAAATTCTACATATACTGTTAATTTTTGAGTAAGTAGAAAAGAAATGGTGCCCTAGAAATGATAAGCAAACATCAACAAATTGTATTTTCAGCAACGAGTTCATTCGTGTTTGAGGGAACCCCCAGTTCTAAAAATAGTGCTATAAATAGACTTCCGTGAAAAATTGTGTTGATCGATGTATCAACAAAATTTCTCAGCCAATCAGAATCTTCGTTTCTTGAAAATGACAATGGAAATTAAATGATTTAAAAATGTAATCGATATTAAAGGAGGTGAACAATTTAGCATCATCCCTGAAATGATATTTTATTCATATATTTTATTTGATACTTCACATTATTTGGAGTCGCTCACTCTTTGCAAATGAAATGAATAAATAAAAATTTTGAAAATTAACTAGATGGCGATACGGAAATATAATTGTAATATAATTAAATATATATCACTTTGGCATTTGATAAGTACCACTGACGAGGATTTTCTATCCTCAACATGTGTCTGGTGCATTATTATTGGTTTGAGCTTTTCTTCAAGAAAGAAGAGTTGGAACACTTGCGTATTTTCATTATAAACACATTTTTCCTTTTGCAGTATGGAAAATTAATCTTGTTCCCCGTGACTGGATGTTTAGGTGTATTAAATAGTTTTATCAAGTTCTGTCCCATGAAATTAGCTTCGTTTCGCTTGATATCAAAATATATTGTTTAGCCATTTTCAGAAACTTGTCATTCCATCCAAAAATGTCGTCGAATTTAAATGTTATCATCTTGGCACTATTCCCCCAATACTATTTTGTTAAAAATTTCATTTAACTATGCTACTGAATCGACACTTCACATTTTTTGAGACGAGCACTCTTTGCAAATAAAATGCACAAATTAAAGTTCACAAAATAAACCAGGGTGCGCTATTGACGCATATTTGATTGCCATAAATTAATCGGCATTTGATAAGAACCACTGATAATGATGTAAATCCGAAACATATTTCTGGCGCTTTAAAATTGATTTGTCATTTTCTTCAAGGAGGTAAATAGTTGGAACACTTCCGCATTATTATCATAAACACCTATTTCCTTTCGAAATATGGAGCAGTCCATCTTGTTCTCCGAGAATGGATGTTGTAATAGTCGCATCTTTCCATAGCTGTCGCCTGAAATAAAGCTTTGTTTTTACCCTTAATCTATTTGACAACCTATATTATATGGCTATTTTTATCATACTTAGCACCATCCCTCCAATACTATTCTGGTCAAATAATTTCATTTAACTATGATACTGAATATTCACTACACAGAATTTGGAATCGCGCACTCTTTGCAAATAACATGCACAAATTGAAATTAAAAATATAAACCAGAGGGCGCTAATGAAATATAATTGACTGTCTGAATAGGCAAAGAATTGGAACACTGCCTTGTTGTTATTAATTTCCTCTTTTCGATTTCGAAGGATGTCAGATCATTGTAGCTTTACCTTATATCTAGAAAATGGTGAGTTTGTAACGAATCCCCTTACTTTAACTCTTGTTTCTGAAATGAAATTTCTAAAACGTGGGTTCTGTAGCATCATATCTCACCCATTCTGCTACGTCTTTTTGGTACATTTTTGGACATAATATTTTCATACTTTTTGGCATTATTACATAGGATCTGAGGATCACTGACGAGGGTTTAGTACTCGAAAGTGCATGTCTGGTCCTTGCTGTAAATTTATCAGGTTTTAAATGATGCTTTTGAATTTAAAGACGTTTAACATTTGAACTACTTGGTGAGTGTCACTGCTGGTGGGCCATGAGTCCCCGAGGGCACATGTAGCCAAGTTCGATCGACTTCGGTTGATCGCCTGTCTCTTCAACGCATTTGACATTTTCTGTTACAAACTTTCTTGAAATTTCTAAAACGTGGGTTCTGTAGCATCATATCCCACCAATTCTGCTACGTCTTTTGGTACATTTTTGGACGTCATATTTTCATACTTTTTGGCCACATTACATAGTTTAGACTGAGGATCACTGACGAGGGTTAAGTACCCGAAACGTGCATGTCTGATCAATGCTGTATATTTATCAGGTTTTAAATGATGCTATTGAATTTAAAGACGTTTAACATTCAATACAAATTGTTACACAATTATCTCACCTTTTGATGAAACGTTAGTAAATTTGACACCAGGGAAGTAATGTTCAATGTATATTCGATGAAATTAAAAAAGAAAATATGAAAGTACATATTATTTTTACTTATTTTGATTTGTACCTTTTCAGGAAAGCTGTTCTCTGTATTATACAGCAAACAGTGCACAACCTGGCACCTACGTGGTAGCTATCCAAGTCGAAGATTATATGTCATCTGATTCGGCTTTTCCTATGAGCAGTGTACCTCTTCAGTTCATAGTTGAATTTGTTGACATGCTCGTATCCTGTCAGTATCCAAATATAACAGATTCTCTTAATTCAAATACGATAGATTTAGCCGTTGGAGTGATTTTCAATGACACACTGATTGGGACATCTGGAAATGACACCCAGTAGTAAGAATTCTGATATTTAGAAAAATGCGGAAGGGTTCCAACCCTATACCTTCTTGAAGAAAATTTTAAAGCACTTTATTATGCACAAAACACGTGTTTCGAATATAAGATTCATAAGCCGCCAAATTTCAGTTGCGCCCTTTGGTTTTATTTTTAGAATCTAAATTTGTGTATTTACTTTACAGAGAGTACTAATGTTAAACGTCTTCAAATATAATAGCATAATTTAAGAACAGCAAGATTTGCAGCATGGATCAGACATGAATGTTTCGATTACATAATCTTCGTAAGTTTTTTTTAATCTAAACAATGTAATATGGGTAATACGTGTATAAGTTATGAAAGGCACTTTGGCTGGAAGCGTAAATGATGAGGACTTAATTTCCGAAACAGGTGCCTGGTGCATAATAAATTCTTTTGAAATTTTCTTCAACAAAGTGAAGACTTGGAACCCTTCCGTATATAAACACTTAGTGTGAAGCAGTTACACTCATGACATGGATGATGCACCCACATTTCAGAAATTTTAAAAAAAAATTGATAACAGAAATTGTCGAATGCGTTGAAGAAATTTCTCAAAATTTGTAAAGAAGAAACTCCAACGAGACCAAAAACGAGGACTGTTTCGAATGATGGCAATATCCATGATTGCACACTCTACTATACATCTATTTTGATTAGGTATTCGTACGAGAACATTTCTACTCTCACTATATAGCCTTAGAGAAACTTGAAATATGTAAAGGATTATTTGGTATGGTTACCTTGATTATCTGTTTTCTATTCTTCCGAGAAAAGTTAAATATATCTAGAAATTCAATGCAAATGTCATTCACAAGTCCATAAGTTTCTTTTTTCTTTAGACGTGTGCGATACCGGTCGAGTCATAAATTAGATAAAGAAGATCCTGACGATAACCTCAACAGCACTCACAACAGAGTACCAAACTGAGCATCGATGGACCCCTAGCAAGCTAGAGGTGGGATCAGGTGCTCGGGAGGAGTAAGCATCCCCTGTTGGCTAGCCGTACCCGCCGCCAATGTCCATGCATGAAAATGGAAACAATATATAATTTACATACACTGCACTGTCTGAGGTTATGTCTATATAGAAAGGGCTATGGCGATCATGTCAGGGAAAATATTCAAAACACTTACTGTCAAACCTTGCGGGGAACTGTTTTACAAGCTCCACACGGCGAAGGGCATAAGTGTGACAAAAATGAGATATAGAAGATCCTGGCGATAATCTCAACAGCACTCACAATAGAGTACCAAACTGAGCATCAATGGACCCCTAGCAAGCTAGAGGTGAGATCAGGTGCCCGGGAGAAGTAAGCATCCCCTGTTGGCTAGCCGCATCCGCCGTCAATAAGTATCGTTACGCAAAGAAGGGGATCTCCGACAACGCAGGTTGCAGCACTCATAGCAAAACCCTAAAACACCCAATGCAAAATCACAGAGCAGACAAGCACAGAAAGAGACACAAAGGGACAGGGAACACCAACGCACAACACAGAAACATCGAACACAAAGGACTGCACATAAACCAAAGAGACCAACGGGCAACCGTTGCCGACTTAGGGCGGACGGCTATCTGCAACGGAAATAGTAGAAGGTGTAGTTATCCTTGATTACGTGCGCAACCCTTCCACTTTTCCAATTTTCCAAGAGGACTCAAAGAACGTAAAATTGCAGTGTAAAACAACCTCCTTGCTGTCAAATAACCACACGCAAACAAGACCGCAAACGCAGGGACCCAAGCAACACAGATGAATATGTAAATGGATATAAAAAGTGGGCGTACGTACAGTACTGCAATCCACTTGTTTAACAATTTTATCCTATCCTATCCACCATCCTACATCCTACATCCACCTCCTATCCACTCTATCCTATCCTATCCTATCCCATCCTATCCTATCCTATCATATCCACCTCATTAAAATTGTTTTCTATCCAATCCTATCCTACATCCTAACCTATCCTATCCTACCCTACATCCTATCCTATCCTACATCCTATCCTACATCCTATCCTATCCTATCCACTCATCTACTCCTCATTACCTTTAGCGAGATTATGATTTAACTAAATGACTTGATACAAAGTAGAAAATTATCTGTAATTATTGCTGGGTTTTTTTTGGATTTTATAAAAATGAAAATTATTTTGATAATTAAATACAATTTTTGCATTTGCAGTCAAAGAAACAAAAATATAACATTAAAACCTCCAAGTTTGTTTTTTATTGAAATAAAATTTATATTACCCATTAAGTCAAGTGAAATTTTTCAATGGATCGAATCTAATTAAATAAGTATTTTTGTCTCCTAATAACTTGAAAATTAAAAAAGAAAGATTCGATTGAAGAACGAGGTCGATAGGATGTAGGATAGGATAGGATGTAGGATAGGATAGGATAGGATAGGATAAGATGTAGGATAGGATAGGATGTAGGATAGGATGTAGGATAGGATGGGATAGAAATGATTAGGATTGAGGTGTATAGAATTGAGGTGGATAGGATAGGATGGAATAGGATAGGATAAGATAAGATTATATCCACTTTCTATTCTACATCCTGCATCCTATCCTCTCCACTTTCTTTCAAACAAGTGGATTGCAGGACTATAATACAACCAATGCTTTGTCGGCTGTACCGAGCTCATGTGTGTTATAACTCGAGAAAACCAACTGACAGGTGGTCAAGGCCCCGTCTTCTCTAAAGTGGTTTGTACAGGGTCAGTCATAGAGCCCCGTCGTCACAGTCAATTAGAGTGCAAGTTTTAAGAATGCGCTGGTACAGTACTTTAGATTGGTCAAGTACCAAGCCTAGTGTCTTTCTGGTGACATTGGGATCATATCCACGGTATAAAAGGCGTTTGATGATTCTGACGCATTTTCGATAGTTATGTTGTCTATCTTTGATCCGTCTTCTTTTGTTCATTATGGCAGATTGTGAAATACCCAAAGTAATGTACTATGTTGTTTGTATTGGTCCTAATTCCAATTGAATTTGACTATATTTTTTTGTAAAATTTCCAGATAGTCATTACTAGTTTTTGAAAGTTAAAACCTTGACCTAAAAGTGTCTTAATAATATGTAAATTTCTACAATGAAAAATGAAACCCAAAACATCAGTACATGCTTAAGCATACCGGTTGAGGTGTGAAATAAAAATACCATAGGACGGTAATCTAGGATCATCACCGTCAAGCTAGGGGATATTTACTATGTTGAATCCTGTCATACACACTAGTATGAATCTCCCCATTAACAATCTATCCATTAACAATTTTGTGTATGAATCTCTCCAATAACAATTTTGATATTTAGGTCCAAACATGGTGTTTCTGTGTTTGTAACGTTTGCCTTGTTTAAAATCAATACTTGTGAATAAATAACATTATTATACTTTAAAAAAAAAAGCAGGATTGTCGATAGTAAGAATATCATCCAGGTACCTAGATTACCAATGAAACATTTCACATCATCATGTTTTCTTTGCTTTTGAAGAGTTTGGATAAATTCATTTTCATACGTGTATAGAAATAAATCTGCAACAAGAGGCGCACAATTAGTATCCATAGGAATTCGTGCAACCTGCTTGTAGAGTTTCGCACCAAATCTTACATAATGGTGTCCGATAGGAAGGACGAGACAATACATAGGTCACCACATGTCCATGCTTTTTATGATTTGTAATCTGTGGCGGAACAGTAACCCTTTGATTAAGATGTACAAATAAATGAAACCGCAAAATATAGAATTAATTTCATAGAAATGTGGACCAGGTAGCTAGGAAGCGTCATTACCTTGGTACAAGGTCATAGGTCATATTACAAGGTCATAGGACTTTGATGTGGACAAATGTTGTCCAAGAAAAATCTTGAATGCTTGGATCTCATTCAATAATTCACAGACTAAATGAGTACCGAAGTTAATGTTATCGTGTCATTAAAGGTACACATGGTTTAGCAGGGATTAAATTGTCAATAACGAAGTTTTGCCGTAAATGGCTCTTAAATACTACCATTTAAACATCTTTTTATTACATGCATAAATTACATCTGTCATATTTGTTTTATAGACATTTTACTATCGGGTATACACGATTTTTGTAAATTTCGGAAATTGAAATTTGCATATACAGTATGTAGAAATTTGTCACGTTTACCAAGGTCAGAGTGGGCACGCTACCAAGATCAGCCAATCGCTTCAATGAACTTTACATCGTGGGATTACTGCGAAACCAATTATATATTGTCTTTTTTAAATTCTCAAAAAAAAAATGTACTTCCGGTCGCACTAATATTTCATTAATTGCAACTACAAGGTTGATCTCATACATATATATCGAATACTTTCAAATTACTAACAGCGTATAATAGTGTATTATGGCTTGACTCGAAGGCAGGTGTAGTCTGCTATACACATGTGCGCTCGTTTACCAAATACTGAATGAAGTTTAGCCTTTATTAAATTATTATTTTTTAATCTTATTTTAATATTTGATAAAGACTGTGAATATATATATCATGTGTAATTACACATATCAAAAATACTGTGGATATATATGCACGTCATATTTATATCTATACATCTCATAGATAAAATTGACCGAGAACTATACATGTACATGTACACTGTAGCTCCCTTTGGCTTATTTCTCCTCCAACTTGAGTTTTATTTTCTCAGTCGTCTATCTGTCCAATGCCAAGCCAATTATATTTCTGTTCTTTTATCGTTTATTACATTTCTCTTTTCAGATTTTGATAACACCGATTCGATTCCTTTTCGATCAACGTGTTATCCGTCCGCCATGTTGTTTTGTTTTGCTACAGTACTAAACTTATACAAATATGTGTTTACACATTTTCGCAATCGGTCCTCTACGGAGAAAAGTAGGTTATATAAAGGTATCCATTTTATAAGCAATAATTGGAAATAGCTCGATAGCGAGGGCATATGTGACTTATGTAACCAGCTAGATTCTAATTTCTCAGCATGATACACTCGCTTGCGTTAAAATTTTGACAAAAATAGTAGATTCATGGTTTGATCTTGACGAGACCAAGTGTTGATTTATTTAAATGATAAGCTTTTGAGATATGATACATATCAAGTACATGTTAAGTTTTACATAATTAAATGACTTTGCTTCTTGACAAATTTGTATAAATACTTATTTGTTTATTCAGCATTATAGCAATAGAAGTAACTGCGCCCACGGGAACAAACAGAAGTGATCTGCAAAGAAGTCAAAGTAACGGATCAGATGAAATATGGTTCGTTGATGTGTATTGGTTACCTACCAGTGATCAGGAAGGCATCAACTTGTTCTGTTTCATTGCCCTCAATAATCTCAAGTTAGTAATTACCAATATCATAATAATCTCATATGCAATTTTAAATGTATGATATCAAACTGATTCTTTTTGCTATGCACTCTTCTTCTGGATTGTTAGCTCTGATTTTTTTTTATCTATCTCTGTAACAAATTAAGTTAATATTATTTCTGAAAATTCACACACCGCTTCTTTTCTGAATATATTTGTTGTAATCTCAAAATAATTTGTGAAATATTATTTGTTTTCAACAGATTAACTTCCCTTCAAAGATGCGTGAAAATAACAGGTTTGTATTGAGCCTACTTTCTTAAGTGAAGATGTTCCTTCTTGATAAAAATGTATATTTAAAAAAAGAAATTGTAGTTCATTCTGGTCAAAGGCTAAACAAAGATCAGGAATCAAGGATACATAGGAAATGTCATAATTTAAGTATCTATTCACCAGGCCATCACCAACCGATTTTGTTCATTGCTGAATCATTTAATTCAGTTTGTAAACGTTATTCTCATCCCCATTTCGGGAGTTTGCTTCTTTTAATGTAGTGGAGGTCTTTGTCTGTTTGCTTTGGTTCCTGTTTTATCCTGATTTTGTATGCCTCCGGTTTATGATTTTCTGAATTATCGATTTTGTTCTGTGTATAGGGATATGGTCATTATCCATATTTGTCATTTATTGGTTGTAATAGTGGCATGATATCTGTTAATAGTTGTGCAGCGATTAACCTAAAAACGAAAACCGCAGTTCGACCCTCACGGTTTGATTTTTCGGTTCGTCGGATTGTTTTTCGGTTCGGTTAATAATTTATCTCCGCAACTATCATTCAATGTTCTGATAGATGATTACTGGGTGGTTTTATGAAAATCTAATCATTTTATCATGTAAACGTCTTGACAACAAAAAAAGATATCAGTCGGAAATACTTCAGAACATTTAATAAATTAAGATTTCACCTATCGGAGGATTATTGGTTTTAGGAAAAGGGAAGGATCACTAGGATGACCACCTTGCACTCACCCAGCGAAACAAACTCACAAGAAAAAGACACAAAAATGACATCAGACAAAAGTACAGATCGCTTTAAGACACAAAAATATCCACTAGAACATCATACAAAGCAATCGAAACAGACGTATAGAAACATCAAACATTAATGACAAGACATAAAAGGAATGAGACCAATGTGCACACAGCGCCGAATTTGGACGGGCATCTGCTAATAGCACATGCTATAGTTATCCGGATAACGTGCGCACAACCCTCCCACTTATCCGGAAACACAGAAGTCTCCATAGACACAAAATTATTGTGTAAACAAAGAAATTTGTGAAGATTTGGTAGAAAGTATATAATTGGTACGTCTGTTTCGAAATAGAGATTGGAGATCAAGAAACTTAAGCCTGGTGCTTTAGTAAAATGTAAGGGATAGTTTCATTGTTTTTGTATAAGTGTTTGTGGTAGACAATTCTGAAAGTTAAACTGATACGTAATAGCGCTTTCTAATGAGTATAGTGTTGTTTGCTGAATGGTCTGCCGGAGCAAAGACACACTTACTGTGCAGGTCCTAAATTTTAGATTTCTAAAATTTAGCCGATTTTGAGGGTGCTTCCGAATAAAGATGAGGATTTTTTTTACAATTGTCAATTCGGATATCTACAATCTTTCCCAGTCATTGAGAGAGTATGTTTCGACTCCTTTTAACGTACACCACTTTCGTATATAAGATTAATTCTAACGCCTCATTTAGCACTTCCCGACATTTAATGAAATCTATCTTGAAGGAATTCGATACTTTTGCCCTTTTGCCCTTTCTTTAGATGCCTCGAGTCTTGAATTATTGACAGTTATCCAGTGATTATATGACCAGCTGGTTCGTAAAAATATGCAGAGCTGGCGCATCTGCATGACGTAAGACATGATACAATAATGTTAACATCAGAGCACTGGGTAAAAAACAAGTTTACGCAATACGTAAACCATATGGAAACTTTGTGGAAACCTCAAGTTTCCATATAGTTTACGTAAGAATTCTGTCGCTGAAATTTATGTTTACGCTTCGCGTATACCGATTACCCGTTAAAATTCCAAATGGTTTACACAAGCGTAATTTTGTAATTTCCATCAAGATTCCGCAACTGAAACTTAAAGGCACCAACTTGCGTAATCAATTGAATGTGTAGGATTCCAAATAGTTTACGCATATTTTATCTGGCGGAAATTGAATTGCCATTTTATGATAGAAAGGTTATGCTTGCGTAAACCATATGGTAACATTCGTAAACCATTTGTTATCTAAATCGACATAAGTTCACGCATTGCGTAAATCATTTGAAATCTTACAATATCAAGTTCAGACTGGCGTACCCCATTTACAAACTGACGTTATAAAAGTTGTAATCTTGTTGAAACTTGCGTAAACCATTTCGAATCTGAATAAGCACTGGTTTATGTAGTGCGTAAACCATTTGGAATCTTATCATATCAAGTTCAGACTTGCGTAAACCATTTGGAAACCAAGTGTATAAAAGTTTCCAAATGTGTAATATTGTTGAAACTAGCATACACTATTTGTAAACTTAATGCTTCAAGTGTGATCACAGAATATAAATATATAAACATATATCAAGAAATTCATAGGACATGTCTGGTTTTGACAATATTGACTACAAAGGTAACTGAAATACCCCTCTGCACTATATCAATCAATTTTATATGTGTTCATACAAAGGAGATAAAAAAAGTTTTTCAGAAAAAAAAACACGTCTCCCCCTCCTTCTAAGTCATTTTGACCTTAGGCAAAGATGATGTGAAACCTTTAATTCATGGGCAATAATATACTAAAACATGAAAGTGATTCATTATATTGTTTGAGGTATAGCCCAAATATGATTAGCATATATATTTTCATTATAAGCATATTTAGTGTAATTGACTTTGGTCACATGATCTTGGATATAGGTGATCGGAAACCTACATTGTATGGATGATGAGCAACAAGAAACTAAACTAGTGATTTGATACACGGTTCAAAACATATAGCCTTGACCTTGGTCACATGACATATGTTCATCGTGATGTGAAACATTTGGGTCATGAGCAAATACAAACTAAAGCATGAGAGTGATCTGATAAACAGTTAAAGAGATATAGCCCTAACAGAATAGCATTTACAATTTCATTAAAATGTACTAAGTGACCTTGATCAAATGACCTTGGGTCAAGGTAATGTGAAATCTGAGTCATGAGCAAATACACACTAAAACCTGAAAGCAATCCAGTAAGCGGTCTAAGGAATAAACACTATACAGGAATGTATGTACAATTTCATTAAGAATGCACTAAAGGACCTTTACCTTTGTCACATGACCTTGGGTCAAGGTGATGTGAAACCTTCGAGTCATAAACAAAAATATACTTAAATATAAAAGGGATCGGTCAAAAGGTTCAAGAGATAAAGCCCGGACAGGAAAGCATGTACAGTTTCATTAAAAATGTACTAAGTGACCTTGGCCTTTGTTACATGACCTTGGGTCAAAGTGATGTGAAACCTTCGAGTCATAAGCAAGAACATACTAAAATATAAAAGGGATCGGGCAAAAGGTTCAAGAGATATGGCCCTGACACGAATCTATGTACAATTGTATTAAAGATGTACTAAGTGACCTTGACCTTGGTCAAATTACCTTGGGTCAAGGTGATTTGAAACCTTCAGGTCACAAGCAACAACATACTAAAATATGAAAGGGATCGGGCAAAAGGTTCAAGAGATTTAGCCCGGACGGGAATCTATGTGACTTTATTGTAATTGAAAATAAAACTTCGTACTGTTTTTTTTATGTTTATAACAGATAAAGTTCTAAAAAGCTGCAGAAATCTTTAGAAATAATATCGGAAAGAAAAATATATGACGATATTGTGAGGCTAATACACGTTTTTTGTACAATCATATACTTCAGAATTTACTCTGACCAGATATTCTGTTATGTATGTGACACGTTTCAGCTCTTAGTTCATTATCAACTCGTTAGATCCCGGTCTTATTGGTTGCATCACAATCAGTAATTAAGGGAATATTTCCCGCGTTTCAGTAGCCTCCCTTAGACGAGAATTAAAAAGAAATCTCCACGCTGAAGATTTCCGATTTTCGTAACATAAAATTTCTTCATGTTCAGTCCTTGTAATAAACACCTGATAGGTATGTCGATCTAGTGGCACGAAGGTAGCGCTCTAGTTTGTCATGCGGGAGGACCGTGGTTCAATTCTGCACGAGAGGTAAATTTCACATACCATTAGAACGTAGGCACCAACGGGGTTTTTTTTTCTTTGTAGTGGAAAGCCAAGAGTGACCAACAATATTCGAATTATTACTGGAATAACAGCTCACTTTGAACTAATTTGAAAATTTTGCTCTGACTTTTTTACCTACATACACATGTCATATCTATTCAGAATTAATTATATCTATCAGGATTTTCGAGAAGTTTTTGAATGTAGAGAAATTTCATCTTTCACACTATTCATATGAATGTATCAATATGCATATGTTCATATAATTACACATTACACAAAACTTTGATATGCATATTACATATTGTAATCATTGTAATTTCTGGAATGCAGCTGTGATTTCACAAAAGGTAGAAAATCTTTTTGCCTGTAAAGTATAATATAACTTAGCCATATTGTAATATTATTGCACATGTGCAACATACATAACATTGCTCTATTTATTTACGTAGTGAAATCATTGTCTGCTGTGATATTTCAAAAAAGTTGGTTCTTTTGTCTTTGGTCAGATAGTTAAGAAATATAACTCTAATTACATTTCTTTTTTTAATGATTAAATACTTATTCAGTCAGATTTTGCAACATATGACGTGGTCATTAAAAGATTTCTTTCTATAAGAATGTGCACAATATAATGAAGGAATCATATGTGAAGTTTCTTTTGAAAATCTTGGGCTGAAAAGAAAATATAGCCAAGAAATTAGCATTTCCATTACGATCAATGAATGGCTAAAATCTGATCAATTTCAAAATCTCAAACTTTTGGATGGTGACCTCCTAATGTTGTCTCTTACAACTGAATTATGTTAGGAAATAAACATTCTGCTTTTTTACCGAAAAAAAAATTGTTGTAAAAGATGAAACGTGTGATATCACCTTAACAAACTAGCAAATAATTTTAAAGAGCTGGATAGGAGAATGGGATAACTGGGGGGGTCTTATGCTCATATCATAATCATATAGCATTCTATAACTATATTTAGTCCCCTACCGGCTCGCCGGAGGGGACTTATAGTTTCCAACCCGTTTATCTGTTCGTCTGTCTGTCCGTCTGTCGGTCCGTCTGTCATTCTGTCCGTCACACTTTAGTTTTCCAGACTTTTTTTCGCTGTCGTTGCATACATTGAACTCATTTTTGGCATGTGAGTTTATCTCAATGTGATACAGATCAAGTCCGAGATTTGTTACGATTCACCAATTTTCATAAGAGTTATGGCTCTTGGACTTTGCAAATTTCATGAAATTCTCAGTTTTTCGGACTTTTCTTCCAAGGTATTGCAGATATTGAAATGATCTTTTATATGTGAATACATTTTAGTGTTATACAGCTCAAGCTTGAGCTTGGTTCCGATTAACCTATTTTTACAAGAGTTACGGCCCCTGGACTAAGCAAATTTCATGAAAATCTCAGTTTTCCGTACTTTTCTCGGCTGTTGTAGTAGATAATGAAATAAGTTTTATATGTGATTATATCTTTAAGTTAGTGTTATACAGATCAAGATCGAGTTTGGTTTCGATTGACCAATTTTCACAAGAGTTATGGTCCTTGAATAAATTTCATGAAATTCTCAGTTTTCCGGACTTTTCGTCAATTGTATTGCAGATATTGAAATCATTTTTGGTATGTGAATATATCTTAGTGTGATACAAATCAAGTTCGTCTTTCAAATTGATTGACCCATTTCTACAGGAGTTATGGCCCCTGGACTTAGCCAATTTCATGAACTTCTCAGTTTTCAGTCTTTTAATGTCTGTTGTTGTAGATATTGAGCTTTGGTATGCAGCTACATTATAGTATGATAAAGAATAAGTTGAAGTTTGGTTTGATTTATTTGTTCTTACAAAAGGTATGGCCTTATAGCAAGTTTCATTAAATTTTACTTTTTTCATACCTTTTAATGTTGGATTCATCTTTTGGTGTTAGTAAAGGTCAAGGCAGAGTTGAAGGACATGGATTAATGCCAGTAGGGGATTTATATGGCTTGCGATTCATAACTTTTTTCGTGTTGAAAAGATGGGCGACTTTTATCTCATCATGGAACAAGCTTATCCATTTGCATTAGGGTAAGTGGGGACTGTGAAAGGGGAGTAAAGGTATTTTATGTGGAAGAGGGGACCTCTTTTCTTAATCTTGAAATGGATAGTGAAAACACATGTATAATAACACGGAAGTGTTCAAATTCTCTTTGCTTTCCTGAAGAAAACCCAACCAATTTATTATGCACCTGACACGTTTTTCCGATATCAAATCCTTATCAGTGATGCTTCCATCTAAAGTTATTTTAGAAATAGCGAAATTCATTTGAATAACGCCCTCTTGTTATGTTTTTTTAATTAAATTTGTGCAATAACTTTGCAGAGAGTATGCGGATCCAAATTTTCTGTAGGTTCAATTCTATAGCATATCCAGATAGAGTTTACGTTCAAAATAGCATTTAAGAGATGGTGTGTAGATGTTTACCTCCTTTAATTCTATGATATTTTTGAATGAAATGACAAATTTCTTAAAAAAGTCAAATGATAGGAACCATGTCAAGTTGATAAAGTGTCAAATAAAGCTTGTTTCAGGCGACACAGCTGGAAAGATGTAATTGATACACTTAGACACGGTCCATTTGATATTCTTGGGGGGGCTTTGCTTTTTTGTCGGAGCAAGATTATTCTTTTCGCCCCGGACTGAAGAAAAAAAAATTTTCTTGCAAAGTTGGAGCAAGTTTTTTTTATTCTAACGAGTGATGTGCAATATATTAAAAATGTTTGTGTTTTATCAATAGAAATTCTTTATTTTTACTCAAAACTCTAAAATATTGCTTTGTGTTTATGAAAAATTTAATTCACTTCTAAACAGAGAGATAGAAGTATTTTACAATATAATCCTCAGTAAACAAAATAATCTCTGGATATATAATGTACAAGTAAGAGGGTCTGAGGGGAGTGTCTTCTAGACAAATTTTCGAATTTAGATTTTTAAATTGGGGGGAAACTGAAGTTTTCCTTCACAACTTGTCATAGAATTAGACTCAATGGTGATACATGCATCTATTGATAGTAATGAATTATATTGATAATGTATCTAAAACTGTAAGGAAGCCCTTTTTCCTTTAACATGCATTCTTTCGATATTTTCATACATGAACGTTGCCATTAGAATTTAATGTTTTGATAGAAACATTGACGAGCAAAGCGAACCAAAAATTGTTTAAATAAATTGAAAACTGCGGCAAGCGAAGCGAACCGGAAAATTTTTAGGAATTTTCAGTGAAAATTTGTGGTAATTCTTCAAATTCAGATTACTTGTAAGAGCAAGATTATTTTTTTCTGACACACCAAGAGCAAATTTATTTTTTTCATCAACATTCAGAGCAAATTTTTTTTTCGAAAAAAAAACCTAACCCCCCCCCCCCGAATATCAAATGGACCGTGTCACAGGGAAAGAGTTCAGATGTTCCACACTGCAACAGGAAATAAGTGCTTATATTAATAATGCGGAAGTGTTCCAACACTATACCTTCCCGAAGAAAACCTCAAACACTTTCATTATACATGTACAAATAAATAAATAAATAAATTCGCATTCCCGTTATCGTCAATATAACTAAAATCAAATGTGAAATAGTTTTCTTTAATTTATTAGCTTATTGCACTAAACGTTTTCGCCTGAAAATATTTCCTGACGTTTGCGCTCATGATATTTTCGTATATTGAAGCTATAAGAACAATAATGAATAACTTGTTTTCATGAAGAAATGAATTCATATTTTAACAATTCAATTTAGGTTTGAAAATTCTCTAACCTCTTTTGATTTACGCAATTTTTCATCAGTAAAAGAGGAAAATCGAAAAACTCCCTGATCGTACAAATCAAAATGTTCGCTACAAGGGGCGTTTCTTGCTTGCTAGGGGTCCGTCGATGCTCAATTTTTTGCTCTATTGTGAGTGCCGTTGAGATTATTGACAGAATCTTCCTGAACTCATTTGTGTCACACTTATGCCCTTTGCCGTGTGGAGCTCGTAAAAAGTTTCCCGCGAGGGTTCTGACAGTAAGTGTTTCGAATATTTTCCCTGACATTGTCGCCATAACACTTTGTATATAGAGATAACTTAGACAGTGCATGTATTATATAATGTTTCATTTTCATGCGTGGACATCGGCGGGTGCGGCTAGCCAACAGGGAATGCTTACTCCTCCCGGACCTGGTCCCATCTCTAGCTTGCTAGGGGTCAGTCGATGATCAATTTTGTGCTCTATTGTGAGTGCTGTTGATTATTGTCAGAATCTTCTTGAACTCATTTGTGGATCCCTGATCTGTTGTTTTGTACGCGTACACGGTCCGCTAATTTTGTTCCTATTTGTTCAACATAATTTTCGCCGCAGTGTGGACGCATGATTGCGTTTTTTTTTTTTTTTTTTGATTCATTAGCAATTCATTTTGGCGTTTACGTGAAAGACATTTCCATTTTTTAATGTAAATGTAAATGATTGAAGGGTTTGAATGTACCGGCATGTTCCACAGCGTGGGTTCTCACATTGACTTACGACATGTGTTTCCCTTTTGGTTGTAAATTTGGCTTTTTTGTCACAACACGCAATCGGAGAAAAAAAACTATTAAAAAGTGGTAAAATCATGAAAATGAAAACGATATATTTATCGTTATGTCCATCGTACTTCAATATTTTGCTCTTTTATGTACAGAAAGTCGCTGTAATCCATACGTTAGATATATAGATATAATAGAGAGTTGTTTTTGAAAAGGTGGGATACTTTCTCTTCTCTCGAAATATGGTAGTTACGTGCACATTTCTGTTAAATATGAAGTATCCATGTAAATATCTTTTCTTAAGCTGGAGACTGAATATTTGCCTCGAAAACTATCGACAAATACCTGTTTATTACATCTTAGGCATTTTTTTTTCAAGAATGTTTCTAGTAACGCGAAAAGAAATAAGAAGACACCAATACGTGTGTACTTTTGGGTCAAGTGCCATTTCCCAAAGATGATTCCGTCGACTAAAATTTGGTCGACCGCGTGTTACATTCTCAATTGAATCGTACCTCTTAACCTTTGTGTATCCGGGCGGCTTAATGGATGTATTGTCCCTTCCGGTTAGTTTAAATATGTTTAGTGTCGTAACCGATTGTACATGTACCTTTTTGTGCAATCTGTATCTTTTTTTCAAAGCGACGGGCAATCGTACTTTATAAGATGGATCCGACATTGTCTGAAGAGTGAACGTGGTTGTTTTAACCCCTTTTGTGCTCTCTCTCTCTCTCTCTATACTTTTAGGCGGGTCCCTACTCGAACCGTTATATGCAGCAGTCTTAATTACCCATAATAGTCTCTTTGAGACTAGAACGAAGCCTGGAAAGTCACGTACAGATAGTAAAAAACTCATAAACACATATTTAGTCATCTTTGTCGTCAGCGGTCAATGTATTGTCCCGGTATTATGACCGTCATTTAGAAACTAAAGATTTTATACTAGAAATCAGAGGCTTTCTCCATTATTATATACATATAGAATAACTGTTTTTAGCTACGGTTAGCGACAGTTTTTACGATTGCACCAAACGGAGAAAGAAAATACAGTGGTTGCACCGAAGGTCATAAATGAGTTAAAGAAGACCCTGACGATAATCTCAACAGCACTCACAATAGAGCCCAAAATTAAGTATCGACGGACCCCTTGCAAGCTAGAGGTGGGACCAGGTGCCCGGGAGGAGTAAGCATCCCCTGTTGGCTAGGCACACCCGCCGTCGATGTTTAAGCACAAAAATGAAAACAATATCTAAAACTTATGAACCCTCTGATGTACGTCTATATAGAAAATGCTATGGCGATAAAGTACATGTAATGCAGCGAAATAGGCAGCTATTTCGTTGGTAATCTTGTCTACCTTTGAACGTTTGTACTTTGTTTATTATGTCACCATAAAATGCAGGTTGTGAGATACCGAAATTTGTATACTCTGTTGCTTGTGTGGATTTGAATTTCAAAAGAAGTTGACAATATTTTTTGTTGAATTTCCAGAAAGTCTTTACTTGTTTGGAAAAGCGAAAACCCTGGCCAAAAAGTTTCTTGGTTTTTTTGTAAATTTTTACTGTGAAAATCCAAAACATCAGACAATGCTCTAGCAAACCGGATGAGCTGCGAAATTTTGAATCCCTATGACGGTAATCTAGGAACATCATCGCCAATCCAAGGAAAATTTCAATGTTAAACCCAAAATCATATCTTTTGTCTTACACATTTGTATGAATATTTGCATTATCAATTTTGATATCTAGGTCTAAAAATAGTGTTTCTCTGTTTGTAACCTTTGCCTTGTTCAGAGTCAATTCTTGTGGATAAATAGCATTTTTATACTTATAAAAAACAGGATTTCGATAGTAAGAATATCATCATGCGTGTAGAAGAATAAATCTACAACAAGAGGTGCACAATTGGTACCCATTGGAATCCCTACAACCTGCTTTTATAGATTCTCACTAAATCTTACAAAAATGTTGTTCCAAAGAAAGGACAAGGCAATACACAGGTCACCACATGTCCATGATTCGTATGATTAGTATTCTGTAGCGGAAAAGAAACTCTTTGATTCATTCATTATAGGAGTTTGGTCATTTTTGTATCGTTTGTTGCGAGGAAGCGTGGAGAGCATATTGGAAAAGTAGTTTGGAGAAATCGTATTGGCTTGAGAATTTCTAGATTTCAAATTGTCAATCACGTCCCCTGCATTTTTAATAGACCAAAAGAAGTTTACATAATTCCTGCTGAGAGCAGTTTCACAATGTTTTGTAACGTGTTCTTTATCGCCGTGAGTGCCTTACAGGATACAAGACCTCAAGGTGATCTACGAAGATTGTGTTTTTCGTGCCGATCGGTAAAAAATGTCCGATGAGGGCTCTGATTGGCTGACACATTTTCAACATCTCCTCAGCAGCAGCAGCACAGAATATCACGAAACCTTACAGATGGCAAGTATTCAAGGTCCTCTACCAAGTTTGTGTTATTCGTGCCGATTGGTCAACAAATATGGCCGCATAGAGCTTTTATTGGCTGACGCACTTTCGACATTTCCTATGCAACCGCTGAATTTCCCAACATTTTACAGGAAGCAAGTACTTAATATCATCTACCAAGTTTGTGTTTTTCGTGCCGATCGGTCCACAAATATGACCTCAAAGGGCTCTGATTGGCTGACGCATTTTCCAGTTATCCTCTGCAACTGCTGCACAGAATTTCTCGAGACCTTACAGGAAGCAAGTACTCAAGGTCCTCTACCAAATTTGTGGTTTTTGTGCCGATCGGTCAACAAATATGGCCGACGAGAGCTCTCTTTGGTTGACACATTTTAGACTTCTCCTCTGTAACCGCTGCACAGAATTTGACAAAACCTTGCAGGAAGCA
This sequence comes from Pinctada fucata, assembly GCA_028142955.1. Taxonomy (NCBI): domain Eukaryota; kingdom Metazoa; phylum Mollusca; class Bivalvia; order Pterioida; family Pteriidae; genus Pinctada; species Pinctada fucata. Next base: position 34,091,106 of record AP027115.1, read on the forward strand.
ACTATTCAAGGTCATCTACGAAGTTTGTTTTTTCCGTGCCGATCTTTTAACAAATATGGCCTCCGATGGCTCTCATTGGCTAACGCATTTTTGACTTCTCCTCTGCGACCGCTGCACAGAATTTCATGAAATTTTACAGGCAGCAAGATCTACCAAGTTTTTGTTTTTCGTGCCAATCGGTCCACGAATATGGCCACCGAGGGCTCGGATTTGCTGACGCATTTTCGACTGCAGTGGCTGTACAGTGTTTTGTAAAAGCTTACAGGAAACAAGTACTGGTGATCCTCTACAATCTTTTTGTCGTTTGTCTTACAGGGCTTACACAGAATTTTCCAATATCATTCATTTGTTTGCAACTCAGGTGAGCGATGTAGCCCCCTTTTGCCTCTTGCTTACGACAGGTCAAATCTGATGACCTATTTAACATTATTTCGTTTGATATCAAATTTAGCCCTGTGTTAGGGGGTAGATTAAAATTTAAAATTTAGCGACTTAGTTGCTCTTGTAATATAATTATAGCGGGACCTCAACAACAAAGTATTAAATATACATCTAATCGAACAGGATCTTCGATAGTACAATTGGGAAAAGTTACATTTGAACTCGATGTTTTGTCCTTCGAGGGTAAATTCATAATGTCGGTTTGCAGGCAAAGGAACAAAATGTCGTCCTTTTCATGTCTTGGTCGGGAAATCCGTTTCTTTAACCATCGGGACGATGATCAGCTGCAGCGATGGAGGCGTCATCTCTAATCATCTGAAATACAAAATCAAATGAACGACAGAAACATATCAAAGATACAAAATAGAGATAGATCCCTTGAAAATGAAATGTATGATTGTCATTGGGAAGGTGGATGGCAATTTCTCTTCTCAAAAATAAAGAGAAATATAAATGATATCGATGATGTAATGTTGAAAATACTGAAAATAAAACAGTGTTAACAAGCATGACTGTTTGTTTTATATTGTAGACGGTAAAATTCATACAAGTGTATATGACAAATAAGATGTATGTGATTCAACATAGTAAATTTCTACGTTTGATGGTGATGTTGCCAGACCAACGCCATACGCCATTTCCATATCACAGCACATCTGTTACACTAGAATATGTACTTTTTTTGGATTCTCATCGTAGAAATTTACAAATTACCGAGAAACCTTTAGTTCAAGGATTCTGCTTTCATAAACAAGCTATGACTTTCTGGATAATTTACAAAAAATACAGTCAGCTTCTTCTAAATTTGGATCGATACAAGTAACAGGGTATATTACTTTAGGTGTTACACAACCTGACTTTTATGTTGATATGATGAATAAAATTGAAAGGATCAAAAGAAGACAGCATAGCCATAAAATGCGTCAGAATAATCAAACACCTTTTATACCATGGATAACTATGATCCTAATGTCACATGATAAGGCTTGGTCTTTAACCAACCTACAGCCTTGTATCAGCTCGTTTTAAAACTTGCACTTTGACTGCATGTGACGACGGGACTTAGCCGTGTGGAGCTCGTAAAAAAGTTCCCCGCGAGGGGTTTGACAGTAAGTGTTTTGAATATTTTTCCTGACGTTGTGGCCGTAGCACTTTCTCTTTAGACATCAACTCAGACAGTTCATGTATATACTTTATATATTGTTTTGTGTGAACATCGACAGCAGGTGCGGCTAGCCAACAGGGGATGCGTACTCCTCCCGGGCTCCTGTTTCCATCTCTAGTCTGCCAGGGGTCCATCGATGCTATTTTTTGTCCTCTATTGTGAGTGCTCTTGGATCTTCTTTGACCCATTCATGTTGAGTCATGTCCAATTCTCCTTAGAGAAGACAGGGCCCGACCACCTGTCCTCTCTGAATATCAGTAGAACTCTTCGGGTGATTACATACATAACCTCGAAACAGATGGCAGAGCACGGACTACATTACGTAGGCCTTACTTTTTATATTCATTTACATATTCATCTGTGTTGCTTGGGCCCCTGCGTTTTGGTGTCTTGTGTGTTTGTTCATTTAACAGTGGGGAGGCCACTTAAGATTGTGCATGTTTTTCAGAATTGTTTTAATTTTCGTGCGTAAACATCGATGGCGGATGCGCTAGCCAATCAGCGAATGTTTACTCCTTCCAGGCACCTGGTCCCACCTCTAGCTTGCTAGGGTCCGTCGATGCTCAATTGTGTGCTCTAATGCGAGTGCTGATGAGATCAGGATCATCTTTAACTCATTTACAGTACAACTGTGCGTTCTTCTAGACCTTTTGTTAACCGGAAATGTGGAAGGGTTTTGCGCACGTAATGTAGATAACCACATCATTTGCTACTTCCGTCGCAGATGGCCGCCCTATGTCAGCACCGGTTACCAATTGGTCTCCTTGTTTATGTGTAGTCTTTTGTGTTTGATGATTCTATGCCGTATGTCTCTTTTTCGTCTCTTGCTGTGCTCGTGTGTTTTCGCATCAGGTGTTATGGTATTCTACTGTTGGTAATTTTACCGAGTCTGATTGGAGATCCTCTCCTTTCTTGACATGTTTTGTTTTATGAAAGAGGGTGGACACAAGGGGTAGATAAGTTACGTCATCAATGTGGCGAAAGATCACAAACTGCTATAACTGCATGTTTTGGCTACTTAAAGTACAGGTACAGCACGACAACTCGTAATTAAAGGTAAGATGCCACTCGTATTTGTTAAAGTAACTTAAACTTTCTCGAATTATATCAGGGATAGATAGAATTAGTGGCTGATGACGACCGATTAATTTTAAGAATTTTTTTCACAAAAGCCAGATTTACATAATGACGTGTCCGAACTGCAGCGAAAATATGTTGGACCAACGGGAACAAAACTGGTGGACCTTGTGCATGTACACAAGCAAAGATCAGGGATCAATCCACTAAAAACCCTTTTGTAGCAAAAATTGTGATGTTTGGGATTGGGGAAGCTTTTCTATTTCCCCTTTTATAAAGTAAAAGAGGATAAACAATTGCGTGAATCAAAAAAAGATTATTTCATAGATATTTTCGAACGTAAATTGAATTGTTAAACTATGAATTTTGAATTAAACTATGAACCGAAAAAATCCCGAACCGTTGAAGCTCTACCTGTTTAAAGTAACATACACCAACACTCCTTTTGATTTTTAAAGTTTTTTTCTATTGGACATCAAATACCGTTGGGTATGCCATGAAGACACCGTAGTATCACGTTATAACTACCACTTTATTCAAATGAACAAAAGAAAAACATCTCACTCTTGAGGTTTCGCTTTATGTTGTCAAGCGATATGAATGCACAATAGGTGGAGACGAAGGAATGTTACATCTAGTGAAAGAGAAATTTGTTCTATTTAGAATTATTCATACATTAAAGTATTCAGCGGCCTGTGTCGCGAAATTCTGACGAATAATTTCAGGAATTTTCTTTGGATTGCTTAGTTATTTAATTTGAAGACGTATAACATTTGTTTTTGAGTGTCACTGCTGATGAACCAAGAATCCCCGAGGGCACATTTAGCAAAATTCGATCAACCTCAATTGATCGTTTCTTCAGTTCATTCGAAAATTTCTGTTATCAAAATTTTTTGAAATTTCTTAAATGTGGGTCCTGTAGCATAATATCCCATGCATCCTGATACGTCTTATTGTACATTTTTGGAGATAATAACTTTCACACTTTTTGGCCATATTACATTATTTAGATTAAGGGTCACTGACGAGGGTAATTAAGTACCCTAAACATGCATGTCTGGTCCGTGTTGCAAATTTATTTGTTCTTAAATGATGCTATTGAATTTGAAGACATTTCACAATTCTACTTTCTATCTAGATTCAGCAAAGTTTTGTTTCTTAATTGATGTTTAGTATATAGAAATGATAAATGAAAACATTAAACAATCAAAATAGAAAAATGTACACTTTATTCCATGATGAAGGTAACGAAAATTTTTGGATTTTTTCGTAAGAGCTTTTGTGAAATTTGGCACATGAGACCATTTTCGTCAAAAGGAAACATAATATCTAAATATGAAGTAGCGTTAGCGCTTTCAGAGATTTCTTCACCTCTTGATCACATGGATAGATTAAGGCTACGTTAAGATGTTCCGCTGAAGATATTCTTTTTTTACAATGCCTTGAATTCAAACCTCAATCAACACTTTAACGTTCTTTCTGTAGTGTAAAACTGTATATTTATGATATTGAGTAGATGTCTGGTAGCCAAGAAAAAAAATTGCTAGGGGTGATTTCCCTCTGTCACGCGATAGCCCTAAATATAACTTAAAATTGTCCCGGTTTTTAATGGAAATCGCAAGTGATAAACAAGGAAAAGATGGTATAAATGTATTTCGATTTCTTCCGTATATCCTGTAGATTGAGAAATGTGCATGGCATTGCAACACTTAAATCGATTAAAAGGAGAAAAAACTCGACTTTACATCTACATTTTGAACAACCACTACAATTTCCATTAAATACCCAGCAAAATCCTGGTAAATTATAGTGTCCTTTACATAAAAAGTATGATATCGTAAAGTCACCTGGTAGTCACCTGAAATTTACATTCTAACAACATCCCTTTATCAGTCCAATTTCAGATGGGACCTTAACGCACGAGTGATCTGGATAACGTCATAGAAATTCAGCGGGGAAAACACAGGGCATTCTTAATCATGCAACATACAAATACGTGAACATTTATAGTGAAGAGGTTTATTTATAAAAGCTGACGTCAGAACAGTAATGCATTAAAAGAAGAACCATGTAATATAGAACATATAAAATGAGGAATGGTGTATGACTGACGTTACGCTATGACGTTACGCTATGACTGATTGATTACGCTTTGACTTTGACGTTATGATATGACTTGGTAGCATACTATGTAACTTTGTTAACACCAAAATAGACAGACGTACTTGTGCAAATTATCAGACTTCTGACAGACTGACAGGCAAACATGTGCATACTTTTAAGTTAAAAACTGAACAAGACACAAATTGAGACAGTGATGATGTTATCTAATATGTGAATTGGCAAAACTGGCCATGGCTGGTAGAAATAAAGGAGCCTAACAATCAACGTGTATTTGGGTATCCTCAGATAATTCATAATTAAACTAAGGTAGATAAGGTGTAATGAGGAATCCTGGGAACAGACATTCCTCATTGAATTCTAAAAATTGATGATTATTAAAATAGATTATTGATAGACAATTTAACACTTAAATAACAGTAACTGGTGACGCAGAAAAAAAGGCCACATGTATAGTTGCAAAACTAATCAGCGCCACCAGTAAGCAATTACATGTAAGAGATCTACCTCAGTATAAGAGATTTTCAACAAAAATGCAAGAATCAACTTCAAATAAGAACTGAATTTATAAGTTGCAATCAAAATATGATTCAAAATATAAAGCCAAACTGGCACAACATTTTTCCACGTTGGCACAAGCTAAACTGGCTCAAATAGAAAATTTACCAAACTGGTATCAAAATCAAAGCTAATTAAGCCATGGTCCAGATTCGCTGGGTTGTGGGAAAACAAAGGTGTCAGAAGTAACAAAAGCATGAATTGCTTGCTGAATTCTATAGAGAAAAATTTCATTCCCAATATCACTACGATGTACCTTATCAGGTGAAAACGTGCCAGTGCTATGTTCAACGATTTCAGGGTATCTGATATAAGCACCCCTAGATTGAATAATTATTGTAGCAATAAAACTATTTGTTCTAATCCTAGCTTTCTTCAAAGCTTCATGACAATTTTCATCAAATTCCGTGGAAGAATTTGAGACCAAATAATTCTTGTACATGGAAGCAAATTTCTGAGAAAAATAAGACTTAAACATCTTATGTGTAAGTTCACAAAAACTTCATGCTGAGTCACCTATATCATTACTGCCACAGTGAATTATAAGCAAAATTTAGGTGCTTCATCAAAATTCAAAAGATATTGAACCTTCCTGCCAACTTTATTCCATTTCATTTTTCCTTTACATTGCCACCACAAAGATACACCAACTCGTTCAAGATCGAAGTTGGTACCCCAGGTTGAATTTCTAGCACGAATAAACGCATTCCTAATGATTGAAGAGCTAATTATCCAAACCCTTTTAGAATCTTTAAAAAGGGATTAAGCCTTAAAATGAGAAGAAAAAACATCAGTTGGAAAGCGAATGTAAGTTTTGATGGAGTTTGACCTCCAACGACCGTAAAAAGCTATTTTTTCGTCTGTTACGCCAGCCAACGATGCAGACGTAGCAGCTCCGATTCTAAAGGAATGAGAGTAATAATGTTTGCTATCAATATTTAAGGAATTCAAACATTTCTTCAAAACAGCTACAAATTGGTAACGGGTAACTGGATTGTCTGAAAGGTGACAAAAAATGTTCCGGAAAAATGAGGCCTGACTTAAAAATGACTGAAGGGCTTTAACTGGACAGATTTTGGAATACATAGGAGATAGAATGATTGTAGGGCCCGAACCTGACTTGTCAGTTTTTGAAGCGGGAAGTTTTATTTCAATGGAATTGACATTAGGGAGGTAGTGAACACCATCATATAGTAGGGCATGGCCACGTTACATGAAGGAATTCTGTACTAGTTCACCTAGTTTAAAGAAATCAGAAAAGGCTGGAGTAAAAAGAGCTGAAAAAATGTTAGTTTCATAGTCTGAAGAGTAAATTGAAGGTAAAGCAAGGACTATTTTGTTTAAGATTTGAATAGTGATTGGCATTCTGAGATCATGACGCTTATCCAAACGATTTAGACCAGTAACCATTTTCCTTATCAAAACAATTTGATTTGGGGCAATCAAGTCAGATATTTTACACTTGTAGGATATGCCTGACACGTACGTGGAAATACAACTAGGGGCATATCCTTGAAATGACAAATATGCAAGAAATCCGAAACTTGCATCATTATTGGTGGCCATGTTAGGGGAATGTCGTAAATGATCCTTAAACGATCAAAAGAGCGAAGTGCAGTGTCATAAGCAGTTTTAGTTGAATCGGAGATCGAAGCATGCACAATTACATTATTTCTAAGCCTGAGAGAAGCTTGAGGAATGAAGGGGGACTAGTACTGGGATACAAAAATTGTCCTTGTTTGGGAACGCCCGGTGAAATTTTGTCCATTCCTGTCGAGATAAAAGATCAGCAATTACATTGGATTTGCCTTGAACATGAACTGATCTGTACTGTATATTTTGCAATAAGCAACTGTATACTAAAGGACCTATCAGGCGCATTACCCTTTTTTGATTTTGAAGACCGTTTATTGAGAATTGACACAAGGGCTTTGTTGTCAGTATGCAGAATTACATTTTGATTTTTTTTTAAATGTTCCCCAAATATAAATGGCCATCACTATTGGGACAATGTCCTGTAAAATATCCGAACCATGCCATGTTGAGGGCCATTTGATGAAAGCCCAATGTGACTTAAAGATTGCAGAGCATCCCAAGTTACTTTGACCCGCACTATCGGTGAATAATTGTATCTCATCATCAGAGTACCAATGAGGAATCGAATATTTCGTACTTCCATTGAAAAATCCAAAAAAAAAACCAAATATCGATATCATGTCTGATTTCTTCGGTAATACGGACGTAGTGATAGGGTTTAGAGAGGCCAGTCATTAGATCATAAAAACGTCGAATACAAGCTCTACCGACAGGGAGGGCTCGACAGCAAAAAATTAAAAGGCCTGTAAGGGATTGCATTTGCTTTAGTGTAGCTTTCTTTTTGCTCCTTAAATGTTTCATTTCATGGGAAATCTTATTGAGATTTTCTTCGGGGATCCTAATCGACATTTCAACTGTGTCAATTTCCAAACCAAGAAATGTTAATTTTGTAGATGGACCAATAGTTTTTTTCAGGAGCCAATGAACACCGAATTGCTGACACATGTCAGAGTACAAGGACATTAAATTTTCACAATGGTTAGTATTAGCAGCACCCGCCAAATGAAAGTCGATATAATGAATCACATTTTGGGTTTTAGCCCTACGTTTTAATTCCCATTCCAAACACGTGGCGAATTTATCAAAAGTATTGCAGGATAGAGAACAACCAAACGGCAGACACTTATAAACAAAAAAGTGATATGATATTTTAAATCCAAGAAGCTCAAAGTCTCGGAGACTTATCGGTAATAATCGAAATGCACTCTTGATATCAAGTCTAGCAGCATTTGCTCCTCCACCTAGATATGCTAACATTGTCAATGCAGAATCAAAAGATGTATACTGAACTGAACAAAATTTCTTGTAAATGAAATCATTAACGCTGAAATGTTCTGGATAAGACAAATGGTGGATGAGACGCCATGATCCATCTATTTTTTGGAACTAAACCAACGGGTGATAGTCTCAAATTTGGTAAAGGGCAACTAGAAAAAGAACCAGCGACTCTGCCTAAACGAACTTCTTTCGTTTGACGTTTTTCGAATGACGTGCTGTCCATCAATAATCCGAAATTTAAGGACCATCTACATGAAATCTATCCTCATGAACTAGAGATCAAGGACACAAGAGAGAGCGACAGATCCGCTTCGTACTTGGATATACTTCTATCTTTCGACGAAAACGGCCATTTGAACTGCATGACAAACGAGACGATTTCAGCTTCCACATAACTATCTTCCCTTTCATGGGTAGCAATATTCCGTCTTCTCCTGCTTATGACGTTTTTGTTTCTAAGCTGATACGGTATGCCAGGGCATGTTCCAAATATGAAGATTTCATTATTAGAGCCAGACGGCTTGCAAGTAAGCTACTTGTTCAGGGTTAATTCACACAACGGCTGAAATCATCATTGCGGAAGTTCTTCGGTCGCAATGGGGATATCATAAAAGCATATCAGATCCCCCTTTCCAGAATGATCAGTGACATTCTACATTGTGATTGAAAGACTGTCGTTATCACCAAACAAGACATACTTACCGGATCTGTAGATCAAAATGTACATCAACAATCACCGAATTTGACAGGTTTCCATGAAGCCGTTGCGACGGGTTATGCATACAATCAGGAGACGCTGACTCTCCCCGGGCACCTGGTCTCACTTTGAATTATTTCATGAATTATGGGTGTGTTGGCAATACCATTAACGCCGGGATTTACCACTGTTTTGTGCTCTGCTGGACAGTCAAAATTGCGAGGATTGCTGGAACCTAGAATTATTATTTGTAAAAGAAGCTACTCTACATTTTTGAGAGGACGTGGATTGGAGCATCGTAAGCTCTAGAGCAAAACCCTTATAAAGTTATAGTTAAAGCACTTTAGAAGATTTTATTGGGTACTATTGCCTTTCAGGTTTGTAGACGATTTTTTTCTCCTGTTCAGGTTTCGAATACATAAAAAGCAACCAAAGTTCTTGGTCAACTGAAGACCACGAGAGAGATGGATCCGCCTCTTTTTAAGTCTAAAATGTATATCATAATTTTTCCACCCTGAACCACCAAATTTGGTAGATTCAGGCCTTACAGTGTGCATATATTTGAAACGACTGTTTGCAATTGGAGGATTTGCAATTGAAATAAACGCATAAATCAAAAAGGCATCAGTCCATTGATCAATATTATCAATCTTTGTGACGTGATATTTTGGCCCTAAAACCAGTTTGCCATCTTCGATTTTAAGTTGTTTTGATAAAGAATCAGGATCAGATGGTTTTGATACTAGTTTAGCTAAATCAACATAATCACCATTTGAAATTTCATTTTAATTTTGTTAGAGACGTTATATCCAAGTTCTGACGTAGCCGACTCTACTTGAAAATTTTCATTAGATACATTTTCATCTAAAATGTCACTACAAATATCTTTACCTTGCCTGTTGGCATCGTAAATAGGCATCTGATCATTTGCATTCAACTGGGCCAAAGCTCTTATTGCAACTTGGTCCGTGGCATCCTTTGATCGTTGAGCAGTTACGGTTGGATGAGATGACGGGCTGGTAACAGGTCTCTGCCGTGTTGGCGCCTGGTTATTGATGGGCTGTCGTAGAAGTAGAAGTATTACGGTCCACAGGATTGTTCCGTCCACGACTCCTTCGTCTTGTTATAGGCTGTATCGTCAATTGTACTCGTAAAATGGAGAAAATGAATAATAAATACGAATATATCGAATTGCACGAAAAAGAAAATGAAATTAGAAAGAAAAGGAAAAAGATTCAAGGGATAAAATTCATATCTCTAACAACAATTAACATGTGAAAATAAATGGAAAAATCAAAGCCTCAAAATTACCGACAGGGGTATAATCAAAATTATCAACATTATACCTTCATATCTCTAAATAAACATTACATATTTTATCTTACCAACTGTGAGTTGAAATTGTATTGAGCAAATGGAAATGTGAATCGAACACTCTATTTTGTAACACGCGGCCGAGTAAAATACTTGCAATACTTACAGTGCTGTTTCAATTTAAATGTCCCACGTTGTCGAAAAAGAAGGAGTGAATGTATTATAACAATGAAGGAAATGAAAATCTCAATTCAAATTAATAATGAAAGAAAATTAAACCTACAGAATTAAAGAAAAGACAACACGTGATTCAAGGGCATTCGAAAACGAAAGTTGACGGGAGCAAAATGATTTACAGTGAATCGTTTTCAATCTTCTTAAATCAGAGTTTGTTGTAAAATATCGCTCAAAAATGAAATGTAAAAGTTAACTTCAATAAAAAATGAAACAAAAAATTGTTATATTTCTGAATAAGAGATCGTTTTAACCCCATTTTGTTAAGAACATGCATGTGTATCAAGTGAGCGTTCTGTCTCTCTAGGGCTCTTGTTAAAAATATATATCCCTTAGTCTTACTTACATTCTTCCAATTAGGCAATTCTTTTCCTTTCGACAATATTATTTTTGTTCCGGAAATCTATTTATGTTTTTATATATATTTGTGGCGTTTTCATTTATACTTGGCGATTGCCTTGATGAAATATTTCTTTCATTTTTTACAGCTACCACAAGTACAAGTGTTGTGTATGTATCTTCAAAGTCTGACGCCTTTGATGAAAGTCTACTAGCGGCAATTATTTCTGGGGTAATATCAACCCTTATTGCAAGTACAGTTATTACATTTATTGCTTTTATATGTAAGAAGAGGAAAAACCAGCAGAAAGTGAAACCTGGGAATAATGGCAATACTTCGGTTCCCACATCGGGTGTAACAAGTCTTGTAGAAATAGAACATAATCCTAACCCCTCTTATTCAAATGGCGTCAACACTTCTCCCTCCATACCCCCAGAAAAATACCCCCCTATTCCCCTCCACTATCAACAGCCTCCACCAAGCCTACCTATCCCCCTAAAGAATTAGGGAAAGATTTTCGCTTCCACAACCTAGTAAAGACTTTCGGGAGATTTTGCATAAATCATTGTCTTTTGAAAGTCGGACATATACAAGCAACAACAGAGTATATTACTTAGGGTATTTCATAACTTGCATTTTATGGTGATATAATTAACAGAATAAGAAGGATCAAAGGTAGACAGCATAACCATCGAAAATGCTTCAGAATCATCAAACGCCTTTTATACCGTGGATATGACCCTAATGTCATCAGACCGACACTAGGCTTTGTACTTTATTAATCTACAGTCTGGTACCAGCGAATTCTTAAAACTTGCACTCTGGCTGACTAATACGCCGGGACTCCATGGCGGGTCATGTCCAAACCTCTTTAAAGAAGACACGGCCAGACCACCTATCCTCTCTGAATGTCAGTCGGGAGATAACATACCTGAACTCGCTGTAGCCGGCAGAGGCCGGGCTGTATTACGTAAGCCCTCTTTTTATATCCATTTACATATTCATCTATGTTGCTTCGGCCCCTTCGTTTCGTAGTCTTGTTTGTGTCTGGTCATCTAACAGTGAGGAGGTTGTTACACCACAACTGTGCGTTCTTCGAGACCTCAGGATAATCGGAACCGTGGGAGGGTTGTGCGCACGTAATCCAAGATAACCACGACGTCTGCTACTTGCATGTTAAATGGTCGTCCTAAGTTGACACCGATTGCCCATCAGGATATTTTGATTGTTTTGAATTAACCGTGCATAAAAAAAACTTTATGAGTGTGTCAATAAGAATTGACTTTAAAACATTTCAAGGTCATTCGACCTTATGTCAAGGTAATTGTTTTGTAAATGACCCAATTTTACAAAAATAATGTGATTTTTATGAAAATAGAAAGCCATATTTCAGAAAATCAGATGATATCATATCCAAATTGTTTTATATGATATAATGTTTAATGTATCTCTTATTCATAGACATAAGTTGCACAGAATGTATTCTTAAAACACTCAGTCCCATGCATACATTTGAATGAAAAAGTAGATATCCATTTCTTACTTTTTGATCAATTTTTTTTTCTATCAGAGAATTGAAAGTAATGTAAATTATATGTTTTACTCTTCTTATAAATTCAAACTTTGTAAGCATTTACCCCAATCATCATTACCCTAAAAACGCAAATGGAAAATTGCCACCAAAAACAAAATGGAAAATTGTAGATTTCAGAGAAATTTAAGCAATGAAATTGAAATGACCTTGACCTTGAAGTCAATGACCTTGAAAAAAAATCTAAAGATATAAAATAGGGAAAGTATATTTGCTGCCAATCCATAAAAGTTCACTCTTGTAATCTATCTTTAATGGCAAATTTGGGGGAAATGGTTAATTTCCCCAACGAGTTTTCTTCCTAATTTTGTTGATCAGATTATATTTATTTCATTTCAACAAAAAAAATTAAGCATGCTTTCATAATTATTTGTGATTAAAAATGCTCAATATTAGCCTTGTTTTAATGCCTGTTTTTGACTGTTTTACATTTGCTGTTGTAGAGCAAGTTACCATATTTCGCCGCATTTTTCTTATATTTTCTAGGAATATTCAAAACTTGGTGGCCGATTCAATGATTGGTTTTGCTAAAGTTTAATTAACTCCATTCTTGGTCGAAATACTACAAGAATGATCTATTTTACTTAGTTCCTTGTTCCTTATAAAACGTCAAAACCTTTCGTTTCCATGTTTTCGGAGGTGATCATATTTTGCCGTTTTTGCTGATAAGAATCCATTTTGCACACAAAATGGACAGAATTGCAGTTTTCATTTAAGGAAATCTTTCGTCACCACTACTTCTACGAGATGATGTCAAATAAAATGTTTTCTTTGTTTGGTTTTTGTAAAAATATTGGATGTCTACATCTAAGATTTAGTGATTTAATGATTTTTGTGGTATTTTTCGTTACATTTGAGTGTAGGAGATGTCACAATATATCAAAACATCACTGCTATGGTCATAATTGATACGATATAGAAAAATAAACTTGATAAACAATTCCTTTAACCAACGAGAAGCAATAAACTATGAAACAGCGAAATATGGTCACCGGCGAAATATGGTTCCTCGCTCTATGAAGAAATATCTTGAAATTGAATAGATTTTCTTAGGATAGAAGGCCGATAACGCGAAATGCATGAATGTGCCGTGAAACTTTTGACGTCATAGACTAAAGTAAACATTTGCAATGAACGCCAGAGGAGCAAGGATGGATTTCACTTAGTCTTGTTGTATACTTTGTCGTTTTTACACTTGATAAATATATAAATAATTACTATAATCTTAAAATTGAATTAACCAGAATATATTAGAAAATGAAAATGAATTCTTATCTTGCATCCAGTATTATATTTATAAGCCCTTTTCACATAATTGCGTGATTAGCATTTTGTGGACGAAAAGTACCGACTTTCATGACGTCACAGTTAAAAAGTAATTGTCCTTGACGTCATATTGCGAGGAATGTTCTTATTTTTCCGTCCAAAACAACTGGAACGCAGTTATGTGAAAAAGGCTTATTCAATGGGTAATGAAAAGTAATTGGGCCACCTAATCCTTATAATGTGGCTTAATTTACAGCATACTTATAACTTTAGTAGTAAAATTAAATGAAAAATTTTGAATAATTTAGATCTTAAAACATTGTTTACACAAAGAGTTATGGGTCCTTGCAGTTTACATTGGACTCCATGGGGAAATATTGACATTTTTTAAATTCTTTATCAGACTGAGGGGGCATCAAATATCGATTGGACAAAAAATTCTAAAAATATACTTCATCAAATTTCACTCAATAATCCAAAGTTCACCAATTAGTTTTTTTCTGCAAGGGGAGATTATTCCTAAACATGACCCTTTTCAAAATATTTCTTATTTCGTTACCTAATTGGTTAGTTCAAAAGTTTTCAAAATATCAAATTACAAAGAAAAATATTAAAGGATGTATACACCTAATATCCGTGTTTTTGGCATATTCTCCTTCATTACCCATCGAATATCTTAAAATATGTCATTATTTGAAAAAGGATCTGCATAAAACTAACATCTGTATGATAGTATTATGAATCAATATAATAAGTGCTCAGATAGAACTAACTGCCGTCAGAAAGAAGATTTGCTTGGCTTTATCTGGTGCATCGGAATTATTTTAAAAATCTATTGAAGAAGTCTTCCATGCTGCATAATGAAAAAATGAAAGTGTTCCAATTTGGTACCTTCTTGAAGAAAATTTCAAACCATGTTGGATGTACCAGACACGTGTTTCGAATTTCAGATAGTTAATCCTAACTAGCGATATTTCTAGCCAACGTGATTTGCAGATACAGGCCAAACTCATGACAGTAGCATAATCTATTTCGCTGTTTTGTGCATTTACTTTTTATAGTTTGAGTGGTTGAAATTTCCGATTCAGCAGCACAGTAAAATTAACACAAAAATCTTAGCACTGCAGCGCCTATACATGCAACGATATATAAGCAGCTTAGGAAACTTAACAAGTCCCGGTTGTCAATCGGTTAATGTGACTAGCTTATTCAACAGACCACAAAGAAGACCTCGAAGTCATGGCATTCGTAAATATAATAGGCCTGAGATCAAAATTTCTTGAAATTTCTAAAAAGTGGGTCCTGTAGCATCATATCCCACCCATCCTGCTACGTCTTTCGATACGCTTTTTCGACATAGTAACTTTCATACTTTTTGGCATATTACATTGTTTAGATTTGAGGATCACTGACGAGGGTTAAGTACCCGAAACGTGCATGTCTGGTCCACGTTGCCAATTTATCTGTTCTTAAATGATGCTATTCAATTTGAAGACGTTTACACATACATAGTTTCTCCTTCGATGACTTGGTTCCATTTTTGAATGAGCCCCTAGGCCTGCATTATATTCGAACCAAATTATACTCTGTTCCCTTACGGAAGTTACACGAAATCTACGAATATACGAAGGACCTCACTTATACCGATACACGTTCTCCAGAATGAAGACTACAAGGAGTCATCTTGGACATTTCTACTTTTCAATTATTTCAAGCAGTTAGATAAGATAAATCAGAGGAGAAAACAAACCGTCCTTTCATTAACGTAAGATTTGCAAACAACGGTATTAATAAATTGAATCTTGGTCAAATTTTGAATCACAAAGCTGTTAAAGATAAAATCCCACCATATTTCAACAGACAAGAAACTCCTTGTATTTCCTATAGCTACACACCAACAGTTGCATCTAAAATTTACAATTACAAACGATTCTTGTGGTGTATTGATTTAAGTAATCCCTCACTACATCCACTTCATTGCAAGTGTTCTTCATCGGATTTCAACTACTCTCTTTGTGGACACGTTATTACTGCTGACCTTAGTATAGTCGAGAACGACAAGTTGAGAGAATTGTTAAAAAAAGGGTCCTAAATACAGAGGAAGTATGTCCTTTACATGGAACCAAAATGTCAAAATTCTCATGGACTCTTGTGAGGAATATGCAAGACGCTGGGCAAAGAAAGAGGATGCACAGCTCGACACCCTTTCCGAATGAATAAAATCCATCAGAGGGTTATTTTTATCTAGAATTAACTGATTAAAATCAACTGTGAACACCAGATTCGAGTCTATATTTAAAGACCCTGATGTTATCATAAAGCTTACCTACCTCCAAGAACATTATGTCATCACACCAGTGGACAAAGCCTCAAATAATTACACATTTACTTGCAAAAAGTACTATTTCGACAGTCTAGTTAAAGGGTTGGGTTTCAATTCGACACCTGGAAATCCCACTTACACCCCAACAAACCTTTCTGCCTCTGAAATAATAGATAACCACAAATCAGCTATTGCTTCCTTTGGCTTCCAAACTAACAATTTAGATTTAGATTTACCATACTTATACTGCATACCTAAAATGCATAACAATCCGTACAAACAACGTTTCATCGCTGGTTCCTCAAAATGTTCTACCAAATCTGTATCGATCTTACTCACCAAACTTTTATCTGAAATCAAATCTGGGCTTCAAAATTATTGTTCGACAGTATATTCTCGCAGTGGTATCAACCAGATGTGGATTTTTAAGAATTCGAAGGAACTTTTAGAACATCTGAACATCTGAAATCCACTCATTTTAGTAAAGTTCATTCGATCAAAGCCTTTGATTTTTCGACACTTTACACTACAATTCCACATTCTAAATTGAAAGAAAGACTTGCAAAAAGTATAAGTATGCGTTTACAAGTAAGAACGGTAATCGCAAATACAAATTTATTGTTGTGAACTATGAAAAAACCTACTTTGTAAAAGAAAAGTCCGATTCTGAAAATAAGTACACTGAAACAGATATTATTCAGATCTTAAACTTTTTGATCGACAACATTTTTGTAGTGTTTGGAGGAAAGGTATACTTAGCTTCTTACTTCAACTTCACTTACAGATACATAGACGATGTGTTGTCCATCAATATCCCAAAATTCGCGGATAACCTGAACAATATCTATCCTTCAGAGCTTGAAGTCAAAGAAACTACTGAGACAAATAATTCAGCATTCTATTTGGACATAATGTTGTCCTACGACACTGATGGTCACATGAACACCTCACTCTATGACAAAGGTGACGACTTCAATTTCAGCATCACAAACTTTCCTTTTCTGAGTAGCAACATCCCTTCATCTCCAGCTTATGGCGTATTCATATCTCAATTAATACGCTATGCCAGAGCAAGTACCAAATATATGGATTTTGTTCTGAGAGCTAGGCGTCTTGCAGATAAGTATCTCAGTCAGGGATATGTTTGTGACCGACTAATATCGTCACTGAGGAAGTTCTACGGTCGATATGGGGAACTCGTCATACACTATCACTCTCCAGAATGGTGGATGATATTTTGTCATAGACCATTTGAACCATCCAACCAAAGATTGTACTCTATGTCTTCCGAAATGGAAGTAACCGGATGTGACAGTTCTACCGAATTGAAGCGGTGGGTGTTTCATACAAGCAGGAGATGCTTACTCTTTCTGGGCACCTGGTCTCACTCCCATATCGGGAGTTCGCTTCTTTTCATGTGGTGGAGGTTTTTGTTTGTTTGCTTTGGTTCCTGTTTTGTCCTGATTTTGTATGCCTTCGGTTTCTGATTTTCTGAATTATCGATTTTGTGCTGTATACAGGAATATGGTCATTATCCATATTTGTCATGTATGATCAAAATAACATTGGAGGGATGTTGATAGAATGTAAACCTCATTTAATTTCGATGATGTCTTTGGATCAATTGACATTCATCAGACATAGCAACAAATGCAAATTATTTCAAGTTAATAAACCGCAAAAACGAAGCTTCTATCGGGCAATAGAGCTGGAAAGAAGTAATTATTACATCTCACACAATTGACAAAGGACAAGGAGTTTAACTGCTACACACTGTAAAAGAAATTAGGTGTTTATGATAATGATAGAAGTGTTCAAACTCTTAACCTTCTCAAGGAACATTTCAAACCATGTTTCTAATGACGTGTCTCAGATCACGTTCAATTCCTAATCTGCGATGTTTCCAGCCAAAGTGATTTGCAGATACAGTCTAAACTCATTTAAGTAAACCCCCTTTTGATATTTTTGGAATTCGAATTTCGTGTATTTACTTTTTTATAGGGTGCTCGTCTCCAAATTTCCTGTGGGTTCGTTTCAGTTGCAAAGTAAAATGAAATGTGTGATCAATATAGCAATGAATTTCGAGGAATGGTGACATGATGTAAACCGCCTTTAATTTCGATGATATATATAATTTATCGAATGACAATAGCTATCAAACACATATGAACGTATCAAATAAATAATTCAATCAATTAATAAAGGGCAAGACATTCGGGCAACTGAGCGACTTATCGACTTCATTTTACTTATTAGGAATACATATTTCGATACATTGGATGCATTATCAATATGAAATGTAAATTAGACAACTTTCTGCCAAAGTCTGATTGTCCACGCTCATCGATTCCATTTCAAAAAGAGTAAGAAATAAACCTAGAATAATTTTTACCCCATGCCTTTTTTGTTAATCAGAGGGAATATTAATTATTAGATAAGTTAAGGGATTGAATTCTCTTCTACTCCTCCTTCACATACAAGTTTGTCCGATTGAATACTGTATAGTCTCGGCACATTTGTAACCACTTTTTGCCGGCATCATAAGTTTACCTAAATCTACATATGATAAGGATATTTTGACATAGGTAATATACAAACAGAGAGTGTAATTCCCTGAGAAAAACTATTTTATTTAAAGTTAGATGGGAAGATGGGGGGGGGAGAAATCCAAGAAAAAAATTCTCGTTCTTTTGAAGCATTGTTTATAAAAGTAAAGATTTATCTGTAAATATCATTAATCTGTACATATCTGTACTTATTGTTTTTACTTCGACTTCGTGTGACTGTTCATCCGAACGAGTTGTTTATCTCGTAATTCTCGTTATTACGACTTATATATCTCGTTATTACGACATAACTATCTCAAAGTTACGAGATAGTTTTTAGCTCACCTGAGCGAAGCTCAAGTGAGCTATTGTCATAGCGCGCCGTCCGTCGTCCGTCCGTCCGTCGTCGTCGTCGTCGTCGTCGTCGTCCGTCCGTCCGGCGTAAACTTTTAACATTTTCGACATCTCCTCTGCAACCGCTGCTCAGAATTTCATGAAACTTTACAGGAAGGAAGTACTCAAGGTCCTCTACCAAGTTTGTGTTTTTCTTGCCGATTGGTCAACAAATATGTCCGCCGAGGGCTCTGATTGGCTGACACATTTTCGACATCTCCTCTGCAACCGCTGCACAGAATTTCATGAAACTTTACAGGAAGGAAGTACTCAAGGTCCTCTACCAAGTTTGTGTTTTTCGTGCCGATCGGTCAACAAATATGGCTGCCGAGGGCTCTGATTGGCTGACACATTTTCGACATCTCCTCTGCAACCGCTGCACAGAATTTCATGAAACATTACAGGAAGGACGTACTCAAGGTCCTCTACCAAGTTTGTGTTTTTCTTGCCGATCGGTCAACAAATATGGCCGCCGAGGGCTCTGATTGGCTGACACATTTTCGACATCTCCTCTGCAACCGCTGCACAGAATTTCATGAAACTTTACATGAAGGAAGTACTCAAGGTCCTCTACTAAGTTTGTGTTTTTCGTACCGATCATTCAACAAATATGGCCGCCGAGGGCTCTGATTGGCCGAAACATTTTCGACATCTCCTCTGCAACCAATGCACAGAATTTCATGAAACTTTGGAGGAAGGAAGTACTCAAGGTCCTCTGCCAAGTTTTTATTTTTAGTGCCGATTGTTCAACAAATATGGCTGCTGAGGGCTCTGATTGGCTGACTCATTTTCGACATCTCCTCTGCAACTGCTGCACAGAATTTCATGAAACTTTACAGGAAGGAAGTATTCAAGGTCCTCTGCCAAGTTTTTTTGTTTTTCGTGCCGTCGGTCAACAAATATGGCCGCCGAGGGCTCTGATTGGCTAACACATTTTCAACATCTTCTCTGCAAAAAAACCACTGCACAGAATTTCATGAAACTTTACAAGAAGAAAGTACTCAAGGTCCTCTACCAAGATTGTGTATTTTGCGCTGATCGGTCAACAAATATGGCCGCCAAGGACTCTGATTGGCTGACACATTTTCGAAATCTCCTCTGCAACCGTTGCACAGAATTTCACGAAACCTTGCAGCAAGGAAGTACTCAAGGTCCTCTGCCAAGTTTGTGTTTTTCTTGTCGATAGGTCAACAAATATGGCTGTCAAGGGCTTTGATCTGTAGAAGTATTTTTGTGACTTTTAACCCTTTGTCTGCAACTCAGGTGAGCGATGTGGCCCCCTTGGGCCTCTTGTTTTTTCTGTGATACTATTCGGCTTTCGTAGTATATTTTACTCGTTTTAGTTCGTAAATATTTCTCATAGTGTAGGTGATTAATTTAAGTTTGGTTTGGATTTATGGCCCTTTTACTTGGTGAATTTCATTATTGTTACATTTTTCCAGATTTTTCTTCCCTGTAATTACAGATAATTAATTGATTTTTTTTTTGGGTCGATACAATTTCAAGAGATACAGATCAAGTGCGAATTTTGCTTTGTTTGACCAATTAAACAAGAGTTAAATCCCTTGGACTTAGCAAATTGAATGAATTTGTCAGTTTTACGGATTTCTTCTTTGTTATTGCAGATATTTAATTGATGGTTGGTGTGTGAATACATCTCTAAGAGATAAATATCATGTTTGAATGTAAGTTTGATAGACCTTTTTTACAAGAGATATAGCTCTTGGACTTGGCAAATAACGTGACAATTTCAGATTTCCTAACTTTTCTTTGCTGTTGTTGTAGATATTGAACTGACGTTTAGTATGTGAAGACATGTTAACTAGATACAAGTTACTTCCAGTTTGATCTATATTTACTTTATCCATCTATTTCCACACGAATTATTGTCCTTGAACTATACAGTGAATACATATCAAAGCCCTGAAAAATGTAGCCCTGAAAATATTATAACATTCATAAGTATTCTACACACATCATATACACCGTGGGTATCACGTGATACACAAATGATATGTTCCACGGGAATCCCCTTTGATTGAACTAAGTTAATACTGTCTAAATCTACTTTATATGAATTTATTTTAGGCCTATCATATGGTCATTATTATCAATTATATGATGGTAATTTATTCTGGTCAAGAATAGACGTGTATTCGGAGAACACTTAAACAGAAATTTTTCAATGCTCGCCACGTGTTTTGATATGGTGCACGGACAGATACAAAATTTTCTGTTTAAGTGGTCTCCAAATATACGTCTATTCTTGACCAGAATAAATTACCATCATATAATTTATAATAATGACCATATGATAGGCTTAAAATAAATTCATATAAAGTAGATTTAGTTTTTACTTGGTTCAATCAAAGGGGATTCCCTTGGAACATATCATTTGTGTATCACGTGATACCCCACAGTGATATATATTTCATACATGTTAAAATAATAGGTAAAGATCTACGTACAACACTTCAAATCAAAAATATTAATTCATTCACTTCAAATATTCCCATGAAATGAAAAGAATAGTTTACTTTAAGTATAAATGTTGTTCTAACAATAAAATCATAATGAGATATGGCGATGTATAGAAATTGTAATAAAAAGATTGTATTTTATAACCGGAAATGAAAATCAAGAGAGGCAACTCTTACATTAGCGGAAGTACAAAAATACATTATATTATTTCTTCCTCACCTAATTCACTGCGTGGGATCGAAACGTATGGTGTTGTGCTTCTTTACATAGTTTTTTGGTATTTTCTCATTTTCTAAATTAAACTTTAAAAAACTGAACAGCGGTTGCAGTAGGGCAACACCTTATAAATCAATCCATATCGTACAGGTATATGGAAAGTTAATAGTTTTCGCAAACACTTCAATAGTTTGTCGACGATAGAAAATAATTCCTTCTGACTAACTCTTGAACTACAGACTTTTCGGATATATAAACGATATTGACTTACTTATTAGACATTGCTCTACTGCAAAGTCTCAGTAGTTTTGTGCAGTATCACTTAAATTATGAGAAAACATCAAAATTCTCCGTAAAGAATCACAACATCATAAGTTTCGATCCCATGCGGTGTTACTGTGGGAAAAGGCTGTAAATCGTATACGCTGGTGGATCGAACATGTACACTCCAAAAATATACTGCAGGTCACATTACCTAAACAGATAATAAGCTATTCTAAGAACATATTCTTCATAACCAAACAGGAATGAATACAAAGCGTCTAATTCTCTACGCATCAAATAAACATTTAAATTAAATATCAAGGAATACTCTTATAGAAATTTGAGACAAAGGTAAGTATACATTACGCATAGCTTGATCAGAATAATCGAAACCAAAAGGGTTGTACTGTGGCGGATCTAAGTGCGTGATTAAAATGAATAAAAATGTACTTAACGGGGATTCTTCAATTATATTAATATGAGGGCAGAAATATATCAATAATATAATAATACAATAAGCAATACACTTACACTTATAGGTATTTCCGATCACACAAAAATATTCATCAAAGGTACAAAGGTACGTCTAGGTACTACGACGTTACTAATTCAATTAAAGTGCGCCGATTAGGTAAAAGCCAATCAGAAACGTTTATCAGATCACATGACCAAAAATACTTAGGACGAATGTAAATTTCAGAATTAAATAAACGAACTTGATTTAAACGAAATTACTTTCAAAAATAGAATACAAAGGTGAATGGATCGTAATGAAAATACATGGTATTTCAAACAATAATTACTCGGAATATAATTATTATCAAAAGTAACATTCACTATCACATATTTTTGGTGGATCCGCTCGAAGCATCACTGATGAAAATTTAATATTCGAAACTCGTGTCTGGTGCATGGTAATTGGTTTAGAATTTTCTTGCAGAGGGTATGGAGTTGGAGCCCTTCGACATTTCTAGTGTGTTAATACATCACGATACAAATTAAGTTTATGTTGATTTTTCTACAAAAGTTATGGCCCCTTGACTAAGCACATTTCGTGAAATTTTCAGTTTCCCAGAGTTTTTCTAATACACATATTGGACAGCTTTTTGTGATGGCATCCATGTTTTGATGTAAGTTAAGTTTTATTCATGTTTGATATTGAAGAGTGCTATGTAGAGTTGCAAGACATTAGATGTATGTAGTAAGGGGACTTATATTGCTCGGTGATCAGGATTCCATTACACTTTGTTTGACAAATGGGCCAAACAATGTACAGTTAAGTTTTTATTGATGTCTTTTGCGTTTGTTAATTGAAGACGGGGAACAGTATCAGATATGGTTTGTTTTTTATCATGATTACTAATAATAGATTTTCTTTTTAAAAACCTTAGCTCTTCTCTTTTATCTCCATACATGTGAATGAATAAAAAAAGTGATACATTACATCATTGTCCGAGTAATGTTTAACAGAGAATGGGAAAAAGGTGTGAAAGAAAGTATGTGTTGTCTGAGGCAAAATTCGTCACCTTGACAGAAATATAATAGAAAAAGATATGCATATTTTGCAAAACATATCAATTGTCTGTGATGCTTATACGTGTACAAGTAGCGAAAGTATTTCAAACGGTCGGTTGTGATTTTTTTTTTTGCTGACAGAATTGAAATATATGTTCTAATGTACCAATTTTATTGTAATATACTCGTGTTTTGATTATTAGATCCTCGTCAGTGGTACTTAAGGACTTATCCAGCACCCAAACGTTTGAATCTTCACATCGAAGAGTATTCTGTATTTCTGACGTACAGAGAAAGATAACTCCGATTTCCATTATAAAGTTTTTTGAAAAATATTTTAAAATAAAAGTTTTTATGTTATTTTACAGAAAGCTATGTACGGAAAGGTTTCAAATTCTTTGCTTTAATCAATTTGTAGAATATCCAATATACTGTATTCCAAATATGAAGGAAAATCATACAACAATAAAAACGTAATTGAGTATAATTTTGAATTTTCCATAGTTGGCAATGAAAATGTCTGCATGTGTCTTTTTGGGAAGTATTCAAAACTTCAATATTTCCTATGGTAACCTCATTAAGTGTCACTACACATCACTTTTACATACAATAAGATAAAACTGATTCATATATAAAGAATATCTATCCAAAAACTTAAGAAACAGTATATGTCCTTAATGTCAAACTATTTGAATAAGGCTTATTTCTTTAACTCCTTTAACTCTTTGTGTGGGTGCAGCTAGCCAACAGGGGATATTCACTCCTCCCGAGCACCTGGCCCCACCTCTAGCTTGCTAGGGGTCCGTCGATGCTGAGTCTGATGCTCTATTGTGAGTACTCAGATTATCGTCAGGATTTTCTTTAACTCATTTGTGTCACACCTATGCCCTTTGTCGTATGGAGCTCGTGAGAAAGTTCCCCGCGAGTGGTTGGACAGCAGGAGTTTTGAATATTTTTCCCTGACATTGTCGCCATATCACTTTCTATATAGACAGAACCTCAGACATTACATGTGTTTAATATATTGTTTTCATTTTCTTGTGTGAACATCGACGGCGGATGCGGCTTGCCAACAGGGGATGCTTAATCCTCCCGGGCATCTGGTCCCACCTCTAACTTGTTAGGGGTCCGTCGATGCTCAGTTTGGTGCCCTATTGTGAGTGCTGTTCAGATTATCGTCAGGATCATCTTTAACTCATTTGTGTCACACTTATGCCCTTTGCCGTGTGGAGCTCGTCAGAAAGTTCCCCGCGAGGGGTTTGACAGTAAGCGTTTTGAATATTTTTCTCTGACATTGTCGCTATAGCACTTTCTATAGAGACAGAATCACAAACATTAAATGTGTGTAATATATTGTTTTCATTTTCGTCCTTGAACATTGACGGCGGATGCGGCTAGCCAATAGGGGATGCTTACTCCTCCCGGGCACCTGGTCGGACCTCTAGCTTGCTAAGGGTACGTCGATGCTCAGTTTGGTGCTCTATTGTTAGTGCTGTTGAGATTATCGTCTGGAGATTCTTAAATCATTATTATATTCTGAACGAAAATAAAAGAAAGAATGAAATCTTTTACAGGCTCAGCTGAAGCACCACAGCAAACAGAATAGATTAAACCTATAAATGTTAAACGTGTTCAAATTAAGTAGCATCATTTCAGAACAGATACTTTTGCAGCATGGACCGGTCATGCATGTCTCCGGTAGTAATCCCTCGTCACTGATCCTCAATCTAAACAATGTACATTTCTTAAAAGTGTGAAAATTATTATGTCCAAAAATTTACCGAAACACGAAGCAGGATGGGTGTGATATGATGCTCCATGACCCACGTTTTAGAAATTTCAAAATACGGAAGTGTTCAACTATATACCTTCTTGAAGAAAATTTCAACCAATGTTTATGCACAAGACACGTTTTTGATGATGATGCTCTAGGACGCACGTTTTATGTACGCCAACGAGATCAATCAACAACTTGTGCTCTTGAAAAACCATCATTAGTTGTGAAAAAAGTCTCCTCTCAGTTAATAAAAGGTGTGAATCTCCAACAACACCAGGTTGCAGCATCTACAGCAAAACCCCAAAACACTCAATGCAAAAACACAAAGCAGACAAGCACAGAAATGGACGCATAAGGGACAAGGAAAGTCAATGCACGACACAGAAACATCAAACACAAAGGACTACATAAAAACCAACGCGACCAATGGGCAACTGGTGCCGACTTAGGATGGCCATCTGCCACGGAAATAGCAGAAGGTGTGGTTATCCTGGATTACGTGCGCACAACCATCCCACTTTTCCGATTACCCAGAGGTCTCGAAGAACGTATAATTGTGGTGTAAAACAACCTCCTCGCTGTCAGATGACCACACACAACAAGACCGAAAAACGCAGGGGCCCAAACAACACAGATGAATATGTAAATGGATATAAAAAGAGGGCGTACGTAATACAATCCGTGCTCTGCCGCCATGAGCTGCATATGTATGTTATCACCCGAGGAGTCCGACTGACATTCACAGAGGACAGGTGGTCGGGGCCCTGTCTTCTCTTAAGAGGTTTTTACAGGGCCCGTCATGCAGTCCCGTCATCACAGTCATTCAGAGTGCAAGTTTTAAAAAAGCGCTTGTACAAGACTGTAGACTGCTCAAGTACCAAGCCTAATATCCGTCTGGTGTCATTAGGATCATATCCACGGTATAAAAGGCGTTTGATGATTCTGACGCATTTTCGATAGTGATGTTGTCTATCTTTGATCCTTCTTATCGTATTAATAATGTCAATATAAAATGCAGGTTATGAAATACCCAAAGTAATATACTCTGTTGCCTGTATTGGTCCGAATTTCAGAAGAAGTTGACAATAATTTTTGTAAATTTCCAGAAAATCTTTACTAGTTTGTGAAAGCGAAAACCTTGTCCTGAAAATTTCTTGACAAGGAATGACAAAAACAAACTTTATGTAGGGACCCAATCCAGGGAATGGAATGAAAGTCAAACACAAACGCCGAAACTCAATTCCAAAACCAAAAATCGAAGGCTTAAAATCTTTGGACAAATACAAAAGAACGAAATCCGAAAGAAAAAAAGGACGAGCAGACGGAGACAAACAGATAAATACGTCATTAATATAAAAAAAAACATAAGGACTTACGAATCACGATCTCATATCTTATAATCACATTTCAGGGAGGACGGATGATCATGACCATCAGGTCCGTCAAAGAGTCCATTGGTGTGGAAATATTTATGGGTAAAGTGCCATGCAATGTGCCCTTCGGGTGACGTCAAGGCTATATGGGGGCGGACAGGGGGTACCTCTCTCCCCCTCCTTGACCCCTTACCTCCCGCTCCCGCCCCCTCCTCCCTCCCCTTCCTTTTCACCCTTCAATTACCTCTCCATCCCTCCTCCCTCCCCTTTCATCCCTTCTCCCGCCCCCTTCCTGCCCCTCCCTTTCACACTGTCCACCCCCTCTCATATGACTTGTGTATTATGCGATTCATAATTCTGACGCATTATCTTTATGTCTCCTCATTTTGAAAATTAAGGCACCGATAACAATAAAAGAACTGACATGTTTATAACATATGAATAACCATAGCTAAAGCATTCAAAGCTCAAAGAAAAAATAAAACTTACAATGTATTGTACTAGTATAGATAATTCAATGAAAATAAAACACAAAACCCGAAGTCAGACTCTGAAAACGATCAGAAGGCTTGTGTAAACAAATTCTTTTTTAAGAATGAAAAACAGAAATCTCTCGCGAGAAAATATAAATTGATAAAACAGACGATGGCAATTACATAGTTTCATACAACTTCATCTAATGAACAATCTCCAGGAATCAGGTAACGTACGGAATGCATTGTAAGTGGCGTTTTTAAAAAGTTTAAACATATTCAATTATCATATGATTTATGTTATATATATTAATACACATGTGAAATAAGAAAACCCTATCACTTACCATTCAAGGTAATGGTCAAGGTTAAAGTTTTTTTTTAAAGTAAAACCCCAAAGTTAGGTCAAGCTTATTTAGTATCCATAAAAAGGTCTTGTCACAAGAAAAACATAATTATGTGAAATATGAAAGCCCAATCACTAACCATTAAAAATGATGATAGTGGATGAAGATTTTAGAAAAAGGTGACACTCCAAAGTCAAGGTTGCAAGGTCAAATATCTTGGTGTCCATGGAAAGGTCTTGTCACTGGAATACACATGTGAAATCTGAAAGCCATATGAAAGTCACTTTTTATGGACAAAGTTAATGTTTTTGTGACTGACGGGCAGACGGACAGTATTTTGATAACCCTGTGCTTTCGCGAAAGCAGGGGATGAACATGAAGCTATGACAAATATGGATAATGACCATATCCCTGTTTACAGCACCAAATCGATAATTCAGAAAATCAGAAACCGAAGGCATACAAAATAAAGATAAAACAGGAACCAAAGAAAACAAACAAAAACCTCCACCACATGAAAAGAAGCGAACCCCGATATGGGAGTAAGACCAGGTGCCCAGGAAGAGTAAGCATATCCTGCTTGCATGCAACACCCACCGCTTCAATTCGGTAGAACTGTCACATCCGGTTACTTCCATTTCGGAAGACATAGAGTACAATCTTTGGTTGGATGTTTCAATTGGTCTATGACAGAATATCACCCACCATTCTGGAGATTGGGACACAATAGTGTATGACGAGTTCCCCATATCGACCGTAGAACTTCCTCAGTGACGATGTTAGTCGTTCACAAACATATCCCTAACTGAGAAGCTTATCTGAAAGACTCCTAGCTCTCAGAACAAAATCCGTATATTTGGTACTTGCTCTGGCATAGCGTATCAACTGAGATATGAACACGCAATAAGCAGGCGATGAAGGGATGTTGCTACTCAGAAAAGGAAAGTTTGTAATGCTGAAATTGAAGTCGTCACGTTTGTCATAGAGTGAGGTGTTCAAGTGACCATCGGTGTCGTAGGACAACATTATGTCCAAATAGGATGCTGAATTATTTGTCTGTGTAGTTTCTTTGACTTCAAGTTCCGAAGGATAGATGCTGCTCAGGTAATCCGCGAATTTTGGATTATTGATGGACAACAGATCGTCTATTTATCTGTAAGTGAAGTTGAAGTCAGAAGCCAAGTATCTTTTCCCTTCAGAGACCAAAGATTGAATGAATTCAGCTTCGTACGAGTAAAGGAAAATGTCGGCAAGGAGTAGGGCACAATTTGTCCCCATTGGAATTCCGACAATTTGCTGGAGGACCTTTCCTCCAAACGCCACAAAAATGTTGTCGATTTCATGTACATTATAAATCTAAAGTACAATTCCATTGATCCAAAAGCATGCCAAACATAATGATTATACTAGTGATAACTACCTTAACAAAATAAAAAAAAAAACAGCGAACTATGAAGGTCATTGCAACGGCGAAAATTTACAAAAACAAAACATAGAAAATATTTTGACAAAAATCAGTATAAATAATTTAAACATGCTGCAAATTAGCATAAGAGAATTCCCAACGGTGATGAAATCAGGTGCCCGGGGAGAGTAAATAGCTCATGTTACTAGTAATACCCGTCACCTAAGACGCGCAGAAAAGAAAGTCAAATCGGCATTATCTAAGATATTTTTCATCATCGAGGACAACGAGATGTTACAATGTTTAATATTTCACAGTATCGTCCGAAAATGTTTGCAAGGACAAAGCCAGTTAGTTGATCACTAATGTACTCCTAGTTTAGTTGCCTCCGGATATTGTGGTTTGAGCTTGCTCAAATTGAGCATATAAATTGTGATATGAAAACACTAAAGACGTTACCACTAAGAAAAAGGAAAGTTTTTTTTTGAGGTTGAAGTCGTCACGTTTTTTACGTATTGAAGTATCCAAGTGACCAATACTGAATTCTGAATAAGTCTTTAATCAGATGGAACTCTGAATCAATATCTGATTTAATTTTCAGATATGTTAGAATTTCTTTTCTATAGAAGATGATATGCTTTCAATGAATGAAAGTCAAGAACAAACAAAAAATCTTAATTTAATGCATTTTTTGCATAAGATAAAAATCAATTCGCATTCAAATTTTTGAATAATATTTTTTTTCAATGAAACAAAGAAAGATAGGTAATGTCCATGACAAAACACAGCGGAAAAAACTCTCATAAGACAAGAAAACTGTCACACCGTCGAAACATCAAGAACTAATCTCTTTCATAGTCGTGTTCGTGTCGTAAGGATCTGAATGAAGTATAGTAATAATTCTTCAAAACTAAACTTCCTTTAGAAAGACACTATCAGATAATCTTATCAAAAGTATAATTTATCAATTCAAGAAGAGAATGCATAAAACATTTCGTATAGTTCGAAAGACGAGATTTGTTTAATCCGAAGCATACCATTTACCTCGGCAAATAATCCGTACATTAAACGTTTTAATCATTTGAATTGGACTATAACCACTAAATTCTTTAGATGATATGATGTCATTTCACCAAAGTGGGTTACCTTTCATGATTTCAATAATTAATGCTAAAATATTGATTTTACAAAAATCTTGTACTTCAACCGACGACAGAGGTAAAAGCAACGCGTAGCCTAGCGCCATCTGTGAAAGAGATTGATGAAGAACAACACTATCTTTATTAGTTATCCCCAAGAGTCCAGAGTAAAAGAAATTATTTTTCATAGGATTATTGTTTTCTTCAGTCTTCTTCGAGACCTCTTGGAAATCGGAAAAACGGGAGGGTTGTGCGCACGTTATCCAGGATAACCACACCTTCTTCTATCCTCGTGGTGGATAGCCGTCCTAAG
Organism: Pinctada fucata; assembly: GCA_028142955.1. Classification (NCBI taxonomy): domain Eukaryota; kingdom Metazoa; phylum Mollusca; class Bivalvia; order Pterioida; family Pteriidae; genus Pinctada; species Pinctada fucata. Next base: position 34,121,349 of record AP027115.1, read on the forward strand.
TTGGCACCGGTTGCCCATTGTTCTCGTTGGTTTATCTGTAGTCCTTTGTGTTTGACGTTTCTGTGTTGTGCGTTGGTGTTCCTTGTCCCTTTTGCGTCTCATTCTGTGCTCTGTGTTTGCATTCAGTGTTTTGCTGTTAGTGCTGCAACATGGTGTTGTAGGAGATCCCCTCCTTTGTTTTAGTATATTCAAATAAATTAGCACACATGCAATGGGCAGGCAACCCAAAACTTTTCAGATATTTTGTGCATCTCCAAGTGTGAAACAAAAGACGTGTACTGTGCAAGTTATCGAATGATTTGCGGACACTGAATGCAATGTACATTTTTACCTGCATATATAAATCAAAGGACTAAAGGTCCTGAACGATACTTCTATTCAAAATTTATAGTCAGCAGATGAATGTTGAATAATTTTTTTGTTTATGTAATGATGAATTGATGATGATTTTTTTCATACATAGGATGCATATGCATGTGAAGCTAATAATTTTCATTTCTATGAGCTCATCGTGTTCTATCAACAGCTTAATTTGAAAACTGTTTATATTTACTATAAGTGGTATACTTTCAATTACATTTTATTCTGACGACTTAAACCCGGAGCAGTGTCTTAGAATTAACCCATTTGGAAACTAGAAAGACGTTAGGACCATACATGCATGTTTAAAATGGAAACTAGAACACTGCAGAAGGACGTTAAGACCATGCATGTATGTTTAAAATTACTTAAAATCTACAATATATCTGATAAAAGAGCGCTTACATATAGTTCCAGCGTAACTTTAAGTTTATTATCACTGGTGATTTCCAAAATCATGCTTCGTTATACATCATGTACATAGGGAAGACAACTCTTACAATGTATAAGTTAAAAGAAGTACTATATTGCTACGCCACCTGCGAGCAGTGAAAGCAAGAAATGAATAGTCGATTTTTGTGATGCATTTACTTTATATGCTATTGAAACTTTTGTCAAGAAGGAGGATAATCTTGATCTTGCATGTGTCAGACTGCAAATTCCTAAATTAGAAAAAGCACTATCTCAACTGTTACGATAACATAAGGAGACTTCCTGAAAGGAAGTATCCTAAAAGGGTAGTTCATCGTATAGAAATAAGCCGATAAAATGTTTGGCAAAATAATTGATTTCAACATGTAATGTGCAAATAATGTTTTAGACAGATGATAATGTGTTCAAAAACGCACAGTTTGCTATTCGGACACAGTACTGTATAATTATGCTTGTCTATTGATGTTTCATTTGAATTATATTAGGGACAAAAATAATTTAGGAAGTGATGCAGATCGTATTGCCGGTTTATCATATTAAAGATTCGATTCTGTTTACAGAATGAAACTTTTTTTAAATCAGTGAATTGAAGTAAAAACACAAAAGCTGAAGCCTTATTCCAAAAACCGCAATCGAAAGGGTGACATATATTGGAAAATAAAATGGAAAACAGAACTTCCCCACATGAAAAGAAAATAGTAAAAACAGACGAAGACAACGACACAAGACTCGCTACTTTATTCACAGAGCTTCACAGCATACAAAATATATTCTGACTGGTTTGCAGCATGTTTTCCCTAACTTGGGACAGCGGGGAACTTTTTAAGAGCTCCACACGGCAAAAAAACATTTTGTGCACTATATGCGCATTTCTTGTCACTGCAGAAATGCGCATATAGTGCACCAAATGTTTTTTTTTTCAAATAATAAAACAGATAATTTAAAACCTATCTAATATGTTAGTACATGTATCAGGGCTGAGGATCCCCGAAGATATTCTTCCCAGTGTTTAGATACTTGCCGTGTGGAGCTCTTAAAAAGTTCCCCGCGAGGCCTAGGGTTTGACAGTAAGTGATTTAAATATTTTTCCCTGGCGCGGTCGTCATGGCACTTTCTATATAGACATAGCCTCAGACAGTGTATGTTTTGTAGATACTGTTGTAATTTTCGTGCATGAAAATCGACGGCGGGTGCGGCTAGCCAACAGGGAATGCTTACTCCTCCCGGACACCTGGTCCCACCTCTAGCTTGCTAGGGGCCCGTCGATGCTCCATTGGGTGCTCTATTGTGAGTGCTGTTGGGATGCCCTTTGCCTTGTGGACCTCTTATAAAGATCCCCGCGAGGGGTTTGAAAGTAAGTGTTTTAAATATTTTTCTCTGGCGTGGTCGTCATGTCACATTCTCTACAGACATAGCCTTAGAAAGGACAACGTGATCTAAAGTGAAAACGATTTTAAACTTATCTTAGATGATGAAAGTTACGAAAATTCCAAAAAAAAGTCTTGATCGCCTGTTACTTCTTATAAACTAAAAATCGCGATGTTGTTACTTCTTATAAACTAAAAATCGTGATGTTGGCGGCCCCATGGTCTATGTTTTTGAACTTGTATCAAGTATGTAGAAATGCTATTACAAAGGACAACGTAATCTAAAAGTGAAAAAGATTGTAAACTTTTATTTTATTATGAAAATTACGAAAATTCCAATAAATGTTCGTAAATATTTCTGTTAAACATGCACAAGGCATTGCTCCCATATTGAGAGATCGCATCTTTTCATGTGGTAGAGGTATTTGTTTGTTTGTTTGTTTGGGTTTTATTATTTTTTTTTTTTGTTATTGTTTTATCGAAGTCATTGCACAAGAAAAATAACAGACCCGAAATTCACTCATTCTCTTTTGATGACCTTGTACCTCTTTTGAATGAACATTTAGGACTACATCACATTAGAACCAAACTATACTTCATTCCTCTACGGAAATAACATGAAATTACTAAACCACTAAGAATCAGGTATATACAGATTTATTTTTCCCCAATACAACTACAGACTTAATTATAAAGGCGTTATTATGGATATTCCAAATCCAGGTTATTTCAAGCTGTAAGAACTGATCAAACATAATGTTAAACGTCTTTAAATTAAATAGCATCATTTATAAACGGATAAATTTGAAGCATGGACCAGACATGAACGTTTTTGGGTATTCAACCCTCGTCTGTGATCCTCAGTCTAAACAACGTATTATGGCCAAAGAGGGTGAAAATTATTATGTCAAAAACGTACCGAAAGATGAAGCAGGATGAGTGGGATATGATGCTACAGGACCCACGTTTTAAAAATTTCAAGAATTTTAGTACCAGAAAATTTTGAATGCGTTGAAGAGACAGACGATCAACCGAAGTTGATCGAACTTGGCTACATGTGCCCTCGGGGACTCCTAGTCCACCAGCAGTGACACTCACCAAGTAGTTAAAATATTAAACGTCTTCAAATTAGATAGCATCATTTGTAAACGGATAAATTTGAAGCATGGACCAGACATGCACGTTTCGGGTACGCAACTCAAGACGAAATAATGAAACGACCATTTATTTAAGAAAAAAATTGCTTCAAAGGATTTTTGAATCACAAACTTGCAGAGAAATATTCCGCCTTATTTAAAAAGAAAGGAATCGCCATGCATGTCCTACAGCTACACACCATCTGTTGCATCCAAAAGTTACAATTACAACCGATGTATACAGAGTATTGGTAAAAGCAATCCCACATAAACCCACTGCCTTGCGAATATTCTTCGTCAATTTTCATGTATTCTTCCTGTTGTCACTTTGTTACAGGGAGCCTTAATAATGTTCAAAATGACAAATTGAGGAATTTGTTCAAGAAGGGCCCAAAATACAGAAAGACTCGTTCCTTTAAATAGTGTCAGAACAATAAAATAATAATGGAATCTTTTGAAGAATACGCAAGACGCTGGGCAAAGAATGAGGATGCTCCACACGATACTCTCTCTGAAAGGATAAAATCCTTCAGGGAATTGCTTTTCTCCAAAATAAAAAATTCAAAACCAGCTATGAATACAAAATTCGAGTCTGTCGTCAAAACCCTGATGTAATCAAGGAATTAATTTTCCTCCAGGAACATTATATAATCACATTAGAAGATAAAGCCTCTAACATTCACTTGTAAAAAAAAGCATTATTTAGAAAACTCGGACTAAAATCGACTTCTCGAAATCCCACCGATGCTCCAACAGTTTATTCGGCTTCAGAAGTAATTGACAATCACAAATCAGCACTTGCATCTTTGGGAATTGATACAAACAAAGTGGATCTAGATTTACCGTACCTGTATTGTATACCATAAATGCATAAGAATCCGTATTTATATAAACAACGTTTCATTGCTAGTTCCTCAAAATGTTCGACCAAATTTGTATCGGTCTTACTCACCAAATCTTTATCTGAAATTAAGTCAGGCCTTCAAAAGTATTATTCAACTGTGTATTTGAAAGAACTTTTAGAACACCTCCAATCAATACAGTTCTAAAGAGTACACTTTATAAAATCGTTTGACTTTTCGACACTTTACACTACAATTCAACATACTAGATTGAAAGAGGGACTGTCACAAATTATAAGCAACGCATTTACGGGTAAAAAAGGTAATGATCGTAAATATGAATCCAATGTCGTAAATTACGACAAATGACAAATATTGATAATGACCATATCCCAACCATAGTACAAAATCGATAATTCAGAAAAGTATCTACCCATGATAGACAAAATCAGGATAAAACAGACAGTGAAGGAAGATTTATTTTAGTTAATATAAAATCTAATGACAGAACATATTGTTTGATAAATAAAATGTTTATGCACCAAATGAGAAAAAAAATATGCAAGAACAGTTTTTTTAAGTTAAAAGAATTTGTAAAAACTAACAGTGAGGGTTTTATTATTTTTGGAGGAGATTGGAATGAAATGCAGAATAAGAAGGATAAAAAATCAAAAAGTTGTATAGCAAAACCAGTTTAAAATCTTTAAAAATTAATTACAACACATGCATTAGTTGATCCATGGGAAATTAAACCTCCAAGTAAGTCACTGTTTACAAGGAAAAGGAAAATTACAACTTGTGATGCAAGCAGGATAGATTATTTTATTATTGCAAATAAATTGACACAACATATAGTAAACTCAGATATTAGACCAGCAATAATACATGTAAATCGGTCCATCCGCCAACCCATTAGCAAGTTTACATTTGGCCCGATGTATACTGCCGATGTTGGGCCGATAAAACATCTAATGTTGGGCCAATGTCGGACAAATTTACCCTTGCTATATATCTGAGAACAACGTGTCCGCAAGAAGAGAAGTTGAAATCCGATGTGGAACATTCGCAAGGTCATGGACGTAGTGAGGTTTTACTTAAATCAATACACTGCAGGAATCGTTTGTAATTTTAACTTTAGTAATGTTGCAACTGTTGGTGTGTAGCTGTAGGAAATACAAGGGGGTTCTTTTCTTTTGAAATATGGCGGAATCTTTTCTGTGATAGATTTGTGATTCAAAATTTGACAAAGATTTAATTTATCAATTCCTTTGTTTGCTAATTTTACTTTAATGAAAGGGCGGTTTGTTTTCTACTCTGATTTATCTGATCTTACCGCTTGAAATAAACGAAAAGTAGAAATGTCCAAGATGACACCTTGTAGTCTGTATTCTGGGGAACATTATTCGGTAATTGTGATGTCCTTAGTCAATTCGTAGATGTCGTGTAATTTCCGTAAAGGAACAGAGTACAATTTGATACGAATGCGGTGTATATCTAGAGGTTCATTCAAAAATGGAACCAAGGACAAATAGTCATCGAAGGAAATACTTTGTATCTCAGGTTTATTATACTTACGGTTGACCGAATTGAGGCGGTTTTTGTTGTTTTATACTGATGGGTTGTTTTACGGGCTGAAGTACGGGCATGCAAAAAGTGGTAAAATACATGATTTTACAATTTTATCCCAATGTGCTCATACCATGCTTTTCCTGATTAGTTATGTCATTATTAACCACTGATCATTAACATTTGCAACTTCTAACCCCTAGAAGTATCATTATTAGTCGATTTTTGGTATCTACCACATAAATCTATCCACAAAGTAAATACTCTATTCCGTAGACGACATTGGATGTCTTACAGTAGAGGTTTTCAAAACTATGCGTATTAAAAGGAAATCAGTCTATTGTTGATACGCATCCTATTCAGCCTCTCTACATAAGGTTTCCTGCGAAAAAGAACAATAGCGATGACGTCCTGAATAAGCGAAGAGCGTAAAAATGTCCAACTTGCACAGAAGGAAATATACTTATCAATAGACGAAATATTTCCATGATATCTGAATAAAAATAAATGTTTTGAGAGAGAGAGAGAGAGAGAGAGAGAGAGAGAGAGAGAGAGAGAGAGAGAGAGAGAGAGAGAGAGAGAGAGAGAGAGAGAAAGGCACATCACAAACCTGATACAAAAAATCATTTTAATCGAAAAAATGTTTTGATGAACAAAAAATTTGGATTGATAAGTAATAATCCCGATAATAGCGAAAATCTGATAAAATGTTACTTAACTCATACATGTGTTTTTCGAAAGGGGTAGGGCCACGAAGCCCGATATTGGTCCTAATTTTGAACATTGTACTTCATAAAATTCTTATCTGTAATTTGACATTTTGAAACATTCTCTACTGAATCACGAATCTATTTTGGTTAAATGTTGCGTTTATCAATAGCTTTTAGCCCTTTGAAAACACCAAAATAGGTCATATTTTGCGAAATTGACACAAAAACTTCATATCTTTATTAAATTAGCAATGGCCGCATGCATTAACTAAGATGAAAAAATTGTATGTGAAAGATTATCAGTATATCCTTTTGTCATAAACGTTTTATCTCAGTTAACGCATGCGGCCACATCAAACTCTTCGACAAAGGACAGAATTCCAAGCAATGTTCGCCATATTTTGTCAATAACGTCAAAATGACGTCACTTTATGACGTCATTACAATTAAATGGCACTTTGTTTTGTGAAATTTTTCTTTTCTCTAAAAGCGGTAAACATTAGTGTATTTTCATGAGAGATATCAAGTATTTCCAATGAAATTTATTTCTAGGGAAAAATCGAGGGCCGATTTAGGAGTCTCGTGGCCCTACCCCTTTCTACTCTTTTTGTGATAATGTCTTGATCCGTCCTTTTTGTTTTCCTGTGTCAAGTTAAAAAAAAGGTTATAAGAAAATGAATACCCTTATGATATTTCAGCGGCCATTTAGACTTCAATTTCATGAAGTTTTACAATATACAAATAGAATCAAGAATATTGACTGTCACTTCCCCAAACTTGTCCATGAACTTTAATGGATATACGTATGTTCTGAAAAACTCGAAGTGTAAGCTTTGATATGATAAACTTCCTTTTCAACTTTTTTTAATTGCATGTAATAGTGGCTTCGCACCATAAGCGCATTTCGTTAACTTCAATATCGCCAAAATTGAAAGAATAAAAGAATTAAATTTCAAACAAGATGCGATCGGTTGCTGCACTCACAGCAAAACACGCCCATGTGATAAAACAGTGCAGACAAGTATAGAAATAGACGCAAAGGGACAAGGGACAGCAAATCACATCGTAGAAACATAAAAAAAACCAAAAGACTGCACATTAAGCAACGAGATCGATTAGCAATCGGCAGGGGCGTAGTAAAAGGTACGTTTGTACGCAAAAACGTCCACATCGTTTTCGCAAAAACACACAACAACCCTTGAGATTTCAGGTGCCTCCCTTTTGATCTTGCAATCCATCCCCAATTAAAGTATCTGGTGACCCCCCGCCCTCGGCATAATTGAGGCTCTGGGTTCTCCCCGTCTGTAGACGTCTACATCGATTTAAGAAATGAATATCATTATTTTTTCTGTTGATGCAGGTATCACCCCAAAAATTGGACAGAATTATTTTCTGTCCATTTTTTTGTGCGATACCTGCATCAACAGAAAAAAATATAAGATTCATTTAGTATCATTTTATCATTTTAAGATCATCTACTTATGGAAACATACTGTTTCCCTTTGATCTAAAAAGAATAAATCACCGCACAATATTTCGTTAGTTCGGAGGGTTTCTCAGTGATACGTCTGCCAAAACAAGTTATGGCAGCCGCCAATATTTAATCAGCGAACGATCGTCTCTCTATATCTTTGGAAAAAGGACCCGTTTGAGCAATTCTACACGTACAGTGAATTTTAAGTACATGTGAGTAGAAAAGAAATGGTACCTTTGAAATGATAAGCAAATATCAACAAATTGTATTTTCAGCAACGAGTTCATTCGTGTTTGAGTAAAACCCCGGTTCTGAAAATGGTGCTTTAAAAGAAAGGAGGGGATCTTCAACACCACTAGGTTGCAGCACCCACTGCAAAATCCCAAAACACCCATGCAAAAAACACAGAACAGATACCAACAGAAAGAGACGCAAAAGGGACAAGGAGCACCAACTCACAACACAGAAACATGAAACATAAAAGACTACACATAAACCAACGAGACCAATGGGCAACCGGTGCCGACTTAGGACGGCCATCTGCCACGTAAATAGCAGACGGTGTGGTTAACCTGGATTACGTGCGCACAACCCTCCCACTATTCCGATTTCCCAGAGGTCTCGAAGAACGCACAATTATGGTGTAAAACAACCTCTTCACTGTTAGATGACCACACACAAACAAGACCGTAAAACACAGGGGTCCAAGCAACACAGATAAATATGTAAATGGATATAAAAAGAGGACGTGCGTAATACAGTCCGTGCTCTGCCGGCTGTAGCGAGCTCATATATGTTATCACCCGAGGAGTCCGACTGACATTCAGAGAGGACAGGTGGTCGGGGCCCTGTCTTCTCTAAGGAGGTTTGGACAGGGCCCGTCATGGAGTCCCGTCGTCACAGTCAGTCAGAGTGCAAGTCTTAAGAATGCGCTCGTACAAGACTGTATATTGGTCAAGTACCAAGCTCAGTGTCCATCTGGTTTGTACCAAGCTTAGTGTCCGTCCGCTTAGTGTCTGTCTTTAAGTAGACTTCCGTGGAAAATTTCTCAGCCAATCAGAATCATTCTTTGTTTCTTGGAAATTACAATGGAAATTAAATGATAACACTGTCATATGACAAATTTGAAATATTGAAAATATTTTAATGTGCTAAAAAGCCATCAAGCAAATTCAGATACTTTCAGTATCTAAAATTTGGCATAGTAAAAAATCCAAGCACACCTCTGTTCGCATCTTGGTCTCCAAGGCGCATCACATTCCGCTAGGCGCTTCGTTACAATGTAGCCTTGCGGAAAGAGGGTGCCATTTTTTCACGATTCGTGTAAAACGGTTCTAATGTTTTGTAGGCTAGTTGTTATTATTTCTTTTTATTTGTACTTCTCAAATGCTACAATTATCTACTAAGAGATCGTAAAGTCAAGGATTCCTGCCGTTAAAAATTTAGTCAGAATTCTCTTTTCTTTTTCGGGTCAATGCTTCCGATATTGTAAACGCGAGATGAATTCCACTGAGATGGCTTGACAGGCTTTGGAATGTTAAACGTCTTCAAATTCAATAGCATCATTTAAGACCTGATAAATTTACAGCATGGACCAGACATGCACGTTTCGAGTACTAAACCCTTGTCAGTGATCCTCGGTCTAAACAATGTAAAATGGCCATAAGTATGAAAAGTATTATGTCCAAAAAATGTACAAAAAGACGTAGCAGAATGGGTGGGATATGATGCTACAGGACCCACGTTTTAGAAATTTCAAGGAATTTGTAACAGAAATTTAAAATGCGTTAAAGAGACAGACGATTAACCAAAGTTGATCGGACTTGGCTACATGTGCCCTCGGGGACTCTTGGTCCACCTGCAGTGACACTCACCAAGTAGTTCAAATGTTAAACGTCTTCAAATTCAATAGCATCATTTAAGACCTGATAAATTTAGAGCATTGACCAGACATGCACGTTTCGGGTACTAAACCCTCGTCAGTGATCCTCAGTCTAAACAATGTAAAATGGTCATAAGTATGAAAAGTATTATGTCCAAAAATGTACAAAAAGACGTAGCAGAATGGTTGGGATATGATGCTACAGGACCCATGTTTTAGAATTTTCAAGGAATTTGTAGCAGACATTTAACACTATCTAACATGCAGAGATGAGCAGATTCCAGCTTAATACTGAACAAAGGAGTGGATCTCCAACAACACCAGGTTGCATCAACCACAGCAAAACCCCAAAACACCCAATGCAAAAAAACAAAGCAGACAAGCACAGAAAGAGACGCATAAGGGACAAGGAACTTCAATACACAACAGAGAAACATCAGAGTTAAAGAAGATCCTGACGATCATCACAACAACACTCACAATAAAGCACCATGTTTAGCATCGACGGACCCCTAGCAAGCTAGAGGTGGGATCAGGTGCCCGGGAGAAGTAAGCATCCCCTGTTGGCTAGCCGCACCCGCCGTCGATGAAAATGCACGAAAATGTCAACAGTTTATAAAATGCATGCACTGTCTGAGGTTATGTCTATATAGAAAGAGCTATGGCGACCATGTCAGGGAAATATATTCTAAACACTTACTGTCAAACCCCTCGCGGGGAACTTTTGTACGAGCTCCACACGGCAAAGGGCATAAATGTGACACAAATGAGTTTAAGAAGATCCTGACGATAATCACAACAGCACTCACAATAAAGCACCATGTTGAGCATCAAACACAAAGGACTACACATAAACCAACGATACCAATGGGCAACCGGTGCCGACTTAGGACGGCCATCTGCCGCGGAAATGGCAGAATGTGTAGTTATCCTGGATTACGTGCGCACAACCCTCCCACTTTTCCGATTATCCAGAGGTCTCGAAGAACGTACAATTGTGTTGTAAAACAACTTCCTCACTATCAGATGACCATACACAAACAAGACCACAAAACGCAGGGGGGCCAAATGAGTTAAAGAAGATCCTGACGAAAATCTCAACAGCACTAACAATAGAGCACAATATTAAGCATCGACGGACCCCTAGCAAGCTAGAGGTGGGGCCAGGTGCCCGGGAGGAGTAAGCATCCCCTGTTGGCTAGCCGAATCCGCCGTCGATGTTTACGCACGAAAATGAAAACAATTTATGAAACACATGCACTGTCTGACGTTGTCTATATAGAAAGTGCTATGGCGACAATGTCAGGGAAATATATTCAAAACACTTACTGTCAAACCCTTCGCGGGAAACGTTTTTACGAGCTCCACATGGCAAAGGGCATAAGTCTGACACAAATGAGTTAAAGAAGATCCTGACGATAATCTCAACAGCACTCACAATAGAGCACAAAATTAAGCATCGACGGACCCCTAGCAAGCTAGAGGTGGGACCAGGTGCCCGGGAGGGGTAAGCATCCCCTGTTGGCTAGCCGCAACCGCCGTCGATGTTTACGCACGAAAATGAAAACAATTTATGAAACTCATGCACTGTCTGACGTTGTCTATATAGAAAGTGCTATGGCGACAATGTCAGGGAAATATATTCAAAACACTAACTGTCCAACCCTTCGCGGGGAACTTTTTTTCGAGCTCCACACGGCAGAGGGCATAAGTGTGACACAAATGAGTTAAAGAAGATCCTGACGAAAATCTCAACAGCACTCACAATAGAGCACAAAAAAAAAAGAGGGCGTACGTAACACAGTCCGTGCTCTGCCGGCTGAAGCGAGCTCATGTATGTTATCACCCGCGGAGTCCGACTGACATTCAGAGAGGACAGGTGGCCGGGGCCCTGTCTTCTCTAAAAAGGTTTGGACAGGGCCCGTCATTGAGTCCTGTCGTCACAGTCAGTCAGAGTGCAAGTTTTAAGAATGTGCTGGAACAAGACTGTAGATTGGTAAGTACCAAGCATAGTGTCCGTCTGGTGACATTAGGATCATATCCACGGTATAAAAGGCGTTTGATGATTCTGACGTATTTTCGATAGTGATGTTGTCTATCTTTGATCCTTGATCTTGTTTATTATGTCACCATAAAATGCAGGTTGTGAAATACCCAAAGTAATATACTCTGTTGCCTGTATTGGTCCGAATATCAGAAGAAGTTGACAATATTTTTTGTAAAGTCTTTACTAGTTTGTGAAAGCGAAAACCTTGTCCCAAAAGAGTCTTGGTAATTTGTAAATTTCTACTCTGAAAATCCAAAACATCAGTACATGCTCTAGCATACAGGATGAGCTGTGAAATGAGGTCATTTCGAATCACGTCATCGTTGCTATGCATTTTGTTGGCGGTAAGTCGGCCATATTTGTTTACATAGCAACCGAATGCAGCAGCGTAGGACTAATCTAAGTCAACATTCAGACACCCTCTGAATTTACCGTAGTGATCTTGAGAAGGAGGATAAAGATTGTGAGTTCCAAAAATACGCCTTCAGGCAAGGTCATATTGAGAATTCGAACAGTGTGAACATATGACGATGTGATGCAAGACGCTCTGTTCGTTGCCGACTTAGCAGGGCCAGATACTAGGGGTGTAACGATACACTAGTTCCCGATACGATATATATCACGATACAAGGCTCACGGTACGATACGTATCACTATACACTTTTCTCTTCAATCCAACACTCACTTTCTCCTTGAATCCAAAGAAAAAATAACATACTACATCAATTCTGTCTTTTAAAACAGCATAAAAACTTTTTACATGTTACATGTACATGGGGATATACTATTGGATTCATAAAATGTGCATTATAAGTAAATGGTACGGGAAAAAATTGCCTTATTTTGTTACACTGTGCTTGATTTTGATTAAAAAATACTGTATCGCTGTGTATCGTTTGAATGGAAGATGTAGCGTGATACGTATGGTCAAGCAACTGTATCACGATACGAGTACAAACGATATATGGTTACACCACTACCAGTTAAAAGTGGTGCGGTTGTAAATATGTCATATAAGTACTTATCACGGAATTAGAATATTGGACACTGTCATTTATTTCTATGTTGATAAAAGTTGTAGGTCTACTCCACGGGTCTGAAACTCTATCAATGTAAAGCTTACTGAGCTTTTTGTTCAGTATTTTAGCTCTTCAATCATCGTCCGTCCGTCAGTATTTCCGTCGTCCATCTCCGTGAATCCTTTGTAAAATTCAAACATTTTCGACAGCTATGCAATCGCTGCACAGAATTTAACGTAGCATTCAGAACACTTGGTGACTGTCACTGCTGGTGGACCAGGAGTCCCCGAGGGCACATGTAGCCAAGTTCGATCAATTTCGGTTGATCGTTTCTTCAACGCAATCTAAATTTCTGTTATCAAAATTTCTTGAAATTTCTAAAAAGTGGGTCCTGTAGCATCATATCCCACCCATCCTGCTACGTCTTTCGGTACCCTTTTTCGACATAGTAACTTTCATACTTTTTGGCATATTACATTGTTTAGATTTAGGATTAAGGATCACTGATGAGGGTTAAGTACCCGAAACGTGCATGTCTGGTCCACGTTGCCAATTTATTTGTTCTTAAATGATGCTATTCAATTTGAAGACGTTTACATTTATACCACTTGGTGAGTGTCACTGCTGGTGGACCAGGAGTCCCCGAGGGCACATGTAGCCAAGTTCGATCAATTTCGGTTGATCGTTTCTTCAACGCAATCTAAATTTCTGTTATCAAAATTTCTTGAAATTTCTAAAAAGTGGGTCCTGTAGCATCATATCCCACCCATCCTGCTACGTCTTTCGGTACCCTTTTTCGACATAGTAACTTTCATACTTTTTGGCTTATTACATTGTTTAGATTTAGGATTAAGGATCACTGATGAGGGTTAAGTACCCGAAACGTGCATGTCTGGTCCACGTTGCCAATTTATTTGTTCTTAAATGATGCTATTCAATTTGAAGACGTTTACATTTATACCACTTGGTGAGTGTCACTGCTGGTGGACCAGGAGTCCCCGAGGGCACATGTAGCCAAGTTCGATCAATTTCGGTTGATCGTTTCTTCAACGCAATCTAAATTTCTGTTATCAAAATTTCTTGAAATTTCTAAAAAGTGGGTCCTGTAGCATCATATCCCACCCATCCTGCTACGTCTTTCGGTACCCTTTTTCGACATAGTAACTTTCATACTTTTTGGCATATTACATTGTTTAGATTTAGGATTAAGGATCACTGATGAGGGTTAAGTACCCGAAACGTGCATGTCTGGTCCACGTTGCCAATTTATTTGTTCTTAAATGATGCTATTCAATTTGAAGACGTTTACATTGTACAGTTGTTGAAGGGTTACAACTCTAAACCTTCTTGAAGAAAATTCCCAAACCAATTTCCGTGCACAAGACACGTGTTTCGAATATTAAATTCTCAACAGTGATGCTTCTAGCGGAGCCACCAAAAATCATTTCAGTAGCGCCCTCTTTGATTTTTTGAATTTATATTTGTACATTTACATTACAGAAATTGCGACAAATTTGTTTCGCAATAAGTTTTTTGTGTTTACACGAGGCCGAAACTATTGCGCATAAAATGCCAATGAACGTGCACAAAAATTATGAATAAAAATGTAAATTGTTCTAATAATTTTCGTAAAGTAGGTAGAGAGGTAGCTTATATATATAACAAACATTTATTTATGTGTTATTTCAGTTTAGAACATGACGTCAGTCAATTGTGACGTCATTTTCTATGAGGGGTCCAGACTTGAAAGAAAAGCGTTCTTATTTATATGAAAACTCGGAATCTCTCAATAGAATCTTAAGAATAAAGACGTCGAATAGTCATATTCGTAATTGTATCAATCTCTTTCTCTTGTCATGATGATGCGCATGCGTCAGATTTATTGCGCAACGGATGCGATTAGTGTTTACATGGCAGAATTTGTTGCGCAATTAAGTTATTTCGAAACAAATTGAAAAATTATTGCGCAATGAATTTTGTTGTGTGAACGCAAAACAAATTTATTGCGCAACAAATTTACGTTAATTGCGCAATAAGTTCTCCGTGTAAACGATGCATTACATTGTAAAAGAGAAATCTGAGTCAAAAACAAAGTATACCGGATCAGATAAATAAAATTCTGACGTAGACCGTTTGTGCAAATCTATGCGTTTGTTTTTCTTTGTGGGAGTAACCGATTGTTACCTTTTTACTGAATTGAAGTGACAGGTGTTTTATGCAAGCAGGAGATGCTATTTCTAACTGGGCACCTGATCTCACTTCTTCGCAGGGAGTTCACTCCTCTTCATATGGTATATTTTTTATTTATGTTTCTTTGCCTTAGTTCTGGTTTTATCCTGGTTTTGTATGCCTTTATTTCGATGATTTTTTGATTAATGATTTTGGCACATGTAGCCAAGTTCGATCAATTTCGGTTGATCGTTTCTTCAACGCATTCTAAAATTTCTGTTATCAAAATTTCTTGAAATTTCTAAAACGTGGGTCCTGTAGCATCATATCCCACCAATTCTGCTACGTTTTTCGGTACGCTTTTTCGACATAGTAACTTTCATACTTTTTTGGCATATCACATTGTTTAGATTTAAGGATCACTGACAAGGGTTAAGTACCCGAAACGTGCAAGTCTTGTCCATGTTGCCAATTTATCTGTTCTTAATTGATGCTATTCAATATGAAGACGTTTACATTTATACCACTTGGTGAGTGTCACTGCTGGTTGACCAGGAGTCCCCGAGGGCACATGTAGCCAAGTTCGATCAATTTCGGTTGATCGTTTCTTCAACGCATTCTAAAATTTCTGTTATAAAAATTTCTTGAAATTTCTAAAACGTGGGTCCTATAGCATCATATCCCACCCATTCTGCTACGTTTTTCGGTACGCTTTTTCGACATAGTAACTTTCATACTTTTTTGGCATATCACATTGTTTAGAATTAAGGATCACTGACGAGGGTTAAGTATCCGAAACGTGCATGTCTGGTCCATGTTGCCAATTTATCTGTTCTTAAATGATGCTATTCAATATGAAGACGTTTACATTTATACCACTTGGTGAGTGTCACTGCTGGTGGACCAGGAGTCCCCGAGGGCACATGTAGCCAAGTTCGATCAATTTCGGTTGATCGTTTCTTCAACGCATTCTAAAATTTCTGTTATCAAAATTTCTTGAAATTTCTAAAACGTGGGTCCTGTAGCATCATATCCCACCCATTCTGTTACGTTTTTCGGTACGCTTTTTCGACATAGTAACTTTCATACTTTTTTGGCATATCACATTGTTTAGATTTAAGGATCACTGACTAGGGTTAAGTACCCGAAACGTGCATGTCTGGTCCATGTTGCCAATTTATCTGTTCTTGAATGATGCTATTCAATATGAAGACGTTTACATTTATACCACTTGGTGAGTGTCACTGCTGGTGGACCAGGAGTCCCCGAGGGAACATGTAGCCAAGTTCGATCAATTTCGGTTGATCGTTTCTTCAACGCATTCTAAAATTTCTGTTATCAAAATTTCTTGAAATTTCTAAAACGTGGGTCCTGTAGCATCATATCCCACCCATTCTGCTACGTTTTTCGGTACGCTTTTTTTGACATAGTAACTTTCATACTTTTTTGGCATATCACATTGTTTAGATTTAAGGATCACTGACGAGGGTTAAGTACCCGAAACGTGCATGTCTGGTCCATGGTGCCAATTTATCTGTTCTTAAATGATGCTATTCAATATGAAGACGTTTACATTTATACCACTTGGTGAGTGTCACTGCTGGTGGACCAGGAGTCCCCGAGGGCATATGTAGCCAAGTTCGATCAATTTCGGTTGATCGTTTCTTCAACGCATTCTAAAATTTCTGTTAAAAGGTCAAGGCTGTTTTGATGGAGTCGGACGTGTAAATTTACGGCTCCGCTGTTTAGTGGATTTACGGCTTTAAAATATGTCTTCATAGCAAAAAACTGCATAGGAATTTATCATGTTCCATCAGTGATGTAAAATCATAAGGAAAATTATTGAATTTGGAGTTCAATGCTGTGTTTTTGAAAGTAAACAAAGTGAGCTGTGAAAAGTTATCACGGGAATAAAAACAGTACGCTTCAGTGCATCTACCTGGTCTTACCTGTACGAATGACTTTGATCCCATTGATTACTTTGATTGTCCTAATCACGGTGCTTACCTGTAGTGGCATAGTAGAAAACAAAGATAAGGCAGAAGGGGGAAAATCAGCTGAAATGTCGGACAAACACGTCGAAAAAAAGAAAAGTGAAAATTTAGACCTTTCCAATATATCGCAGTCAATTAAAGAAACGATTATCTCTGGAAAATCGGCGTATAAAAAACACCGCAGAAGTAGTTCCGATCAAGGTGATAATACTTGGGCAATGAACGAAATGCAAGAAGAGCTAAAAGAAATCAGTCGTGTCGTTCAAGATACTGCTATGAATATTGTGAAGAAAGATGAAATTAAAACCATAGTTCAGGAAGTTGTAAAAAACATAATGCAAACAATCAAAAATGAAATAAAGAGCGAAATCGTCAACGACGTTAAAAAGGAACTTAAATCGGAACTGGAAAGTCAAATTAAGAAAGAAATCGAGGAGAACATAAAGGAAAATCAGTTCATTACTTCCAAAAAACAAGACGAAGTTGTAAAAGAAATAAACAAAAAAATTTCAAAAGGAAATGACCTTGCGGAAAAAAAGTTTGACGGAATTGAATTCGACCTGACAATAATCAGAAAAGAATCAAAAGCGCAGGCAGAGGAATTAATCAAGCTCAGAAAGGCATTATCTGAATGTGAGAAGAAATATCATTCTGTGCTAAATATGGCTAATTATAATCAACAATACAGCCAGAAAAACAATATGAAAATCCTCGACTGGCCGGAAAAACGCGTCGAGGTGCTTCGGCGAGACTTCTGCATTTACATTTACGTTTACATTTGTACTTCTTGATAGGGATATGGATTTTGCTCATATCTGTCATTTGCATGCATTCGGTTTATGAAATTCTGAATTATCTACTTAGTACTAAGTATTTCGATGTAGTCATTATTCGTATTTGTCGTGCCCAAAATGAATACATATAAAGTAGACTGAGACTGTACTGGAAGGGTATTTCCCATGTACAGGAATATATCGTATCTTGTGATATGCGACCTGGAAGAAAAACAATACTGTATGCAAAGAAATTTCGCGTCCACTTTTTGCACACTGATATTTTGGAAAATCAATGAAGGTGCAAACAAAATCTAACGAAAATGATTTCTAAACAAATTGTTTGTCTGAATTGGCGTATTCAGTACTGGGGCCGTGAGTCTCCTGTCTTAGTTGGGCGAAAATAAGACTAGGCAAATTCAAAGCTGTTTACAATATTTCAATCATTTCTTAATACATGTATGTTTGCAAATAGTATAACTATAAAAATATTCAATTCATCAGATCTTTTTGTTATTTCGCACACTCAATTACTTTAAAAAGATGCTACAATGTACATCACTTAGAAAAACAATTTGATATGTTTTCAAATCATTAAATGACATTTCCAGAATTAGTAGCATTCGCAGAATATTTAAGGCTTTCCATCGAAATGACGTTGAAAAACTTCCGCCAAATAACGTATATGCCGTCATGGACCCCTATCGTCAGGCTGGGTCGCAACACATTTATTAGCTTTCGTTATTGCTAACTTCCTTTAGTTACAAGATAAATTACATTCATGTTAACAAAACATCACATTGTCAAGAGCGTGAACGTTATAATGTCCAAAAATGTACCGAAAGTAAGATACTATGAAATTGATCGAAATTGAAATTAAAATTCAGTTGAGGTCAGGTGCGAAAAAATACACGTAATCATACCCTGCTTGTTGGCAGAACTCGTCACTTTAGCCAAGTGGAAAATGGCAAATATAGCAATCCAAGGAATGCTTGTGTCGCCTGCGAAACGGCTTATTTTTAAACAGCGGATCAAATATATAGGTCAAGGTCACTTGGTTTAAAATTATTGGCATAAGTAGGAATGTCTTGCCAAATAAAATTCATATGTAAAGTGCGGTATCATACCTCTTACTCAATGATTTTAAAAAAAAAAAGATACTGTAAACGTGATTATTTTGGTTAGGAACAATTTCGCGATTATAACATCAAAACTTTTCGCATGGGGGAAATATGCATGATAAAAATATCTTTCCCATTGTAAGAATGCAACGGGGATAACTTTGTGTGGGGAAAATTTTCGCAAAATCCCTATTCGCGAAAAAAACTGCGAAAATTTACCCAAACGCGGAATCTCAACTTTTAAGAAAATAGGGTCTATCATCCAGGTCAAGGTCACTAAGTAAACATTTTGGTAACAACAGAAGGGTCTCATCATAAGAAATACACATGTGAAACAAAATCACTGTGTAGCATCACGTGACTTAAGTTGGTGAAACCACGAACATAAAATGGAGGCATACCGCTCGTTTTAGGGAAAGAAAACAGGTACTGTGATGATTGTTTTGATTAAATTTTATCATATCATAGCCGATGTCCTTGTAAAAATGATATTTTGATGATTCTTTATTTGTATATCAAGAAATCATTTTAGTTTTCCAAACATTCTGACTAAAGGAACGTCGTGGTCGAAATATGTTAAACACAATGTTGTGGTGGTTTCCACGCATATATCTACAGCTTTTTCATAATGTTTGTATAAAGACAACGGCGTTTTACGTACTAAAGAGTCCATGATTGTAAAAAGTATCAGTTTAGACAAGGATATGGGCTATATAAAGATAAAATTTGATCAAAACAAGTATTGCAGTTCCTGTTTTATTTTCTTCAACGGAGCTTTTTATTTATTCGTGTTTTCATCAAAGTAACTCATGTGATGCTACACAGTGAAAATATCTATCGAATCTTAGATATTTGTAAAAGTAGGTCAAATATCAAGGTCAAGGTCACGAGGTCAAATATAATGGTATGTTTAGAAAGGTCTTGTTACAATAAATACATATGTAAAATTTACCAAAGCCCAATCATTTACTAATCGAAAGATATAGCCATATATCTTAATTTTTTAAAAGTAGGTCAAATATTTAGGTCAAAGTTGCGAGGTAAAAAAAAATATGGTATGTGTAGAAAGGACTTGTCACAAGGAATGCACATGTGAAATATTAAAGCCCTATTACTTACCAATCAAAAGTTATAGCTAATCTTAGATTTTTTTTAAGTAGGTTAAATATCTAGGTCAAGATCAAAAGGTAAAAAAGGTATGGAATGGGTAGAAAGGTCTGGTCACAAGGAATACACATGTGAAATATCAAAGCCCTATCACTTACAAATCAAAAGATATAGCCATTTTTTTTAAAGAGATCAAATATCTAGGTCAAGGTCGCGGTGTCAGAAATTATGTAAAAAGTAGGTCAAATATCTCACCATTCAAAAGTAATGGTCATGATAAAAGTTTTTGAAACGTTGGTCAAACTCCAAGGTCAAAATATTTGGTATCCATGAAAAGGTCTTGTCACAATTAATACACATGTGAAATATGAAAGCCCTATACCCACTATTCAAAAGAAATGGTAAAGGTTAAAGATTTTTAAAAAGAAGGTCAAACTGCAAGGTCAAGGTCACAAGGTCAAACATTGTGGTATCTATGGAAAGGTCTTGTCACAATGAATACATATGTGAAATATGAAAGCCCTATCACTTACCATTTAAAAGTAATGGTCGAGGTTAAAGTTGTTTTAAAAGTAGGTCAAACTCCAAGGGCAAGGTCACAAGGTCAAAACTTTTGGTCGTCCCCTACCGGCGGCATATATTTATGCAACTCTGCCTATGAATTACTCTTCCATTAAACATGAGTTTTAATTAAACTTACTGTCTGTGCAGCTCAGTTCTGAGATTTTATCTGCTTAAACGATTCGAACAAGAGGTCAAGTGTGACGAAAGTTTAACTTGCTTTGTAACTATCCAAGATCAAGCTGAGTATCAAATTCTACCTGGATATCTCTATTTGTTGCAGATAAAAGTCTGGAAA
Organism: Pinctada fucata; assembly: GCA_028142955.1. Lineage (NCBI taxonomy): Eukaryota > Metazoa > Mollusca > Bivalvia > Pterioida > Pteriidae > Pinctada > Pinctada fucata. The sequence continues at coordinate 34,142,207 of AP027115.1, forward strand.
ACTGATAAAAACTAAATTGTGCAAGTCGTCAAGGGGCATAACTCCTCAAAAATAGGTCAAGCGTAACAAAAGTCTAACTTGCCCTGTAACAGTCCAAGACTAAGTTGAGTATCGAATTTCACCTGAATATTTCTATATGTTGCAGAGAAAAAGTCCGGAAAATTGACAAAAACTTAATTTTCCATGTCATCAAGGAGCATAATACACCGAAAAATAGGTCAAGTGTGACAAAAGTCGAACTTCCCCTGTAACTATCCAAGACTACGATGAGTATCAAATTTCACTTGAACATCTCTCTTTGTTGCAGGAAAAAGGCCGGAAAACTGACAAAAACTGAATTTTCCAAGTCATGAATAGGTCAAGCGTGACGAAAGTCAAACTTGCTCTTTAACTATCCAAGACCAAGCTGTATATCAAATTTCACATGCATATCTCTATATGTTGCAGAAAAAAAGTCCGAAAAACTGACAAAAACTGAATTTTCCAAGTCATCAAGGGGCATAACTCCTCGATGAATAGGTCAAGTGTGACAAAAGTCGAACTTGCTCTATAACTATCCAAAAGTAAGCTGTGTATCAAATTTCACCTGAATATCTCCATTTGTTGCAGAAAAAAGTCCGAAAACTGATATTCGGACAGACGGAGGGACAAACGGACAGACAGACCGAGAGGAAATTAAGAGTCCCCTTCGGCGTTGCCGGTAGGGGACTAAGAATAACAACACCTAAGGATATCAATTAATTATGCACCAGACACGTGTTTCGAACATTAAATCCTGATCAGAGATGCTTACAACCAAAGTGATTTTCAAACGCAGCCATTGTTCATTGAAGAAGCGCACTATGGTTTTATTTTTTGAATTTAAATTTGTGCATTTACTCTACTGATAGTGCGCGGCTCCAGCTTTCCTCTGACTTCCCGTAGGGTCGATTCAGTAGTATATCCAAATAAAGTCTATTTTCAAAATAGCATTAGCCCTGTTTGATACATGAAATATTCTCTACTGTGCATCGTCTCCTTGTTCTAAAACAATTTTCTTTCTGTAGATGGAGCTTGTTCTGGTATAGCGTATCAAATGCGATATGAATACATGACCACACCTAAAGTTATCCAGATATGAAGATATATAAAGATATATAAAACAAGATTGAAAATAATATCTAAAATAAAAATACTTAGATAAAAATAATATCTAAGTTTATCTCTTACACATTAATATTTATAATAATCTTTAGAAAATAAACAAGCAATATCACTAACAACAATAACGGCTCCCAGTATAATACCAGTGTAAGTAGCACTTGGCCTGTTGTCCGTAGCGCATACTTTCTTGGCTTTAAATTGTGAAGTTTCTTTCCTTTGAACTTTGAGTTTTTTCTTTAATTCTTCAAGTTTATTTATCAAATCATGGCTCGTAACATTAACAGCATGAGAAGCACAACAACAAATAGGATAGGCGGTACTTCTTAAATTTGAAGTGTATGTATTTGTTGCAGTAGTAGTCGTAAAATCGGAGTCTGTCTTCGATATGGCGGTACTCTTCGCCGTCGTATCTGTATATTTTGCCATAGTTTCGGTTACGTTCGTTGTGGAGTCAGCATCTGTTTTCATACTCAATGTTCTCGGCGCACTGGTGGTTAATGGATCTAAAATTATATTTCCAAAACTTACATAAATCTAATAGCTATAGTATGCATGATTGGTAATCTCGCATTGCAGAATATGGGGTTTTCTATATTTTCTATCTAGAGGAGGATTATGAGGTCAGGAAACCTCCCCCTCGAGTTTTACCCGTTTCATGTATATTTTTTTTAAATCAAAGGCTGGAACCCCTACCCCCTTGAGAGCTTTTAATCCCCCGCCCCACCCCTGAAAAAAACGTTCTAGATCTGATTTTGCTGAGTGGACCTAATCGATATAAAGTAAATGGGCATCACTTTATAAAGAAAACCGCATGCATGCTTTCTGCTATCAGCATTTCTCCAACAGGGGATGCTTACTCCTCCCGGGCACCTGGTCCCACCTCTAGCTTGCTAGGGGTTCGTCGATGCTCCATTTGGTGCTCTATTGTGAGTGCTGTTGAGATTATCGTCAGGATCTTCTTTAACTTATTTGTGTCACACTTATGCCCTTTGCCGTGTGGAGCTCGTAAAAAAGTTTCCCGCGAGGGGTTTGACAGTAAGTGTTTTGAATATTGTTCGCTGACATTGTCGCCATAGCACTTTCTGTAAAGATAGAACCATTGACAGTGCATGTATTTAATATATTTTCATTTTCGTGCGTGAACATCGACGGCGGGTGCGGCTAGCCATCAGGGGATGCTTACTCCTCCCGGGCACCTCTAGCTTGCTAGGGGTCCGTCGATGCTCCATTTGGTGCTCTATTGTGAGTGCTGTTGAGATTATCGTCAGGATCTTCTTTAACTTTTCTCTATACATGCACTCTTGTTCTAATTGCTCTTCAAATATCATTATAATCGGTTTGTTTATATGACAATGTAATCGATCTAAGCATACATACATACATGTACATTTGTGAGAAAAAGTGTATCGATTTCCTTTCATTTTAGACGAATCAAATGGACGCATTCGTTAAATAGATAAAGTTGCTCAGCTCTTAGGTAGGAGGGTTTAAGAACACTCCTCCCCTCCCAATCCCCTCAAATTTGCTTAAACATAAATTACACCAAAATTTTGTACAATTATACGGAAGCCCGTAAGTGCCAAATATGAAAAATATATTTCTCGTTTTCTAAATATATTTCGCATTTGTTTCTTTTTTTTTATTTTCCTAATTGGCGTAAACGGGCTTCCCGTATAAATCAAAAGTTATAAGCCCCTCTCACTGACAGTTTTGACGAATGTCGTCGACGCCACTGACGCTTTATGTCGTCGGCGTATTCCATAAAGGGTAGTTTGCGTCGAACATATGTGGTTTAGACTAAACCTCAACTATTCCCCAGACAAAATGAGACCCTCAAGTGGCAATTCTAATGCACTCTGTTTGCAACGCGCATTTTGATTGGTTTAGCGATGAAAAAACTGCAAGGAATTTCACATTTCACTGGAATTTCTGTTATGACGTCATACGTTCCCATGGCGACGTCGTTAAAAGCAGACGTTTTCTAGCGTATTACTGACTATTTGCATTAGAATAGGGTTACCATACTAATGTTTTACAAAAACTGACAGGGTATCGGCGAGTTCCTGTCCATCCCTCGCCCTAGCTTCTTTCCAATTATATTGTACGTATTATAATTGTAGAGTACCAAACACCAATGACCTACCATATTTGTAAACTGACATCCGCCATGTTCCTCCACATTTCTGACTAGAATCTCCCTCACAAGCTCTGTTACACTGCCCTTCTGATACGAGAAGGTGGGTAGAGGGCTCGGTGTTACCGCAGTAACACTGATTTGTATACTGAAAGGAAAAATAGTGATAATACAGTAAAATAAGTCAATGACCTGTGATCAACCAAATAGAATCGTCGTTCAATCTACGTTACATGATACATGACCACATGTACATTTACAAAAAAATTCAATTTGAAAGAAAAAAAAACACAAAAACTAAAGGAAGCTTCTTAAAAATTTTTCTGCTTAAAATATATATGATTATACAACTGATGATCATTAACTATCCAAATAAATGTGTCTTGTATTAAAATTGGCTTGAATTATTGGGGTCCCTGTAAAGTGCGAAACGAAACAAAACGAAATGAAACAAATCGAAACGAAACGAAACAAATCGAAACAGATCGAAACGAAACGAAACAGATCGAAACGAAACAAAGCGAAACGAAACGAAACATAACAAAACGAAACAAAACATTAAACTTAAAGAATATGAGAAAAAATGGAAAAATTGCCGAGAACGAATATTTAAAGACAAGATCAGCATGTAATATTGCCTTAATCCAAGAGTTCTACATTTGTAACTAGTGCCGAGAGGGTTTCCTGACAGAGTCAAAGTTGACAATTAAAAACAAGAAAATGTCAAATGCCATTTATGTATTTAAGAGGGATAAAAGGGAGGGGATAGAAAACCACGCTATGACACCGTAATGAGATGATAAAACTTGGGGAGGGGCATAATTCAGCAAACAAATCTTATCCTTTTTCAAACGAACTATACCCCTCCCCCCAGTATTTGTGAATCACGCCGATCATTATTTCCACTTATTTCAAAAGATATTATTCTCATATGTTGGACAAAATTCATAGCTATTGCATCCCTACACGGCATCACATTCCCCTTTTTTAATAGATAATACATATCACAAGAATTTTTTTCTGGTAAAGTTTTCAAATACACATAACGGAACAGTTCCGTTTCCTCTGTACTGGACTCCTCCCTGCTAAATAATGTTTTTCCGCCTAGGAGTTTATTCATCCCGTTCACTCTCCTTTAATCCTTTAAAATACAATTGTACTATATATCGTATATATCATGTTTTCATCGTCAACTTTGACCCTTTGAAAAGCCCTCCAGCCACAAGAACTAATGGTTGAAGGTAAAAATTTAATTTATGCAGATATTGACATCCGTGCTAGTTCTCTGCACTTACATCAATTTTTCTCAAGTTCTTTAAGATTTATGTTTTGTTTCGGTTCGTTTCGTTTTGTTTCGTTTCGTTTCGATCTGTTTCGTTTGTTTCTATTTGTTTCGTTTCGTTTCGTTTCGCACTTAACAAGGACCCAGTATATTGTTGGCTAGTACACTATCAACATTTATTCTCTTTTGCACTGAGGAACAATTAAACACACTAAGATTAATTGTTGCTATATCGTTAGTAAGTACACTATCTTCATTATCTGTTTTGCACTGAGCAGCAATAAAACACGTTACCCACGATGGAGTGTTTCATGTTTATTTGTTTACTTTCTGCCAGGCTCTTGTGCCTGAAATAAGCTTTGTATTGGTGCTTTATCAGTTCAAAACATTATACATGCATGGTACTTTTGCTATTTTTGAAACTCGTAATTCCATCCTAAAATATTATCAAAAGTAAAGGATGCTGACATCACAGTATCATCCCTCAAATGCTCCTGGGTTATAGATTATATTAAATAACAGTCAGCAAATTGCTCTGTCCCAACGTTTCGGTCGAAGCTTTCTTCATGGTCGAGTCCTTTTTTCTGGATTACATCGTATTCGTTTGCTTTATCTCTGTTAAATTCATCAAAACAGTCTTTTAAAAAAGTTCAACTTGCGCCTTTGTTTATCGCTATCAATTGATAGGACTCCACCCTGAAGAAGGCTGTGTCCGAAACTTGGGATGGAGCAATTTGTTGACTGTTATTATATTTGATTCCCTCATATTTGGAATAAAAAGACAGAATGTTATTTTATTAGATATATGCACTACTACTGAATCGACCCTACAGTCGCATACTCCTTATAAATTAGATACACATAGTTGAGACATCAAATTAGAGGGCGCATCTTAAAATCTCTTAGACTTGCAACCTATTAATGAGGACACGTCAAGTCTGGTGCATTAAAATTGGTTTTAAATTGTGTTCAAAAAGGTTACGAGGTAGAAATCTTTCATTTTCTTGCATAAATGACAACGACAATAAATTGTATATGGTTTTATGAAAACACGGTTCCCCAAAGTTTTCAGTTAAAGTTTCACAGAGATACCTAAAACACAATCTATCCTTGAGTATTATAACATACATAAGAGTGGGCAATGGCCCCTTTCCTCCCTTCTAAATCTGCACATGGCATGGATTTACCATACCTAAGCATGCTAGAGAAAGCTATGACTGCTATTATTTCTTTTTCTATTGATTCTATACTTTCTTTTCTATTCTATTCATTACTTTTTTCATTATCATTATTATAAATCACGACAAATATGGACAATGACCATATCCCAATACACAGTACAAACTCGATAATTCAGAAAATCATAAACCGAAGGCATACAAAATCAGGATAAAACATAAACAAAAGCAAACAAACAAAATCATTCCAAGGAATGCATGTCTCGCCTGCTAAACAAAGCGACACTAAGGAATCACTTTTATAGGGTGTGACATCCAAGTGTGGCAGACAGACGGACGGACGGACAGACAGACAGACATACAGACGGACAACGGACAAAGTGATTCCTAAGTGTCGCTATGCTTCGCAGGCGACACAAAAAACTTCCACCGCTTCCATTTCATTCATTAATTTATATTTCGTTTTCTTCTTATTCAAATGTGTATGTTTTACTTTTGACTAAATAATTTCACATTCAACTCTTCTATTTGATGATTAATTATTATTATTATTCATTTGTAAAATTTCGTTTACATGTATATATAAATCCAGGTGAACGGTTCCATTCAAATATTCCCTTCTGTGGTCAAATTTAAGAATCCCCTCAAGGCAGAGTATCCCTCAGCTCAGAATTGCTTGTAATTTTTTGCCTGGACACCCTATTTTTTTCTCATCAGAATATTGTTCAGATTATTATACTAATATGGTTTTGGGAAAAGACATTTCATAGTTACATCTTATCATCTCTTAAAAGGGATTTTTCTTACTTTCCCTCTAGGGTCCAATGTTTAAGTTCAAACAGCTTAAGATCTCGGTATAATAATGAAACCATGAATTATATTTTGTTTGTATATTCGGTAAGATTTCATCATTAGAGCCAGACGTCTTGAAAGTAGGCTACTTGTGCAGGGTTATATCACACAACGGCTGAAATCATCATTGAGGAAGTTCTTGGGTCGCTACGGAGATATAATAAAAGCATATCAGATCAGTGACATTCTGCATTGTGGCTGAAAGGCTGTCATCATCATCAAACAAGACATACTTACCTGATATGTACATCAAAATGTCTTGAAATTTCTAAAACGTAGGTCCTGTAGCATTATATCCCACCCATCCTGCTACGTCTTTCGGTACATTTTTGGACATAATAACTTTCACACTCTTTGGCCATATAACACTGTTTAGAATTGAGGATAACTGACGAGGTTTAAGTACCGGACAAGTGCATGCCTGGTCCATGCTGCAAATTTATCTGTTCTTAAATGATGCTATTGAATTTGAAGACGTTTATCCTCGAGAAGATCACAGAATTTGACAGGTTTCCATGGTGCTGTTGTTACGGGTGTTGCATGCAATCAGGAGACGCTGACTCTTCCGGGCACCTGGTCTCACTTCGAAATGTTGTTCGTTCCGGGGTTCGCAACCGTTCCGATGGGAATTCTCACGATTTTGCCTTGCCTTCTCGCATTTGAGACTGAATAAGTGTTAGGTACTTCATTGATGTTTAGTTTAACGTAAGCTTTGAATATGTTAAAATGAAAATACAGTCTAATCTGTCTATAACGGACGGCTCGGGGAAAATCAAATATGGTCCTTTATAGAGAGGTGTCCTTTATGCAGAGGTTCAGTTTGATATGCAGTTTGCAATAATTTCCGTCAATTTTTGATAAGTAGTTTTACAAGGTAAATTAGTAATAAAACAGAATACATGTACTAATACATGTAATTGGGTCATGTAGAATTATAAAAATGTTTCTCAGATTATTGAGACTACAAAAAAAGGAAATTAAGGAAGGTAGTATCTTTTTTTCATCAAGAGTACTCTTGCAATATAAGTAAAGCATTAAGTTTTGCAAACATGTTTTTACATAAGAGAGTATTTCCTTAAGTAAACTGGGAAATAAAGTTTAAAATGCCACTTTCCTCCCATTCAGTTTATGAGAAAGGGGAGACGTAATTCATGATAAATATCACGCGAGCGCCATGTCACGTACAAGGCTCGGAATGTAATACGGTTTTTCATCTTGCCTATTGAATCCCCGCGATTTACATGTTTAAAGTCAGGAGGGCCCGTGAGTAGGACAGCGTACAGCATGTGTACGGAAGCCAAGGCGAGATTGATTGACATTAAACCGCTGGTTGATCGAATTACATGTATGTACTCGGGTACATAAAACGTTGTTGATAAAACGTAAGTTTAAATCCTTACATTTACGGATAACGTTGATTAAGGTTTAAACAGACATTTGTCGCGTGTCGGCGGTCCGTGAATACCTCTAAAATCATGAACGTCATTATCAATCGAATTTGAAATATAACAATTATAAATTCCTGATGTTGTTCAGCATAATTATTAGTATACATATGCTGTTTACATTTATAAAAAGACCGAGAGAGAAAAGAGTATGTCGAACTCATTGAAAAGAATATCGATCGTTAAATTGTCCGCGACGCGTGCCGGCGTGAGGGCAGTAGCTATACAATAAATGAAGTCGGGATATAAACTTTCTATTATGAAACGAAGGATTTCTATTGTGAATACAAGGCTCTTGTACTCTTGCGATTTTCCATTATTACACCCTTCACCAAGCGTCAAAGCCTCTGTTTATACGCTCTTGTTTTAATTAATGTATACACAGGTAAACATAAATTGGCCACTAATTACCCGTCCCCTAATTACCATAAATTTGTGAAGCCACGATAGAAAAGGACGCGGATCGAATGATTTTACAAAGGCATTGTGCGTTATCAGAGGCGGAACCGAGATAATTATGTCCGTTATAGGAGGTTATTAAGACCGATTGGGGTACCAGAAGGGTGTCCGTTGTCCGGAGAACGGAGGGGTCCGCTATACAAAAGACATTTATAACACAAAACGTTGGGGGGGGGGAACTGAAATTGTCCGTTATGTACAGTTGTCCGGTATATAAAGGTGTCCGTTAACACAGGTGGGACTGTATTGTAAAAGTTTTTATTTAGGAAATATGAGCAACCGCAAATCGCTTTGAAAGAGACACATGAACCAGAGGATGATTTTTAAAAGTACACAGCCAATTGTGCCTCACATGAAATTCATATGAAATGAGTAACATGTACATTTTACATGAAAGTTCATGTAAAATCCATATAAATTTCACATAAGATTTATGTGAAAAATATTTCACATGAATTTCACATAAATTTCTTTCACATGAATTTCACATGAATTTTTCTAAGTGGCCTTCAAAGGAAACTGAATTCACATAACAACCATGTTAAAATCTTCACATGAATTTCATGTGAAAAATGTTACGTAAATTTCATGTTCGTGTTCGTTTCACATAAATTTCATGTGAATTTCATGTAAAGTTCATGTAAATTTCTTATGAATTTCATATGAGGCACAATTGGCTGTGTACATGTATTACTTACCTGTGTACCGGCATAAAGGTAACCGAGTGCCCCGCACGCCTGGATACACTTCTCGTTGGTTAATGAGCCTACGTTAAGTTGGGTTTTTAGGATACGACTCTTATTGTCCACAAAGCACCCTATGTATGCCCAGTCTAAATGTCCTGTAAAACAGCAGTCTAATATTACCATATAGTCACCTTCCTCTTTGGATTACAACTCTCTGACTTTATCAATCTCTGCTATGTTCACATCGTTTAAGCAATGTCTTGAGAATTACAGACGATAATATATTTCCAAAATATAGTCGAAATGTTAGTAATGATTAACGTCTTCAAATTCATTAGCAAATTTAGAGCAGATCAAGTCCGAGAGTTAACTTTTGGGTGTGACATTATCATTGGCATCAGATCAACCTGATGGCGTAACATGTACATGTACGTCTTGGGTTTTGGGAACTCGTTTGTACATGTACATGTTTATATACTACCTTTCACTTGTGAAAATTGAGGAATACTAGATCCTGACTTTAATAAATACCACTGTCAATTAATAATTATCCTTACAACAAGCAAGTCACATCACGAATGACATCGAAACAACATTTCCAGAATAGTAAATTATTTAACTTTAACATTTTGTACGATGATATTGTACTTATATTTGCATTATGTTAAAGAATTACTTCTAACTCAACGATTTTCAGAATATTTAAACTATATTTTATAAAAATGAACTGATATATACATTATACTATAAATGAGGCCATATTCTTATTACTTTATTTTTTTCTGACTGATATTTATAACAGCTACGTTCGTCTGCCCAGAAAAGTCGCAGTTTCAAAATGAAAAGTTTGAAACAAAATACTCGGTATAGAAATGACAAGAAACTTGGTCCATTAATGATTCTACTGTCGGAATGCATAAATATTCAAAATAAGAACGATTCACGTATTTATGTCAAAATAAGCGTTTTCTCCATAGAAATCAACGGAAGACGGTAAATTATCTTACAACACCCTCTCCTCCTAGGTTCAGCATGCTGCATCCATCAAAACTGTATAATATTGATATTATCTGGCCGGGGTTGGGTTCTGAACCGAAGGGGGACGAGCTCCCACAGGCGAAAATAAAAAAAGGGTGGAGGATTATTTTCAATAAAGATTAAGAGAGGCAAAGTGGATGAAAAATAACATAATTTCTTTATGGTGTTCAGATCGAATATTCAACCGTTAGTAGTAAATGAAATAAACGAGGAAGTTGTTTATTTCTTCACTGTGCGTATTTCTAGCCTAAAAACAATTTAAGTGGGTAAAACCTTTTACAGTTTCTGGCATTTGCCGATTATATTGATATATTATACTGATATATTATATAGATATCTTCAAAATTAATTTCGCTTATCCTGTTTTGATATGAAAAGTCGCCGAAGCATAATCAACATCAAAGGATCCCGGGCCTTAAAGAAAGGCTTTTAAAATCGATTTCCGAGTTATTGAAATAACCTTATAAATTGTTTGAACTATGTCTAAACAAGAAATTTCGTATTTCTTTCTGTTAAGATATGACCCGAAACGCAGGCAAAATCAGCTAAAATATACCCATATCTTATAAGCTTTGATTGCATTTTGCTAAAAAAAAACGACCCTTTAATGTCAATTTAATATCATATGTATTAGTTTGCTATTTCGGAAACTTGTATTTTCATGTAAAAATGTCATCGAAATCGAAGAAGGTTAACATCTGAGCACCATCCCTCAAATGTTGTCTTGGTCATCGAGTTTATTTAAATTTGCTACTGAATCGACCATACAGGAAATTTGAGCCGCGAACTCTGCAAATTAATAGCACAAACTCAAATTCAAATAAAACACCGCTAAAGACGGTATCGCTGGATTGCAAAGTAAGTTTTTGTCACTTACTGGGTCAAGGTCAATAGGTCAAATAATACAGCATAAATTGAAAGGTCTTGTCAGAGGCAATCTACATGTATAAAATAAAGTTTCTACTGCATACAGTTCCATAGATTTTGCTTAAACCAGGAACTTTAGCCAAAATCTTTGAGTAGGTCAAAGTCCAAGGTCAAAGTCACTAGGGCAAATGTTACGGCATAAATTGAAAGGTCTTGTCATGGGCAAGCTTCATGTATAATATAAAGTTTCTACTGCATACAGTACCATAGATTTTTCTTAAACCAGGAACTTTAGCCAAAATCTTTGAGTAGGTCAAAGTCCAAGGTCAAAGTCACTAGGGCAAATGTTACGGCATAAATTGAAAGGTCTTGTCATGGGCAAGCTTCATGTATAATATAAAATTTCTACTGCATATAGTTACTTAGATTTTGCCTCAACCAGAAACTTTAACCAAAATCTTTAACTAGGTCAAAGTCCAAGGTCAAGGTCACTAGGTCAAATGTTACGGCATAAATTGAAAGGTCTTGTCATGGGCAAGCTTCATGTATAATATAAAGTTTTTACTGCATATAGTTCCTTAGATTTTGCCTCAACCAGAAACTTTAACCAAAATGTTGACGACAGACGGACACACGGACGGACAGACGGACAGACGGACGGACATCGTCAATCTATAGACCGGAATTGCTTTGCAATCCGGCCAAAAAAAAATTAAACCAGACGGCACTACTTAAATGAATTACGGCTGTGTCTGAGAGTCACTTTGGCAGGAAAGCCAAATTGAGCATCGACCGACCCCTAGCAAGCTGGAGGTGACATCCGGTGCCCGGTAGGAGTAAGCATCTCCTGTTTGGCTAGTCGCCCCCGCCGTCGATGCACACGCACGAAAATGAAAACAATATCTACAAAACATGCACTGTCTAGCAACGCTATGGAAGTAGGGCAACAAACATGTGATTTTAACATACACTTTAAGCTGTTTTTATACATGTAGTAAACGACGTTAGGGAAAACAATCAAACACCACCGTGAGGGAGGGAGGGATGGCTAATTCTCAACCCTCGTGTAAAACTTCTGCTTGTCAATAACTCGGGAAGCCTCGTCATGGTCTTGCAAAATTTGTACACTGGGTTTGAGAAATCGCCATCTCTCCCTCGCGGTGGTGTAACATTCTTCTCATCCAATGCCGGAATTGATGACGATTTATTTTTGCCGAATACCTCTTCTCAGATAGTAACATAACTGTATTTGAATACAAAAGAAAGTTAAATAATTAAAGCCATTTTCTGTAAAAAGTAATACAAATTGCATTGAATTCGTCGATTTATGAGTTTTTAAAAGGGGGCCTTCAGATCCGGGATCCTCCGTGTAAAATAATCCCTCTTTTGTTATGTTCGCTAGATAGTTGAAGTTTACAGTGATCAGTTCCCCTTCCTCTTCAACCGCTTATTTTAACAGAGTTAACGAAATGTAAGCAGATTACCTAATGGACGTTTTTCAAGTTAACGTACTCCGAATGTCGCACTTTAGGGGTCATATAAAAGAAATCAGGCGCGATTAAAAACGTTAAATCAGAACACATATTGACGAAATGAAAATGGACAACTTTTGATATGAGATAAAAACAAATAAATTCTTTACGCAGAGTACTCTAAGTTCATTGGAATAGAATTTATATTTTGCGTTTGTTACAAAGTCCCTTCGAAATGCGATGTCTGAAGTCCGCGAGCATAAAAAAGGTAAATTAATTCTTAGACATTTTTGCGTTCGCGGACTGCGGACTTCGAACATCGCACTTGGAAGGGACTATGTCACAAGTGTAAATTGTTAACGTTATCTCAATTAACCAAAATTAAATTTTGTTAGAATTCATTTATTTTAATGTGTGAATATACATATTTAAAGCATTCCACGGTCATTTCGTCTATTGTGTGTTCAGATTTTACTTTTCTAATCGCACTTGATTTCTTTTATATGACACCTTGAGTCCGAAGTTCGTCAGCTTGAAAAATGTCAAAAAGGAATCTTCTTATTCTTATATTTTTATCCTAACCGCCTCTTTCCTATTATGGTAGTTCAGCGCACGGGAAATGATCGAGAGCTTTCATTTCTGAATTAAGCCATTATCTTAACAGCTCCATCAAGTCTTTAATTTAACCAATAAAAAAATAATAACCATAGTAAAAATTCTTACCTGAAATGGAATATGCTGACGACGAAACACAGAAAATTACAAAAAATAAATCCCTCATTATCACATCGCTGGTAGATTTTATCCCATAGTGCTCCTTTAAAGCCTGTCAATATAACTTCAGCTATGACAATACCACCCCTGAAATTATTCAATGGCTACTCATCAGTCCAAATATTTTACAGGACATAGTTTAAATCGTTTCGATTTTCTAAGCATTTAATCTATATGAATAGGAATGGATGTACTTGGTCCATGCTGTAAATTTATCTGCTTTTAAATGATGCTAATGAAATTGAAGACGTTTAATTAAACATTGGAAACTTTTTATTCATTTTTTAATGCATAATAACCACTCGGAAATCAATTTCTCTTTCATTTTTGTAGAAAAAACATTTTATCTTGTTTTATCTATTGTTCTAATTTCGTTTGTTTTATGACTTTCGCCTCAAAACCTACCAACACGAGGACACAAAACTGAAAATATTAAAGACATGACCTTACTATATGCTTCTAAAGTAAGGTTGACGCTCTATACATACATTTACAATATACCGGTATATCATTTCCTCCTTTACCATATTTTTTTTCATGTTAGGCGATAACACAAACAATTCTGATCGATCTCAATTGAAAAAAAATGATAAAAAAATTATCATTTTAGTCCATTTCATAATTGACATCCTAACCTTTAACATTTCACCTAACCCCTCCCACCAAAACCCCTGAATTAAGAATTTATTTATTTAATGAATTTAGATAGTAAGACTTAGCTAGAAAACAAGCACCATGTGACAAATGTATGAATTTCTGTCGCATATAACTGTTCTCTTATATGCTCGTCATCTCATTTTTCTATATCTATAAAATATTCAAATAAAATCAATATTCATAAAACAGTTACTTGTCAACGGTTAAAAGGAAAAACATTGAATCTTTACAATCAGCAAAATCAAAGGAATATTTTATTACAAATCCATATTTTTTTTTATCTTTCCCTTTCTTTGTATGAAAATGATATTAAGTGAAATATAATGGTAAAAGCCAAGCGCTGTAATGTAGAAATCTTTATTTAAACATGATAAATTATTCACAAATTTTCATAAATAATGTAAAATGCTACGAATATAGCATTTTCTGGTTTGATTGAGATTATCGGATCAAGAATCGCAAGAGATGACTCGGGCGGATCCAGCAAAAAATGATCCAAAGAAAGCCTTCTGAGGGGGTGGGGTGGGATGGGGAAGTCAGTATATGTTTTTTTAGAAAATTGTACGTAAAAACGGGAAAATCAGTATTTTGATACCCCATCTCCTCTAGTTCCGCCCTTGGATTATAAGTAAAAGGTGGCGAATGAATACAATGTACATGATGTACAAGTAAATTGATATTTATATCATGTGCCTATCAACCATGCGAACTCAGGCATGGATGGCTCCGGGGTGATCCGGGGTAAAGACATACTTTTTTTCCGCGGACCGTTACAATAAATAGCGAAAAAAAATCTGTTCGGAGATGGGTTAGGTGGCGATCGCGAGCGGACGAACGATCGGACGGACGGACGGACAGTCATACTGATGTGGAGACGTGATTCCTGTAAAGCATATTAACATAACTATAGAGAGAGAGAACTTACTGAACTTGACAAAACAATGAACTCCTTTATTTAGGCTAGTAATTTGGTCAAGTTGACGCTGTATAAATACATGTACAATTTATCATTTCCTGTTTTACCAGATTTTTTCATGGTGGGCGATGCTTATTGATCTCAATTCAAATCTTTTTGATAAACAAAGGCGAAATACTCTTAACTCGATATTATCTTGTCCTAATTATAGCTTTAAATTCTAGAGAATAACGCGAGAAAATGTTTTAAAGAGTTAATCAATGAATTTAAATATTTATTGTAAACAATACTTATTCCGTTCTATCTTGTAGTTAAACAAAAAATTAGCACTTCGGTAATTTATACTAATGACAAGCATAATTTAAAATGTTTTGTCCAATGTATATTGTCTTATTGATTGGGTTGCACTTCCATCTATATATGAGGGCTGTTCTGAAAGTTCATGGACAACATGATTTAAGGAGAGATCCAGAGACTTTGATAAAAACCATGTTAAATTCGTTATAGTACGTATAAGTTTGAATACATATTCAAATTTCCATTACGTTTGGTCAATAACAACCTTTCAAATCCCCTATTGAATAACGGAAGCTTCTAGGTCAAGGAGCAGGTAGCAAAACGTTACGATGTCGTCAGATGTCCAGCATCAATTTGACATTCTAAAAGAAATAAAACACCTCTCATCTGTACAAAATTTTAATATCTTTTCGTGTATTTTGATAAGGAAGACATGTTCTATTTTCATGTGCATGTCTACCTCTATATCATTATGTACTTTCATCTTTGAACCATTCAAAGTCAGGTCATCATTAAGGGAGAAAACGGCATCATTTTGTTTCGTATACCGTATACCAGAAATTTTCGCGAGTATCAAATTTCGCGATTTCATGGTACAAAAGGGTGTCTTTATTTTCGCGAGTATCAAATTTCGCGATTTCATGGTAAAAAAAAGGGTGTCTTTATTTTCGCGAGTACAAATTTTTGCAATTCTTTTGTATCTTCCATTATTAGTTTCAGTTATTTCTATCATAACAATTCACTCGAACTACTTTGCTTTATGTTTAGTCAGGATATGTGAAGAACGACACATGTACAATAAAAACAAAATGTCACTGAATATCCAATTCATCTTATACTTTATTTAACACAATTTTTCGCGAGAATAATTTTTTTCGATCCCAAATCATTCGCGAATATAGCGAAAATTAGTTTCTCGCGAAAATTCTGGTTATACGGTACTTTTTGTTCAATTTCAACAAAAATCGCGTGTTTATCGATCTATTCATGATAAACACATATTCGTCTATTCTAACAATATTAGTTTTTATGTGTTTGGTCCATATCAAGATACATCCATCAGCCATTAAGTCTTCGTCTGCTTTATTCAACCGATATTCAAAATTGATTACTGTCTGGTGCTCCGTAAAGAACTCTGACGTCATCAGTTTTTGGTTTGTTTTATCAACAATATCATGCATAAATCCTCATAAAATTCGTAAATCTTGACCGATTTTGTCAAAACCTCGCAGTTGTCATCACAAATAATAGAACTAATGGTGCAGAAAGTTTAATTGATAGTCAAGTATTCTTTCTTATTTTATTTTGCAATCTAACGAGAGGGATTGGTTAATTCAACAACTTTCATCTCAAAAGAATGTACTGGGTTTTTTTCACATGAGTGACCACGTATCGGGGAGGGTACCAACAACCAACAGCACCAGTACACTTAATTTAGAGGAACTACACATCTCAATATGTCTTCGATGAAAAATTAAGCCGCGAACTCTGCAAATTAATAGCACAAACTCAAATTCAAACAAAAAATTAAACCAAACGGCACTACTGAAATGAATTACGGCTGTGTCTGAGAGTCACTTTGGCAGGAAAGCCAAATTGAGCATCGACCGACCCCTAGCAAGCTGGAGGTGACATCCGGTGCCCGGTAGGAGTAAGCATCTCCTGTTTGGCTAGTCGCACCCGCCGTCGATGTACACGCACGAAAATCAAAACAATATCTACAAAACATGCACTGTCTAACAACGCTATGGAAGTATGGCAACAAACAGGTGATTTTAACATACACTTTAAGCTGTTTTTATACATGTAGTAAACGAAGTTAGGGAAAACAATCAAACACCACCGTGAGGGAGGGAGGGATGGCTAATTCTCAACCCTCGTGTTAAACTTCTGCTTGTCAATAACTCGGGAAGCCTCGTCATGGTCTTGCAAAATTTGTACACTCGGTTTGAGAAATCGCCATCTCTCCCTCGCGGTGGTGTAAGATTCTTCTCATCCAATGCCGGAATTGATGACGATTTATTTTTGCCGAATACCTCTTCTCAGATAGTAACATAACTGTATTTGAATACAAAAGAAAGTTAAATCATTAAAGTCATTTTCTGTAAAAAGTAATACAAATTGCATTGAATTCGTCGATTTATGAGTTTTTAAAAAGGGGGCCTTCAGATCCGGGATCCTCCGTGTAAAATAATCCCTCTTTTGTTATGTTCGCTAGATAGTTGAAGTTTACAGTGATCAGTTCCCCTTCCTCTTCAACCGCTTATTTTAACAGAGTTAACGAAATGTAAGCAGATTACCTAATGGACGTTTTTCAAGTTAACGTACTCCGAATGTCGCTCTTTAGGGGCCATATAAAAGGGAACAGGCGCGATTAAAAACGTTAAATCAGAACACATATTGACGAAATGAAAATGGAAAACTTTCAATATGACCTAAAAACAAATAAATTCTTTACGCAGAGTACTCTAAGTTCATTGGAATAGAATTTATATTTTGCGTTTGTTACAAAGTCCCTTCGAAATGCGATGTCTGAAGTCCGCGAGCATGAAAAAGGTAAATTAATTCTTAGACATTTTTGCGTTCGCGGACTGCGGACTTCGAACATCGCACTTGGTAGGGACTATGTCACAAGCGTAAATTGTTAAGTTATCTCAATTAACCAAAATTAAATTTTGTTAGAATTCATTTATTTCAATGTGTGAATATACATATTTAAAGCATTCCACGGTCATTTCGTCTATTGTGTGTTCAGATTTTACTTTTCTAATCGCACTTGATTTCTTTTATATGACCCCTTAAGTCCGAAGAACGTCAGCTTGAAAAATGTCAAAAAGGAATCCTCTTATTCTTGATATTTTTATCCTAACCGCCTCTTTCCTATTGGTAGTTCAGCGCACGGGAAATAATCGAGAGCTTTCATTTCTGAATTAAGCCATTATCTAAACAGCTCCTTAAAATCTTTAATTTAACCAATAAAAGAATAATAATTATAGTAAAACTTCTTACCTGATATGGAATATGCTGACGACGAAAAACAGAAAATCACAAAAAACAAATCCCTCATTATCACATCGGTGGTAGATTTTATCCCATAGTGCTCCTTTAAAACCTGTTAATATAACTTCAGCTATGACAATACCTCCCCTGAAATTATTCAATGGCTACTCTATCAGTCCAAATATTTTACAGGACATAGTTTAAATCGTTTCGATTTTCTAAACATTTAATTTATATGAATTGAAATGGATGTACTTGGTCCATGCTGTAAATCCATCTGCTTTTAAATGATGCTAATGAAATTGAAGACGTTTAATTAAACATTGTAAACTTTTTATTCATTTTTTAATGCATAATAACCACTCGGAAATCAATTTCTCTTTCATTTTTGTAGAAAACACATCTTATCTTATTTTATCTATTGTTCTATTTTTTTTATGACTTTCGCCACAAAACCTACCAACACGCGGACGCAAAACTGAAAGTATCAAAAACATGACCTTACTATATGCTTATAAAGTAAGGTTGACGCTCTATACATACATTTACAATATATCATTTCCTCCTTTACCAGATATATTTTCGTGGTAGGCGATAACACAATCAATACTGATCGATCTTAATTGAAAAATAAATGATTAAAAAAATTATCATTTTAGTCCATTTCATAATTGACATCCTAACCTTTAACATTTTCACCTAACCCCTCCCACCAAAACCCCTGAATTAAGAATTTATTTATTTAATGAATTTAGATAGTAATACTTGCCTAGAAAACAAGCACCATGTGACAAATGTATGAATTTCTGTCGCATATAACTGTTCTCTTATATGCTCGTCATCTCATTTTTCTATATCTATAAAATATTCAAATAAAATCAATATTCATAAAACAGTTACTTGTCAACGGTTAAAAGGAAAAACATTGAATCTTTACAATCAGCAAAATCAAAGGAATATTTTATTACAAATCCATATTTTTTTTTTTTATCTTTCCCTTTCTTTGTATGAAAATGATATTAAGTGAAATATAATGGTAAAAGCCAAGCGCTGTAATGTAGAAATCTTTATTTAAACATGATAAATTATTCACAAATTTTCATAAATAATGTAAAATGCTACGAATATAGCATTTTCCGGTTTGATTGAGATTATCGGATCAAGAATCGCAAGAGATGACTCGGGCGGATCCAGCAAAAAAAGATCCAAAGAAAGCCTTCTGAGGGGGTGGGGTGGGATGGGGAAGTCAGTATATGTTTTTTTA